>JAMZAV010000053.1:0-600000 GCA_024449915.1 Sweltsa coloradensis
CTTCCCAATGTTGCCACATAACCACTGTAGGTTAAAATCTTCTCTTAGTAGCATGTCCATTTGTCATTTAATGTTTATTCTTTAGAGAAATCTGAAATTAAGCATAGCATAATCAGATCTAGGTGGCTACCTACCTACTAGGCCTACACTACACTAGTATTCTTTAGTCCTCCATATTATCGGTCCTGTAGGCCTAGGGGTTAAGGGAATCATTTTTGACATTTATAATATTGTGCAGATCTACATATTATTGTCCATCATGGCTAAGGATAATCGTAAGAATCATCTTACGACTTATGAACATTGGAGGTTATAGGCCTAGGCAAGGTTAAGACAATCGTCAATAATTGTGAACATTTATTTAAAAGCGTAGGCCTAGCTCGAAACTCACTTATGAAAGGACACCGTTCTTTTCTTGTCGTGTTTACTTGAGCATGCCCAAGCCGCACACTTTACAACCATCTCTCAAAAGTCAAAACAATCTTGGACGTCATTGAAAACGTGTGACAAGCATATGTCAACATTTCAAACGGGACCACTTCAAGATGGCGATTTGGCGGTTCAACTTGCTACACTAGCGCCTGTGCGGAAGTATTGGAGACTGCGTATCTAGCCTACAATAGGGGTTACACATCAATGCCTAAAACCGATACGAAAAAGTTCCATAATAATAAAAGAAAAGGATCACAATCTCTTTTTAAATAATACATTCCTTAATTCCTTTTAAAGCCATAGTACTTTAGAAGCGTACGACTAACTTGCATTACGTATAAGAAATAAGTAAGCCAATAAAACGTGCAAGTGCATTTTAAAACATGTGATCGCATTTCATGTTTCGAGGTTGGTAGCGGAAACGGAACTCAACTCTTTGGAGGCAATGATCTGGCAATGATCTTTAACAGTAGGTTAGATGCTTTAAGGCTAGATCCCCAGCACAGAGCTCAGTCCGTGATAATTTGAAGCCATCTTGAAAATACAGTTTGCATGTTAAGTAGATACATTGATTAACGAAGGCTTTCTTTAATCAATGGTAGATAGGAGCATTGATTCTTCTTCTTTAATCAATGCCCAAATATTTTTCAAGGTTGCTGTCAGGATGACAGTTAAGCATATTAGCCTTTTAACCCTTTCATTCTCGAATTAATTTTATCTTAATTAGGTAGTTGTAATAATTCAATAAAAATTCCATTTTGGTTATTTTTTTATATTTTTATCTTGAGTTTTAAGCAATTTTTTAAAATTTTTGGGAATTTTTGGATGTTGAATAAAATCTTTATTTTTTGTTAAAATTTCTAAAACATTTCTAAAGCTAATTTTTTTTCTGAATTTTTTGCATATTTTAGATTTTGTGTAGGTATCTCAAATAACACCAGAACTGAAGATTTATTATTTTTCTGGGACAAACCAACATTTTTCTGTTTTTAGAATTTTTAGCACCTGTGTATTTTTTTAAATCTTATCTCAAAAAGGCATATTTCGTCCCATTGAATTGGGGAAAAAATCTCTATATTTTTAATTTACAAAAAAAAATTGGGTTTTTGGTGACCACGAGAGTAAGAGGGTCGTGCTAGCTTTAAGAAAGTGATAATAATCCTGTGCCAGCACCTCCACCATTAATGAGGTTGGTCAACAAAAAATTAAAATATAAAAAACTGATATAAATACTAAATTTCAGGGAGCGATGCTCCCATTTTAAGCATCACTTTTCTATCCGTCCGTACGAACGCGCGGGTCACGTCTCACTATAAAAACAAAACTAGCAATGAGTTTTATAGGAAGGTTTCGGATTATAACGATTACACAGAATTTTTTTTGGTGGCCCCCAGAAAGTTTAAATATTCGCGACCCGGCACCTCCACCATTTTTCGTCTAACTAGGTTGTTTGGACTTTGGACAATTGTGAAAGGAATGTCCGATGATTGTTTAATAGGACTCAACCCTTTGCATTTGCCTTGATGACCGAAGAAAGCCTCGTAAAAAGCTTCCACTCAGGATTCGAACCCGGGACCTCCCGAATCAGTCTCGCGCTTTACGCTTAAGCCACCACATATCTTTCACTTATTTATAGTATATTGAAATGTAGATATTGATACATCCAAATTTTGATATTTGTGCCCAAAAATGTTTTAAAAGTACAAAATATATCAAATTATTTTTATAAAAGACTATGCCTTTAAAAGGTTGGTAAAGTAGTGATCGCGAAATATGCCTAACGATTTTTGTGTTTTCATACTCGCGTTTAATGAGCCGGGACCTCCACCAATTATTGTAAACGAATCGCGACGAATTTACTTTGAGCTACCCGGCATTTCCACCAAATTGTATACGAATAGCGACGAATTTACTTTGGGCTACCCGGCACCTCCACCAAATTGTATACGAATAGCGATGAATTTACTTTCGTCTACCCGCACCTCCACCAATTACTGTAAACGAATCTTTGATGAATTTACTTTGAGCTACCCGGCACCTCCACCAAAATAATAATGTTTTGCTTAATCAATTTCGAGTAGTAAGAACTCGAGTTCGAGTCGAGTAATTGGTACGCGACTCGAAATTTTGGGTACTCGCACTATTATTGTAATTGGAACAGTAATTTTATTGAACTCCTAAATTTCAAAATAAAATGTTAAATAAAATGAAAATCGACGCAATGTATATACGACTTGCATTATGCTTGTTGAATTCACTAAAGATTAAAACAGGTCAAAACAAGTAAATAAAAAATAAACAACACATTTTTTTCAACTTTTATTATATTTTGTATTGTTTTATGTATTTGAGTTCCACACAGTGCTGTTCCTCAAAATACGTGAATAACATTTATAAAGCTCTTGGTTTTAAAACGAGAAAATACATACATGCCTACATAATGTTTGTTATACGTACATAAACTAGTAAATAATATCAACTACAAAGACGGGACAGGGGAGCATTATAACGTTTTGAGAAGTCCTTCGGCACCCATAGAACAGGCAAATTATAAGACGAACAGCTATACCTTATTATAATCTATACTAGGATATGGAAGATCACTTTCTTGGGGAAAGATTCTCTTCCAATATCCTTAACCTTGTTCTCCTTTTAGAATTGCAATATATTTAACACGTACAGTTACATCAAAGGATCGGCATTAGACATCCGGTTCCACATATAGATCACAACATTCAGCACAGGGGTAATGCGGTATTGATATTTCTATGTTAACACAAAGAGCTGAGCAACGATGAGATGTAGTGCCTATGGTTGGCCGTCACAACAATGAGAATAACACACAATATTATTACATTCAAGGTAACACAATGAATTACTACACTATTAACAGATATTGATTACAACACTACCATGATCAGGCGTTTAAATTGCAAGTAAACAGATTCATTTCCCCCAAATTTTTTCAGGGCACCTCTAAAGTGTAACATTACATTTTGTTTCCACTTTATCAATCACAAGACCATTCGACATTGTACTAACGTTTATTTCAGCATAACTATGTACCTGACACCCAGATATTTGGCGCAGTTGCGAACATAATAAGCTAAATGCGATTCCGCCTCTAGGAAATACGCCCTGTCATGAATCAATACAGTTACTACACATGTATGTGTTATTGACAACAGATTTTACGCTCACGAACTAGAGATTGCTACTAGTAAATATGTTCATCTATTAACTACTATTGTGCGAATAATATTCCATTGCTGGTAGCTACTATGTGAATTAAATGTGTGGACTTTAAAGTCAATAATTTCGTATAATACACAATTTTGTCTAAAATTCAGTAAAGTCCAAGCATACATAAATTACAATTATTAATATGCGATACTGTGACAAAATGGCTACTAAAATTAAGCAACTACAATTATTTTAAATTCGAATACTCTGCTATAATAATATAATAGGGTCGACCAATAGCCCTTTGCCTGATGGAATGTTCGACACAGCAATGACAAAAGGGGGTGTCCAAAAATGTTCAGTGCTTCATAATCTTTAAATGCTTCCTGGACATCCAAAATAAATGTCAAATCATACTCCTACAAAAATGTCAACGTCATGTATCATATTTTCCTGGTAGAAAGTAGGCTGTCATTTATGATTCAGCAGTGAAAATGTATGTTCCTTAAAACTAAACGACTTAATAATGAGAAATGAGCAACACATATAAGTTTCACTTACGAAAAGCTAAATTTGCATGAGTCGACGGAGTTGTGAGCTCTTTTGCTCAGGCTTCAAATTGATCTCTCTCAAGTTAAAAGATCGTCAATGTCAAATATTTTAAAAGAAAAATTTCACTGGAAACATTTTAAGCCTCCTGGTAACGTTGAAATCCGGACAATCCTAGTTGCTTGATCTCACACGTATGCAGAAAACATTCAGTCACTCACATATTATAGGTGGCATCCTAACAGACGTAAAATTGCACAGAACACACTCCACTCCAAAGACTTCACTTGCTTAGCCACAATTCCACATTCCAAAATTATACACATTCATTTGGAAGATTTCCCGTAATGTAAGTAAACACGTCTTCTTCAAACTTTCACGCTTAATGTAAACCAGATCTTATAGACTCTGACTTAATGTAAAAATTATTCTTAAACTCTCACACAGCGTGTAAACATATATTATATACTCTAACTTAAAGTAAACATTCGCCTTTAAACTTTAACACTGGATGTAAATCTAATGCTTTACACTTATTTAATATAAATATTCATTAAACTTTCACACTAACGAAAACGTAGCATTATTACTCTAAGTAAACGTAATCATTCGTCTTCAAACTTCAACATTGCATAATATAAACTCTATCTTACTTAATGTAAACGTTTTCTTACAAACTTTCACTTTACACAAACGTTAATTTTCAATTACTCACACATAATATTATTACAGACTATCGCTTAATGTAAACGTTTTATCTTCAAACCTTAGCACTGCACAAAAACTTCTATTGGATTCACGTGCAACTGATTAAAGGGCTTATCCCCAAGATGTCACATCCACATAGACTACCTAATCTATAATCCTACCCCCACACAAGGATACCTTTACGCCTTTTAACCCCGCGCCTACAATTGCTATGGTTGGTTTGAACTCGACACCCGCACCAACGTCTCAAGCATGCACCATCGAGTGCGCGCTGTCTTACACTTGGCACTATCAGAGAACTACTAGCAGATTGCTAGCGGGATCAGAGGCGGGGGAAAACAGTCAATTAGTTAAAAGAAATGGTCAATTTACACAAGTATGCTACATCCTGGGGTTTCTAATCAATTGTCTAAAAAAACGAGAAGTTTTTGTAAGCAGACTATATCGCTTGTAAACGTTTTATCTATAAACCTTAGCACTGCACAAAAACTTCTATTAGATTCACGTGCAACTGATTAAAGGGCTTACCCCCAAGATGTCACATCCACATAGACTACCTAATCTATAATCCTACCCCCACCAAGAATACCTTTACGCCTTTTAACCCCGCGCCTACAATTGCTATGGTTGGTTTGAACTCGACACCCGCACCAACGTCTCAAGCATGCACCATCGAGTGCGCGCTGTCTTACACTTGGCACTATCAGAGAACTACTAGCAGATTGCTAGCGGGATCAGAGGCGGGGGAAAACAGTCAATGAGTTAAAAGAAATGGTCAATTTACACAAGTATGCTACATCCTGGGGTTTCTAATCAATTGACTAAAAAAACGAGAAGTTTTTGTAAGCAGACTATATCGCTTGTAAACGTTTTATCTATAAACCTTAGCACTGCACAAAAACTTCTATTAGATTCACGTGCAACTGATTAAAGGGCTTATCCCCAAGATGTCACATCTACATAGACTACCTAATCTATAATCTTACCCCCACACAAGGATACCTTTACGCCTTTTAACCCCGCGCCTACAATTGTTATGGTTGGTTAGAACTCGACACCCGCACCAACGTCTCAAGCATGCACCATCGAGTGCGCGCTGTCTTACACTTGGCACTATCGGAGAACTACTAGCAGATTGCTAGTGGGGTCACAGGCAGGGGAAAATAGACAATTAGAAGCAATAGTCAATTTACACAAGTATGCTACATCCTGGGGTTTTTAATCAATTGTCTCACTATACGAGAAGTTTTTGTAAGCAGTTGCAACCAATATAAATTGTTTTGGGGTTTGTTGTGTTTCTGAAATCTATACCACATTTTAAATTAATATTCCTACGAGAACAGACAACCTCTTTGATACTTCAAAAACACAAACCCCATTAAGATCTCTTGAGATTCACTTTGCATCGTCTGCAACAGCCGCAGGGCAGAAATAAAAGATCCAGTAAACCGCATTGAAGATCAGAAACGACACTGGGAAAATGATTCTCGAATACTTATCAATAATGTTCACGTCTTTGATTTTGGGCATGTGTGCTTTAAGTGCCGAGGCCCCCTTGCGCAGGGCATGGAACATCCGGGGTCGGGGCGTCGTGTGGGCGAAGTGGGAGCGGCTGCCACGGAAGCGTAGTCCAGCCCCTGCGCGCACCGGGAATGAGTAGGAGGTGCGATTCATGCGAAAGCTCGGAGGGAATCGGCTGGGGTCGTCCATGGAGGAAGTCGAGAACCGGCTGTTGTGGCGGTTGCGGATGGAGGGGATGGGAGACATCCTCATCTCCTGGAGCTCGATGATCTCTTGCTGCTGGGGGTCGCCGACGAAGCCATCAGAGGTCGTTGGCTAGGCCGGGAGTAGAGGCATTCTTCAATGCAGCCGCTGCTGCTGCAGCTGGAATAACACAAACCAGGAAGTCTATTAATTTTTCTGACTAAAACGGCTACTTGTTGATTGACGGTGACAACATTTTAAATAGAAAAACTCGTACACAGCGCAAAAGTATAACATTTTTGCGTATATCACTGAAGCAAAATGTTTGTACTAAGAGTCTATTTTAGAAAGTTGTCATTGTTGATCTCTAAGTTCAAGCATGAGTTATAGTAAAAATACAAAGTTGTCTGTCTGTCTGTCTGTCTGTCTGTTTGTCTGTCTGTCTGTCTGCCTGTCTGTCGTTCCAGTTGACTCTTTGTCAGACAATCTTGCCGTCTGTCTGCTCATGTAGCTTGTTGTTATGTATAGTTTGTCACTTTCTATCGCATGTTGTCGTATGATTTAATTTGTGTCTGCCGAACTGTGCTCGCGTCTGTCAGCTGCGTGTAAGTGTTTGGGGTGGGTGGCTGCGTGCTGTGTCGTACAGCAATTTGTTCGTAGATAAGTAGTATTATGTAGTATTATTGTTTCACATCAAACAAGTGACACCTGAAACACTCAATCATGCACAACACACCAACATCACAAAACACCAGAATATTAGTAAGATTGCACATTCTACACAAAGTTTGAATGAAATTTCGATTCAGCAGAATTGGATGATCTAAATACACGCGTGTAGTGATTTGGGGGGGGCGTCTTGTGTACAAAAATTGTGTAAAGAAAAGGTATTGTACCATTTTTTCACCAAACACTACGCGTCAAAAAATCAAATAATACCAACAACCAAAATCGAAATATACTAGTAATGCAAGTAACCAATAGATATATATTAGCAATAACATTTTACACGTGTGTAAACTTGGTAGTTGTTGACAATTAAATATGTAAGTAAAGGAGTGCCTTTTAAACTTGGTTAAAAACAAATAACAGATACAAATGAAATATAAGGAGAATCCCAGATTATTTTGGATAACATTACAGGCGGTGGTGTAAAATTTACAAGAAGTAATAACAAAATAGCACAATTTATAAGGAAAACTTAGGATACACTGAAAACACACACGCAGGAGGCCTTATAATGGTATATAAACAATTTAACGAGATACGGCACTAGACTAGAGTATACCAAAAATAAGAAACGGAGCTAACCGCTTCGAGCTTTTGATTCTTCTTGCATAGAGTGTTTGGTTAATTGAACTTCCCTCTTTCGGTGGGGCTAGTCCCTCCCCTGTGCCCTGATGGGGTCACCAAAACATGGAAATCCTTCATGTTGAGGGGCGGTGTCAATCAAGTAAACGCATGCCAATCGGAGGTCATTCTAGTATTTTTTTTTAAATCTTAAAACGTGACGTGATTGGCACAAGCGCACGGACGAACAATATAAAAAAGAAATTACGTGGGAATTAAACCTGTTATAGGGTGCAATATGCCCCTCTTCAGGTGAACTAGGTATGTTGCGGTTAGGACAGTGCTAAGGGACGTCCGAGGGCTGTTTAAGAGGACTCAATCCCTTGCAGTCGCATTAACGACTGAGAAAAACCTCGGGAAAAACTTCAGTGAGGATTGCCGGTCACGGCGGGATTCAAACCCAGGACCTCCCGAATTAGAGCCAAGCGCTTAGATCTCGAGCCAACACTGTTAAAACGAACAAGCAGAAGAGTGGTCTCTGGAAGCTTTGCTCCCTAATTATTTAGGTTTAATGGACAATGTAAAACAATAAACACATTTTTAAAACTTGACACAGGTTATATTTTATTTTTATATTTGAACGATATTTCAAAGCTACTCCAGCTTTTTCTTCAGGTTCTTGTTATAATTCTTCTGTTTACAGCCATAGCAACTTCTTTATTTAATTTTGGATTCCAAAGCATTGGTAAATCATAGCTTGGTTGACTGATTAAATTTATATTATTATTTATTACAGCGGCTTCTTTGAGTTTCCTCTTTAACATTTAACATTAACAGTGCTTTGGAATACAATATTAAATAAAGAAGTTGCTATGGCTGTAAACAGAAGAATTATAACAAGAACCTGAAGAAAAAGCTGGAGTAGCTTTGAAATATCGTTCAAATATAAAAAATAAAATATAACCTGTGTCAAGTTTTAAAAATGTGTTTATTGTTATATATCCAGGTTAATAAGTAGTGCATTGTGTAAATGTAAAACAAGTTTTGCAAATTACGCTCTTTTGGTTGTACAGAGCAAACATAACGTTAAGGCTGTTTTGTCTTCGAGATTCTTATAACTACTTTTAATTGGTGTGATGACGCTTGTAATATATTCGCGTTGAACGATGGGTTTGCCGCCAAACGAACTATCTGAATGGCTCGTTAGTGAGAAGATGCCCTCTCCTAATGACGCGACTCTCTCTTTGATAACAAAACACTCGTTAGGTTTGAAGTCATTGTAACACAACCGTTAGTCCCCGTCCGAGACAATAACTAGCAGGAGAGCTCATTGTCAGATATTCTAACTGTTACATTCAATTCTAACCCAATTAACATTTAATTAAACAATTTTTGGCAGTATGGAATAATTAGCATTGAAGTATTAGGTATGTAGCGTGTGACGTCTCACGAAACAATGAACAATCTCCAGTGACATCCGTAGGTGTGTTTAGATTGCCTTTCAACAAGGATGGGGTTAGGGGGCAAGACTATTCCCCAGAAAATTATAATACTCATATTTCCGGAACCTTCACATTAAAGGGGCTAATATAAGAATATACACTTCAGTTTTGTTATTTCACATATTTTAATTGAATTTATTTCGCCCAAAAAATTATTCTTTACCACACAATCTATAGCATAATAATATAATAAAATGACCGTTCAAAAAATTATGTCTTGTATCTGTGATTTTACACGAAATTTTTTTGACCCAGAAATTTGCGAAAATATGCGTTTTGTGAAATTTATTAAATCTGCTTTAACCGGCTTCTTTTTTGTTCCATATAGATACTAGAGCATCGTTCCAATCTAAAATGGCCCATTATAACAACGTGTCTTGAAACTGCACAAATATACTCTCAAACATGCAAAATTATATGCATTCTAAAAACACACCCATTCTTGGTAATCAGCATATTTTGACCGAACCACTTTCCCAAATTACAAATGAAAATTAATATAGAGAATTCACAGAAAAGGCTGTAGAGTACGTCAATAACGGCCAGTATTTTTTGGGATAAAAATCCTTCGAGGTCACAGGGCATAAAGATCGTCTCCATGTTACTTTTTATGGGAGATTTTTGTCGATGGGACCTAGGTCGAAAAATACTAAGTTTGCCAATTTCTTTTCGTGTCATGGTGGACCCAATAATTTCTCTGTTGATTTCTAAATTCATATTTAGTTAGCCCGAATGAAATATATTTTTTAGTTTTTTTTTGGGGGGGGGGGGGTAATACCCCTTTAATGAAGACTGGAACCAAAAAATGCGAAAAACCTAAGAATGTTGGAATATCTAGCACCTCCACTATTAATGAAATCTAGTAAAAGCGAGGAACGATAATGGTGAGATAAGCTTTGATCCCGGTTTTGGGTACTCGCGTATCAGTGAATTGTCTTATATAAATGAATAATAAATAATGCAAAGTTACTAAGATGAGCAAGCTCAATATAATACGCGTATGGCAAAACTATAGGTCTGCAGAGGATTTCTTACAATAACACGTAGTAGTCCCCTATGTCATAATTAATTAGTCTGTATGCTAGCGTATATAGGCAATTACTCGTAAAATGACATGTATTGCACAAGTATTCATTCAATTCAATTGCTCACAGTATTACACAAATCGCACAAGTATCCACTCAAATTCTCGTCGTATGACACGAGTGACAATTAGCAATACATAAGACTTATTCCCCCAATTGCTCACAGAATTATAATTACATAAGTAGGCCCTATTCACATAATTTCTCACAGTTACCATTACACAAGTATTTACACTTTCTTTACCACCGTAGCCATATGGCAACAGAAAGTCCTAAATTTTTATGCCGGTAAATATATATATTTTTTACCGCAAATTTTAAATGTTTTTTTGGTAAATAAAAAATAAATACATTTTTTCACTATTCAATGGGACGAATAGTGCCTTTTTAGAGGAGATTGGGTATACACCTCTTCCAAAAGGCTAAAAACGTAAAAAATAAAATAAAATAGTTAGTCCCGGAAAAGTAATAAATTTCCAGTATGGCTGTTATTTGTGATACACAAAATCTAAAATACGCAAAAAAAAGTCAGAAAAATTCTAGTTTTAGAAATGCACTTCAAATTAAAATTTTAGCAAAAGTGAGGATTTCATTCAACATCCAAAATTTTCCAAAAATTGCTTAAAAATCATGCTAAAAATCTTTTTAAAAAATACCCACAAAATCGGAATTTTACTTGGTTTATTACAATGACCTAATTTAGACCAATTTAATTCGGTAATGAAAGGGTTATGACACAATTACTATGTCGCAACTCCACCTGAAGTTTTCTTCTCCAGCTCCGCTTCCTTGGTCTTCTTGCTCTTCTTCTTAGCGCGAGCTCCCCAGTACGTGTAGTTGACGGCCGCGTACTCCAGCAGCGCGGCGAACACGAACACGAAGCACATCACAAGATAGATGTCGATGGCCTTCACGTACGAGATCCGGGGCAGGGAGCTACGCACGCCGGTGCTGATGGTAGTCATGGTCAGCACGGTGGTTATGCCTAGGAGGAGAACATATATGAAGATGAGTAGGTCCTTTTGTGGCTTCTAAAGATACGGTTTGCTCTATTTTATTCTCTGAAAGGGACGAAGTAGAAATCAATGGGCATGCAGGTGAGTAAGGAAAAACGCAAAATTTTCTATTTTTGTAATTTGATTGCGTTGCTGGCTCCTTTTCTGTTTTTATTAATTAAGTTGGTATTTATGATTATTTAAAATATTACTACCCTCAAGTTATTTCTGACAAACTATACTTAACAAAACACAATATTTGATATAGGTTCTTTATTATCTGTTTATTTCTTGTGATTTTAAGGTACAGTTGCCTGCCTGTTTCTCACTTTCAAACGTCCTAAACATCCCTAAAGCGGAATCTGTACATCTATAAAGTGATAACTGAATGATTTCACCCTAGTTCTTGACTGGTTCATTTTGGACCCCAAGTTTAGAAACAAACGATTTTATTATTTATTTATGTGTATTGTATATTCACAAAAAAAACTGATTTGTCGATTTACAACGATGACAGCTTGTGGTTTGAATAAAGTGCTTGTGTGTATGCCTACTACTATTTTGGAATAAACTTCACTTTCTGTAATTTCCGGTAATAATGGACCAATCAGAATCAAGTATTGCTATTTCATGTAAAATGTGCAGTATATAGAGAATCATTTATAGAATCGTCAAAATAGTGGTCCCCGCTACAATTTTGTGGGAAGAATTCATTTTAAAACTAGCTGTTGGAAAATATGTATGTTTCGAGACCAGGTGTCTTAGACACCTTAACCCCATTCATTTTATTCTCTTGAAAATCATCCACAATATCGTTGTTGAAATCACTATAGCAGCGCATTTATTTATTTATTTATTTAACGTCTGTCCTATTAGGTTAAAAAACTGATTTACAAAGGAGAACAACTAAATAAATCTAATTACATAGAAGCAGACACAACAATAAACTACAGCTATGTAAATACTTGAAATAACAACAATGTATATTAATAACACAATAATGTATCTGTATTTATTATATTTTTTATTTTTATTATTTATTATATTATTATATTTTTGTATGTATTTATATTTGTTATCTATTTATTCATGTTTTTTATATTCACACAAATCACCTGTATTAGAATGTTGTTTAATTTTAACAAAACTTCCCATTCATACTATACTCTACAATGCACCAACAATCCAGATGTTACGAAGTTAACCGTCCCGGTAGCTTTGGGGTAAAGCACTCGACCGGCAATCGGGAGATCGGGATTCGATACCCCGCTGGGATGGATTTTTTTATTTCTGGATTGATTTCTATTAACTCATTTAAGAATTTAGTAGAACTATATTGTTATGCAAGTATGTCTACTAAAATTTGCGTTTTAGAGGAGTTTTGACATCTTCTGCGATAAGGTGGAAATGATTCTCATTTGAATGGTTTTTCTCAAGAATAAGCAGGTAAAGAAACTGTCTTACTTACCAAGCGCAACTCGGGCGCTGGTGGCTTCGTGGTTGATCCAGAAGGACACCCACGACAACATCACGATCAAGATAGACGGCAGATAGGTTTGAAACACGAAGTAACCTATGTTACGCTGCAGCTTGAAGGAGAGTGACAGGCGTTGATAGTTCCCTGTCGCCAGCCTCTCCTTGCGATCGTTGGTCTCGTAGCCGATGATGGTGAACTGAGGCAGTTCGGCCTCCTCTACTCCGCGCACTGGAGTGTCCTTCCAGTACATCACGACGTCTGACACGGTGTACCCGTCTGGAACAAGTATGTGAGGTTAGAACTTCATTGAGGTAACAGTACGGGGGGTCAAATTCGGTCAGAGGGGGCGAGAGGGTCAAAACCTTAAAAGTCCATTAAAGTTGGCTGAATGAAAGAGTACCTAAACCACAACAATTTTTTGGGGGCCGGACATTACCTCACTATTGGCCATTATACGTCGTTTTTTTACTCTGTAACCTGCACATCGAGTGCAAAATTAAATCGGTTTGATGGATGTAGTTTTTCAACATATTTAGCTTCCACCTAAGTATAAGAAAAAATGGATTTCTATAATAACAGTTGGGGCACGATGATTTTTTGTCAAACGGTACAAATACGAGTTTTTTCGAGTTTTGTACCGTCTGACAAACAAATCGTGGACCAACTGTTATTTCAGAAATCTATTTTTCCTTATACTTAGGGGAAAGCCAAAGGTGTAAGAAACTATATCCAGAAAACCGATTCTAAAAATTTAATTTTGCACTAGATAAGCAGGCTATAAACTATTGCAAAAAAAAACATAATGGCCAATAGTGAGGTAATGTCCCGCCCCAAAAAAAACAATTTTTTCCGGTTATTCAGAAAAAAATTCAGCCATGTTTCTTCGAATTTCAAATTATCGGCCAGAGGTGGAGACAATAGCCTTAATTGAACATAGAAATGTGTTTTATTGTGTATTCATTTGTCCAGAAGTGGCATACTATCTTCATAATATAAAATATAAAGATAATATTCACATTTATACTTGAAAGTACTCGATAGTAGTCAATATCGGTCGCCTATGTCTCAAAACATTTTTCACTTTTAGTGCTAAGCAACGTGGTTACAAAACATGTTCACCTCCCAAAACAATCTAGTTATGCTACTCTAAAGCAATGCGAGGGATTCAGTTAGCAAAGAGGGAAACCCAGACCACCAGCAGACAGAACCAACTGTACAGTGTACATATCCCCCCTCTCAAACAGATAATGAATTCATTAAATAATATATGATTGTTGGTAGAATTTAGATGAGAATAAAAAATGGACTAATCTAGTCATACAATTACATAAATAAATCATTGGGTGAAGTTATTTAATTTGTGAATTGGTTCACTTTACTCCTAAACCTTCATACCATGAACTCGCATAGGAAATAACGGCATTATATTATTATGTATGTGAAATGAAAAGAAATCTTAGGACGAGAATTTAAAAGAAAAATCTAGATGAGAAAGTTGAAGAAGAGCTCGAGAGGGAAGTTAGAAAGATAAGATGAAAGAAGTAAAAAAAGAAATTGAAAAGAGAGGAGTGGCTGTGTGTTCAGGAAGAAATATTGTAGATTTTGGTTTAGAAGGGTAATTGTAAGGGATCTACAATTAGTCTACAAAATGGGTTTTGCGTTAATGTTCCAAGCAAAATAGATTACTACAATCTTTGCAAACACAATTACCGAAGCAATTACACGATTTGTGCTTACTTAAACAAGTATTGACATACCCAAAGCTTGATAAACATAAGTATTAACTTCACTCGCTATAAACATATTTACAGTGTTTTTATATTGATTGTGCAAAATGTGTTTATGGACAAGAATTGTGCAAAAATAAGGCACAGTGTTTAACAATAAATTCAATAATTCACTTAAGCATTCACTTGGCTCGCCAAAATGAAATGACTAGCTTTTTTGTCTTGCAGGTGCAAAATTCGAAATTGTTTGTGCAAAATTGTACAAAAGTGTGGGAAAGATTGCACGTGGTTTGACATTATTAGGATGTTTATAGTTCAGGTATTAACTTGGCTAACCAAAATGAAGATGAAACTATTTTGTGTTGCATGAGCAAATATCTAAATTGATAGTACACAATTCTACAAAAAGTATACAAAGTTTAAACCCCACTCCACACTTACCCCCTAAAATCATGATTTCGTTGTTAAGGTAATGGATCACAGGGATCAATACAAAATTAAGGGGCATAAACGAACACACAGCTCAGGGCAATAAACACTTTGTGGTAGAGATGAAAAAGGAGGTGTAAAATAGTATAAAATAAATTGAAAGAACTCCCGAAAATCTAAATGAAAATGTAGTGTTGTTTTAATGTTTTTTTTAACACGTTTGAGACATTTGCGCTTAATTTGCATCCTCAACTACCAAATATTCTTGTCCAAATATGATCTTGAAATCGAGCACCAACTCGTGCATATCATACTCGGTACTTACAGCTCTCAATCTCCACAGTGCAGTTCTGCGAATCGGACGTATTTCAAATTCATCGCGTTCTGATTATTGCAGACTTAAATGTGAATAACACTTTGTTATTGATAATGGATAAATGCAAGCTCCTATAATAGTAGATTTCAATATTTATCGTAGATCTGTCACATAAAGCAGTTTCTTTGTATTTTGTCCGTTTCGAAAGATCAATAATACATCAATGTGGAATTCTTAAATTTATTCTATAGAGCCTTTTTATGCTTCCATCAAATTTTATGATGGAAAATTCATGAATTGTAATAACAAATAAAATAAAATGTAGATAATGCAATGTTTATTTATAGATGCACGGATGAGAGATGTGACATAGTTTCTTGACAACAACGTCAACTAACGTTACAGTCAGTAGCTTGAGGCTGCACGAACTGACAACTAGGAAATGTGTGAACTACCTCTAGGGTTGAAGTCTTTCTCAACCTGGCACAAAACCAACTTCTCTCGAGCATTGACCACGCCCACAGATATGCTGGGCCTTTAACACCTGTTGAATGGTGTATAGAAGACAGATACATATTTTAAATGTTTTACTTTATGATATTAGTTCGTTAGCTATTTGACCCGGAAATGTAATGTTTATTGAGTGTTTTTTTAAACTCACTTACCAAAGTCACTGTTTTTTCCCCGTTCTCGGCGAATTTTCGACGAGGGTCCCCTCATCTTAATCCGGCCACGCCAGACACACTGAGGTCAAAGTGTTTTGGGTTGGCTTGGGGGTGGATGGGCTAGTAAGCAAGCTCTGGATACGTAATCTACCACCAGAGGTCTCCAGCTTGTGTGTAGTTCTAGACTTGGTTGGCTGATACTGTCGAATGCACAGAGCATTGCTGCTGCTTTTTTAAATTTTTGCGCGTTCTGGGGTTTTGTCTTTAAATAAAATTTTTGATTCGTCCCACTTTATTGGTTGATTGCATTCATACTTATGGTCTTTGAGTTGCAAGCAAATTGGTCCCTTTTCCACTTCTTTTTGTGTTCATTTATTTATACGCACTGACACTGGTCTTTCCGTCTCACCGAAGTATGTACGATTGCATCCACAGGGGATCGAATAAACTACGTGTTTTGACGCCTCGACCGGGTTGTAAGGTTTCGTTTTAGTAAGGACACTTCTGAGGGTCAGAGGGGACCGGAAAACTGTCCTCAAATTAAAACGATGGGCTATTCTACGTAATTTTTCGCAAATTCCTGGAATGTAATCAATGATGATTGTGGCTGTAGGTTTATCTAAGGGATCACTGGTTTTACATTATTGTCGACACAACGCTAAATCCATTTTTTGCAAAGTGTAGGGGGATAGTCATTACTTACGAAGGCGTTATGTAGAAAACTCGTTTCCTCTTTTAAGGTATCTGCGTTGGAGCAAACATTTTTTGCCCTCGTAACGAGACATGTGACTATTCCCTTTTTAACTTGTAGGGGGTGGTTTGAATTGAAATGCAAGTACTGGTTAGTGTGCGTTGGTTTGCGGTAAACTGATGTGATTAGCGGTGGATTGGATGTACTATTGTTGTGAATATTTGTGTTGCTATTGTTGGTGTTGTTTATGTTATTGTTTGTGGTGGAGACGGGTACACTGGCTGGTTTCTCTATCAACGTATCAAGAAAAGCCAAACTATTATTTTTCTCTACTTCCATAGTGAACTGTATCTTGGAATGTTGATTGTTGAGAAACACTAAGAATGCCTCTAGTTCCTGTCTGCTGAGGGACCAGATGGCGAAGATATCATCAACATATCTCTTCCATAGTTTGAGAGCAGTGCCCTTGGATTTTAGAACTATAGATTCAAAATTTATCATGAAAATGTCTGATAACAGCGGTGATAATGCGGATCCCATAACCATGCCGTCCTTTTGTTTGTAGAAAACCCCTTCGTGTTGGAAATAACCTGATGTTAGACATATAGAAAGCAGTTCCATAATGCCTGTGATGGACAGGGATGTTCTTTCTTTCAGTTGTGTATCCTCGGTGAGACGAGATCTAACAATTTCAAGTGTGTCTGTCACAGGGATGTTCGGAAACATGTTCACGATGTAAAACTTACTAAAATGTCTTCTGACGAAATCTCCGTTTGTTTGATGACGTCAATAAAGTCCGAAGTGTTTTGTATGTTTGATGTTGAATTGGACGTCAAAGGTTTGAGAATATTCAGCAGAAAAAGAGTTAGTTGCTCGCACGGGCCACCCCTGGCGCTGATGATAGGACGCAATGGGATGTTTGTTTTGTGTATTTTCGGTAAACCGTAGATATGCGGTATTTTGCTGTGGTGGGGGTTTAAATGGGTGCGGTATGATTGTGTAAGGCGTTTACCGTGTGTTTTTTAAAGCATTGAAAATGTTGGTTTCTATCTTGCGTGTAGGGTCTTTATCAAATTTCTCGTATTGTGGGTCTGGATGATTTCTTCAAGTTTAACAATGTATTCCTCTTTATTGAGTACTACGGTGCATTTTCCCTTATCTGCTGGGAGAATGATGATAGTGTTGTCTGCTTTAAGTTCTTCAAGCTTTTTTCTCAAGTACGGTTAGATTAGATTTGATAGGCTTCCTGGGTTTAGCGAGGAACTCTTTGACCTGATACCTAAACTCCCCTTGATAAGCTTGAGGAAGTGATGTTATTGATGATTCTATAGACGCAATGATATTTAATTTGTTCATAGACGAAGGTGTAACTGCATAATTTGCACCGTAAAATGCACCGTAGTACTCAATAAAGAGGAATACATTGTTAAATTTGAAGAAATCATCCAGACCCCACAATACGAGAAACTTGATAAAGGGCCCTACACGCAAGATAGAAACCAACATTTTCAATGCTTTAAAAAAAACACGGTAACGCCTTACACAATCATACCGCACCCATTTAACACCCCACCACAGCAAAATACCGCATATCTACGGTTTACCGAAAATACACAATACAAACATCCCATTGCGTCCTATCATCAGCGCCAGGAGTGGCACGTGCGAGCAACTAACACTTTTTATGCTGAATATTCTCAAACCTTTGACGTCCAATTCAACATTCAAACATACAAAACACTTCGGATTTATTGACGTCATCAAACAAACGGAGATTTCGTCAGAAGACATTTTAGTAAGTTTTGACATCGTGAACATGTTTCCGAACATCCTGTGACAGACCACACTTGAATTGTTAAATCTCGTCTCACCGAGGATAAACAACTGAAAGAAAGAACATCCCTGTCCATCACAGGCATTATGGAACTGCTTACTATATGTCTAACATCAGGTTATTTCCAACACGAAGGGGTTTTCTACAAACAAAAGGACGGCATGGTTATGGGATCCGCATTATCACCGCTGTTATCAGACATTTTCATGATAAATTTTGAATCTAAAGTTCTAAAATCCAAGGGCACTGCTCTCAAACTATGGAAGAGATATGTTGATGATATCTTCGCCATCTGGTCCCTCAGCAGACAGGAACTAGAGGCATTCTTAGTGTTTCTCAACAATCAACATTCCAAGATACAGTTCACTATGGAAGTAGAGAAAAATAATAGTTGGCTTTCTTGATACGTTGATAGAGAAACCAGCCAGTGTACCCGTCTCCACCACAAACAATAACATAAACAACACCAACAATAGCAACACAAATATTCACAACAATAGTACATCCAATCCACCGCTAATCACATCAGTTTACCGCAAACCAACGCACACTAACCAGTACTTGCATTTCAATTCAAACCACCCCCTACAAGTTAAAAAGGGAATAGTCACATGTCTCGTTACGAGGGCAAAAAATGTTTGCTCCAACGCAGATACCTTAAAAGAGGAAACGAGTTTACTACAAAACGCCTTCGTAAGTAATGACTATCCCCCTACACTTTGCAAAAACTGGATTGAGCGTTGTGTCGACAATAATGTAAAACCAGTGACTCCCTTAGATAAACCTACAGCCACAATCATCATTGATTACATTCCAGGAATTTGCGAAAAATTACGTAGAATAGCCCATCGTTTTAATTTGAGGACAGTTTTCCGGTCCCCTCTGACCCTCAGAAGTGTCCTTACTAAAACGAAACCTTACAACCCGGTCGAGGCGTCAAAACACGTAGTTTATTCGATCCCCTGTGGATGCAATCGTACATACTTCGGTGAGACGGAAAGACCAGTGTCAGTACGTATAAATGAACATAAAAAAGCAGTAGAAAAAGGAACAATTCGCTCGCGACTCAAAGACCATAAGTATGAATGCAACCAACCAATAAAATGGGACGAATCCAAAATTTTATTTAAAGACAACAACCCCAGAACGCGCAAAATTAAAGAAGCAGCAGCAATGCTCTGTGCATTCGACAGTATCAGCCAACCAAGTCTAGAACTACACACAAGCTGGAGACCTCTGGTGGTAGATTACGTATCCAGAGCTTGCTTACTAGCCCATCCACCCCCAAGCCAAACCCAAAACACTTTGGACCTCAGTGTGTCTGGCGTGGCCGGACTAAGATGAGGGGACCCTCGTCGAAAATTCGCCGAGAACGGGGAAAAAAACAGTGACTTTGGTAAGTGAGTTTAAAAAAACACTCAATAAACGTTTTACTTTATTGTCTCCAACCTCGTATTGTTTGGTTGTTCTTTAAGATGCAATCGTAGAAACAAAATTGGGTTAGTTTTAATTTAATTGATTGCCCGAGGGCAACATAAAACTGACAACATTTTTTCAATCAATACCTAATGACATTCAAACTTTAAAAAATGGTTGATAAATAAATAGTTAGCTGTATTTATGAATTAGTTTCAATCTCTCGTCGACCCTTATTTTGAAGTATCATTGTTAAAATAGGCTATTGATCAAAAATGGCATTCGTAATTTACTGATCGCACTTAAAAATCATGTACTTATTTTTTGGCCGAACTCTTTATATTTATCACACGAGACCTGAAGTGAAAATACAATAGCAACTCACAATATCATGCAAAAGTAATAAATAAGTATAATGTGACATAGGGAGCTTACCTGTTTTTGTCATTAGCGAAAAATGTATCGGGTACCCATATTTTCTCTGCGAAATCTCCAGACAATGTAAGGATTTCTTCATCACTGCTGAAGGAAAGTCTTTCATCCTTCCAATACTGATTCAAATACATCGTTATTGTATAGTCCTAGAAAAATAAATCAGATCAATAAACATTATATTTGCATATTATATTCATTTTGAATATTTTAAATGTTTAATTTTGTTTACATATTTTCAATTATAATACTAATGTTTTTAAAACATTTTATTAAATATATCAATCGCAAGAACCCGTTTTCTTACACGACCCTTATTTATCTTCCTCTGATTGTAGTAAAATTTACAATTCATTATTATCGTATTCTGACCCATTTCGAAAATTTAAAACCACAAAATATTATAAACAGCTCCAGAGAAAGCAAACGGTTTGCACTTTGCCGAAAGTGTTGTCAAATTAATTTGCTTGTGGTTACAATTTAATACATTTATAGTTGAATGTTAATAAAACTAAAAAATAACGGTACTTATAAAACCAGCAAGACTTAATTTAGTGAAACTCTAAATTCCCCAAGTAGAAAATTTCATTTCGAAAAAGTATTTGTTGAAAATAAAACAAACCCACATGGGAATCCCATATCTGCTACGAATTCCATTGATGATTCAAAATCCAAAGGGGGGGAAAGGGGGATCTAGAGAGAGAGAGGAATTACAAAACTCCAGGGTATTTCAAACAAGGGTAAGACACTCATTTTTAGGGAGCGAAAGCTGCCCTTATAAGTTTTTGAAATCACGTATTAAACACAATATCCGAAGAAATCATGAGAAATCTTCGTTCAAACTCAAAATAGATAATAAGGTTTTTAACTAAAAAATTTACCGAAGATTTAGAAAAAATCATAATATAATTTCCCAAAAATGGAACAAGGAATCAGAAACCAACATTTGTTTAGTGTAAAGCCTACTAGAGTACAATATATTTCTGTTAACATTAAATGGCCAGGGGTCTTATTTACAAACTCGCTAAACGACAATTATTGTCGGTCGACAGTGGTACCTTGGTTAATGAAGTAAATCATGCGTACGCTTATAATCGACAATGACGACTTAGTAAATGGCGCTAACAATAGCTTCAGTGACGCTCAATAATGATAAACTATCGAGCTGTGTATTAACTATTAACAAAGTTTTTGCTGTCGACCAACAATATTGTATTTTAAGTTAATAAAATTAATCGGCCCCCTGGATCGAATTTTTAAATAAATAAAAAAAAAATACATAGCAAAGCAAACCAAGAGAAATATAACTACTGTAACGTAGGAAAATCAAAATACACACAGCAAGAACCAGTATCCTCAGTATCTAGATGAAACAAATCCATCGCTTCGGCAAAACAATTTGAAACAAACATTTGAATAGATGAAATAAATATAAGAATATAACAATATATTACTTACAATATATTTTTGTTATTCAAATAGTTTCTTTTATATGGCATTAGTTAGATACGTGTTACATTTATGTGTATGAGGTGACACATAAAATGCCCTGTATTAGCCCTATGGTAATCAATAAGATTTATTCTTAAAATAAAACACTTAATTAGCAATGATAATTTCCAGAACAAAGGCAAATTTATATAAATATTAACCGAAAATAATTGATATAGTTATCGCTTGTAGTAGGCCTAATCGTAATTAAAAATTTAAAAACAATGATGTTATAATGGAAAACAATCAATGGCGTTTTACTTATGTGTTTATGTTTGTTAGGATAGGCGTATACTATACAGTCTTATATTATCAGCAACGTGAAGGTAATTTTCGCATTCAAAATGGTGGAGGTGCCGGGTCGTGAATTTTCAAACTTTGCGGGGGGATAGCGACTCGTTCCCTAACCTCAGGGTCACCAGACACAAGATTCTGCATCATCCTTGTTGATGAGCAATGCTGCATATGTCGATCGGGATTCGTGTTCGGGATGTATCGTGGGACGGGACATACGCACAGACGGACGGACGGACAGGAAAATGAAGCTTACATAGAAGCTTTGCTCCCTTATTACTTACAAAAATGTTGTTTGTTATAATAGTGTGATTGAATTGAATGATTGACGAAACCGATGCTTTCTACACTTGATAACGGTATAGATACAAATCTCGAGCCTACTCCATCTAAGAATCTCTATTTGGCTTATTAACTTATTACGATTTCTGGTTCTATTTTACTGTAAAAAAATATTGGTTATGTATTTTATGCACAGCTCGTTCGACGTTGAATTTCCACATTAAGTACAAGAAAAACGCAACATGTACTTCATGGATACGAGCACGCAACAACCAATATACGGATGGTAAAAAAAGCACATGATCATTAAAATGGATAGTAATAAAAACCTGATTATTCCGTATTCTGATGCGATTGGATTGAAAAATAAATAAAAGTAAAAACATGATAATTAAAACGAAATCTTACAGTCGAGTAAACACTTGAAACCAGTAATGAATTTACCTTTCACTTCAATGCAAACCCACTAACTCCTAAATCAACTATACCAATCAAATACCCTCCGTCGCAATCTCATCAAGACCAGACCGACGATTTATCTAGATGAAAATTATTAGTGATCACAGTAATTAATTTTAAACAAATAGTTTAAACTAAATGGGATAAAATATCACGTTAATTTGAGTTTACTGAATTTAAAAAAAGTTGTCTGGCATTTAGAATACTTCCATGTTAGTAGTAAATCTTTCGATTTTGGTGGAGGTGCCGGGTAGCGCTATTTATAAAGCTGTGAATCAATAACTGTCCTTATAAAGGCTAGTAACCCCCCAAAAAATGTTAACACATAATCTACAGCACAGTACTACACACGACCAGTGACTTTACACAATTTTTTAAGCTCTTAAATCTTGAAATTTACGAAAATTTACGTTTTGGTTAATTTCTTAAATATGCTAGCACATAGATACTATATCATCATATCGTTCTAAAATGGGCATTTAGAAAATCTTGTCTTAAAACTGTGCACAAATCACACTCAAACACCCCAAAATATGCGTTCCGAAATTACACTCCTTCTTAGTAATCAGTATATTTTGACCAAACCACTTGCTTAAATTACAAAAAAGTACGTAGACAACAGAAAAGGTAGCCGCGAGTACGTCAATGATGGTCAATATTTTTTGACCGAAATCCTCTAAGGTAATGGCCCATGGGGTATAAAGTACGTCCCCGTGTTATTTATTATGGAAGATTCTTTCCGATGGGACCTAGCTAGAAAATTACCCAGTTTGACAATTCTTTCGGCTTAGGGTGGAACCAATTTTTTTTGCTATGTGAATTCATAATTGAGCTTAAATGAAATATATATTTTGAGTAAAGCGAATGACTACCACTTAAAAGCGGGCTTATACTTAAAAACGATATAATCATACTTCCCAACTCATGGGAGGAAATATGAACCGGTGCTCTTGCAATTTGACAGCAACATGGCAGTCTTATGTTGAAATAATATTATGAAACTTAACAATCACAACATTTAGCAATAGTTGAGGTTTGTACTGTATTCCAGGAAATTCAACTGTTAGAGCTGTGGCACGTTAACCCGGCGATTCCTCGTTCGAATTTCAATCGGGACAAACAAAATTAACGTTCTTTATTGAAACTATTAGATCAATTATATATTTTTCAGGCTGTTTCGCTGAATTCGATTATCTTATTATTCCTGGTGTTGCAATACGTCAAACTCCCTCAAACGATCAAAACAAAACGAAAATAACAATAATAATAATAATAATAATAATAATAATAATAATAATAATAATAATAATAATAATAATAATAATAATAATAATAATAATAATAATAATAATAAAATAAATAAAAGTTTCATACTTTTTGCATTGACAGGCAGAAATAATAATGGTGTTGCACTGTTCGGTAACATTATTATGCCACACGTTTCAATAGGGCTGTGGTTCGGATTCAGGATCATCCGAGACAGATGGTCGTAATATAACGTTTTGAATAATAAAGTTTGAAGGTACGGAATGACCCTCAAACTCTATAATTTCTCTATTATTTCATCCTGTGAAAGCCTTGCATAAAGTTTGAGATTATTATGTAATATTTTTATCTTTATAGTATATTCACAATAAGGAACAAGTAACGGACTTTCAAAGGAGGCCAGCCTCTAAGGTGTAACCCTAACTTCAATACAATAGTATTGTGGTATAATGTAATACAACAAATAATTAATTATTTATTACAAGAAATAATGGAAGAAATATTTTCACTTTATAAAATTTTACAATTAATTTTCAGGTTCGTCGAGAACATTATTGGATGAGCGTAGCGAGCGTAGCGAGCGAAGCGAAGATTCCATTCACTACACTGGAGAAAAAATCCGGAATGGTTTTTTTCTTCTTCTTTCGTTCTGTATTTTGTGTGTCTGTTAACACGATTTCGGCTAAACCGATACTCCGATTGCGATGAAATTTCATGGAGGCCTTCGAAATCTCTGAACTAGAACTGCCACGTTTTTGAGCGCAATCGGGAATTTTTTCTCATAAAAAACCCAATTTACGATTTTTTTCGATTTTTAAAAACTTTCTTCGACTTATAACACCTACATGCTTTAACGATTGTAATGATTTTTTCACAGAACCTTAATTTCATGAATTAAGATATTCGTGCGAAATTTGAGCGTAATCAAAAAATTATTCTCATGAAAATCGAAATTTTTACGGTTTTTCTTTTTTAAACAATTCTTTGACTTATTACACCTACATGCTTTATCCTATTGAATTAATTTTTTCACAGAACCATAATTTTATGAATGATTATTCATGTTAAATTTGAGCGCAAATCGAATATTTATTTCTTATGAAAATTGCAATTTTACGATTTTTTTCTTTGTTAAAAATTACGATTAATTAATAAAATTAAGTTATTTTTTTATTTAATTTAATTTAATAAAAAAAAAATTTGGACTAAGTAATGATTTTTTCACAAAACAACAGAAAATCCGCGTAACACATGGCAGCTCAATGCACCAATTACGCTCATCCAACAACGCGGCGGGACTTAAGCGTTTTCCTAGTGATAAAAATAGCAAAGATTGTTCTATAAGTTCGCCTCTACTGGTACTCGAACTCAGCTCATATGTGCATGAGTTATAGCATCTACTTACTACAATTGTATTATTTCAGTGATGTGCATTAGGGCGGGACTGTGTCGTATCGATATCGATTTATCGAAATTTTATTATTTGTGTAAAAAAGAAAATTTCCAAATTTGTTCAAACATGTGTGAAATTGTACCAGAAGAGTGCGCCTTTTCCATTAATAATGTTTGGTTGAAAGTAAAACGGATTGATAAGGTATCTCTAAATTTTTTTGACAATTTTTACGTTGAGATGTTGTAGCTTTCACGACCCGTAGATGTCTTCTGTATGATCCCTGGGGTGTTTCGTCGTGTCGATGATGAGGCACTGCTCGACGTTTCACCACCCATGTTGGTGGCTTCTTCAAGAAGAATTTCAATTCATTTCAATTCATTCTTGAAGAAGCCACCAACATGGGTGGCGAAACGTCGAGCAGTGCCTCATCATCGACACGACGAACAGCCCAGGGATCATACAGAAGACAAATTTTTACGTTGTCACACTCGCGTTTAATGACCCGGCACCTCCACCAAACGTAACAGTCGGGACGAATTTACTATAGCCTACCCGGCACCTCCACCATATTAGTCGGACGAATCTTAAATAGTCTACCCGGCACCTCCACCATATTAGTCGGGCGAATCTTATTATAGTCTACCCGGCAACTCCACCATATTAGTCGGGCGAATCTTATATAGTCTACCCGGCACCTCCACCATATTAGTCGGGCGAATCTTATATAGTCTACCCGGCACCTCCACCATATTAGTCGGGCGAATCTTATATAGTCTACCCGGCACCTCCACCATATTAGTCGGTTTTAGTTTTTCACGTTAGTCCAAATATCGATATCGTACTGAATTATCGATTTCTTTGCCCAGACCAAACATATTATATGACATTATAATTTATTTTGTATGTTTTC
Organism: Sweltsa coloradensis; assembly: GCA_024449915.1. NCBI lineage: Eukaryota > Metazoa > Arthropoda > Insecta > Plecoptera > Chloroperlidae > Sweltsa > Sweltsa coloradensis. Next base: position 26,531 of record JAMZAV010000053.1, read on the forward strand.
AAATACCGTTGCCGTAGTTTAATAAACAAGAACAGCGCAGCATAGATACGTAACAGACATGTTGACTGATGGTTGGTGAAGGTTCCGTGTTTTTCCAAATATTCTTTGAATTGAAACAATGTACAAAAATCCGGGTTTTGCATTATACACTATAATCATTGTATGCCAAATTGAATTTTGGCCGAGTTTTCGAATAAACCGTCCAAAAAACAGCTATCGTTACACACGCAAATGCAATGTTGTTATAAAACCAAGAAATGTGTGTTGTAGAACTATAATATTTGGTTCGCGAAGTTAAAACAATAATTCTATATGTAAAACTATCTGGCATTGTATTTTAAGTAGGAATTCTCACTTAAAAAACAATGAGACGTTTCAAGCATTAATGTAGAAGTAATATTCGATACTGGTTGAATTTGAGAACAAAATCAAATTTACTGGATGACATAATATTACGATTTTTAGTAACTGCTATAGAAAAATACTTTCCGTGACGTTATACATCAAAATGGCAAATTTATTCGAATCACTTAGTGATGTCTATGTGAGTTATTACGTGCGAATTTCACAGCAAAATGTCGATCAATATGGAAATATTGACGACGCGATTCACGAATCTAATTTTGTTTTTCTTAGAAGTTACAAAAATGTGTGTTTTTCATATCTAATATAATATCATTCCCGCCTCGCCGGCTAATATCCACCTTAATTAACTTTACATTGCCAATGGCGTAACTCCAGCAATGTGGAATGCCGTGCGCCTAAAATGAAAACAAGGGAATAATTCTGTTCCTGCAGAAAGTTTAGCTGTCGAAAGAAGAAACTAAAACAGTTAATTGCCAGGAAAAAAGAAATAACATTTTCAGACTAATGACTTTTAAATGTACGCCGAGTGTAAATCAAGTTTGCATGAATACTTGTTCTGAGAGTAATAAAACTTCAGCCGGCCGGAAGTGGTAAAAGTTCCACTTCGTGCTCGTCAAGGATGGAAATGGAATTGAAAATAGATTCTCTCTCTCCCTCCCTCTCTCTCTCGCTCTCTCTCTGGCGAGTGTCTGGTCCACGCCACACCAGACTCCCTGGCACAACCTGCTCTACCTATTTCATGGGATCGATCGCTCCTACTACCCCCCTCACATCTCATCCGCTGCCCCCTGGCTACACGGAGCCGAGGAAGTGCACAATGCTAAGCGGAGATCTATCTCCTGGCTTGCTTCGTCGTCGCCTTCGTCTTCGTCGTCGTCGTCGCCGTCATGCTTTCACTCACTCACTCACTCAGCGAGAGACAAAAAGATTTCCCGATGAAAAGCATCAGCGATGTAGAGAAGCCAGACCCACTAGGGATTAAGCTACCTAGCTGATTCTGTTTCGCGGGAAATATACTCAGTTTTGGAAGTAGAACTAGTATGGTGTCAGTGGTAGTTTTACTTGTATTAGTATTAGTTGTAATTATTAATATTAGTAAACAGAGTAATAATATAATTAGTTGTATAGTTTTCTATTTCTTGTAGTTGTAGTAGAAGAGAAGTATGTTTTAGAGATTAAAAAAAGATTAGATAAAAAAAATGTATTAAAACAAATAAATACACATTAGACATAACCCCACAAAGCTACTCAGTATAGATTGTCTGTGGGATTATGTGTAATACAAACATAATAATATGGCTAGATACTCTAAAGAAAACAACAATCCCATTAACACCTCAAACAATCCAGTTTATCCATTTACCCAAATCAAACTTTACCGTTCGCAGTCTATTTATATAGTTGATTTTCGTCTGTAATACGTGTAATACGGTCTGTAATCTATGACTACTTGTTTAATTCGGTTAAATCACAAGGCAGTTTATTAAACAAAATAGACATCTAGTAGTAGTAGTAATATGAGGAGGAGGAGGAGGGGGTGGGGGTGGTGGTAGTAGTAGGAGTAGTGGAAGAAGTAGAAGTAAAAGTACATATACTACAAGTAGTACTTTTAGAAGTACTGTGTTTAGGTTTTTAGTTATTTTAATAATATAAGAAGCAGTGAGTAAGAAGTATTACAATTGTCTTTCAAACAGTAATTATAGATGAAGTGATAGTAGAAATATTATAGTACTCGTGTAGATAATCAATACAATTAATAGACACGGACTTTTTGCTCGTGGTTACCACAAAATCACAATGTTAATCTTGATTCGATTCAACATTAAAAACTTAAGTTAAGGGATTGTATAACATTTTACAAACTCCTACGATATCAATAATAAAATATACGCTAACTGAAACAAGAATAAGTTTTATGAAGGTCTTTACGGATGATCATTGATAAACGGTTAGGCCAACCCTGCCCCACCCTTTATAAATGACGTTTCGACGAGAATTATCCTGCCATTATAGGTTTCTGTAGACTGTCGTTAACTAGTATCTATAGTTTCTAGCATCGTCTGTGTCATGATCCCATACACAATGATCGGTACTGTACTATTGTAAGACTTTGATAGGTACAGTGAGCCGAAACGACAAGCTAAATCTAGAGGCCTGTTCACACCTATATAGAACGGTGGATACTTTCACGCAATTCCGTTGAAGAGAAGGATAGAGATATTAAATAAGTGCTTAAAAGAATCAGATGATATCCATAGCGGAACAGTAATAAGATCGCATGATTTAGCCTGTAGAATCTTACTTGTAGAGAAAAATAATATTTGAAAGGAATTTTCCAAAAGTTAATTTTAATACCCATGTAAAGCCAGGGCTATATTACGCTCCATTGAGAGGAAATGTTATAAGAGGGCGGCAAATCTTTTTCCACCCTCCTTAAGCCTAGTCTAACAAACTCCCCCTCCCCTCTTCCGATGCTGAGGGGGAAGCTTATGCATAATGGAGGAGGAAGTTTGTCGTCGAATATGTTGACACTTTTATCCAATTTCAACATAGAATGATCTTCGAATGAAAGAGATAGACTGTGCTTGTTCACACTTGTCACTTACCATGTTCACTTCTGAAATCGAGTCGAAGCTAGCTATGGTGAGGTCCATCCCCACATAAAGAGGATCACCTAAGAGAAACACAAGAGAACAATCATATTAAAATGTGTCACAACACAATGAAGGTTTTTTGCCCCTAAGCTAGCTGTGGTGAGGTCCATCCCCACATAAAGAGGATCACCTAAGAGAAACAAAAGAGACCAATCATGTTAAGATGTGTCACCAACACAATATACACTTTATGCAGTAGTGATGAAACTCAGGTGGACATTGCTGTGGAGTTTAGAACACAGGATTGTGCAGGATATTGTATTAAAGTTACTTTTTAAAAAGGTTAAATCGATTGCTTTTTAAAGTAACAAGTTAAAAAGTTTGAAAATTTTAAAGTTATTTAAAAGTATATTTTTAAATATAAAAATCATAATTGCGAGCAAGTAGAAAGTGTAGATGTATAAAGAAAATGTATTTTTATAATTAAACTCAATTTTCATGAGAATAGATTGAATCATTGTGACGATGATGATTTTGTTGTTGTTCTGAATTCCATTTAAAATTTTACAGTTTTCTAAAAAAATAACGAAACTAAGTAATATAAAAGCTACTATCAATAACAAAGTTATACGTGATGAATCTTACAAAATTAATGAGTAACTTTAGAAAGTTATCTAAAAAGTAACGGATTATAACGCGTAACTCAACCCTGGAAGAACGTAAGAAGAAAATAAACTCCATGTCATATAAAGTTTGAAAAGAGGATTTTTTAAGGCATCTGGATTATCACGAGAAACTAGCTTGATGAAATACTGATCTGGTTGAAATAGTTAAAATTTGCTTTGATTTAGAGCGCGAAAATTTAATATGTGTGTGGGGATTCTATTTTTGAGTATGTCTTTTATTTGATTAAGAATAAGCCCAAAATTTTACCAAAAATTTTTTATTTTGGCTCTTTCGAAATCTATATTTGATATGTATAATTTCAGCCTTAATTTCTTATTTTATAATTTTACTTTAGGGTCTTTATCATGGAATGAAATCAGGACCTTTAAATGAGCTGATATTTATAGGGTGAGGGGGGCATTCGAAATGACCTTAAGGGGACTGGAAGCGGCTAGCGCGGAATCGAGTTCATGCGTTCTGCTTTCGTTTGGTTCTAGGTAAACGGTTATATCATATTTATTTCATGCAAATAAATACCATCTGTTGGATGAATATATTGGATGGATCCTGAAGAAGCCACCGACATGGGTGGTGAAACGTTGAGCGACACCTCACTATCGTCACGACGCAACAACCCAAGTAACAATCAGAACTCAATAATATCTATTCGAATTCTAGTTTAAAACGTGTAAAACATTCTTTGTTCACCTTTTTCCTATCTTTGCCCACCAACTACCGGATAATATTCTGAATCCCAAGTTAAAGGTTTAGACGAGAATTTTGTTAATGATTTGGTAAATTTAGTCTTCCACTCTATGTTCTGAATCTCCGCATGAAGTATTTCATGCATATTATTTTCAACAGGCTGTGCAAATTAAATTTCTAAACTAAACACGCCCCTTTTCAGATATCTAACTAGGGATTTTGGATTTTGGCAAATTGTGAAGGGATGTCGAGAGTTGTTCAAGAAGACCCAATCTCAAACCTAGCAAAAACAAATAAGTGAGAATTGCTGGTGCCAGGATTCGATCTTGCGACCTCCAAACTCGGAGACCCACACGTTACGCTTGACTATGAGCCACCACTGTTGGTCGGGATACCGAGATATTTATTTATTATTTGATTATTTAGTAATATTCCAAGTTAGGGTTTATACGTACCCGAAACATCAGATACCGGGCGCGTGTATTTCTACCATTAGAGCTCTATGATTAGAGCATGAAAATGTGGGCACGAAAATGTGTTTTCTAAACTAACAATTAAACAGTAGTTTTGGAGTAATAACATCATAAATAGTCTTGTGAGAAGACTAAAACTATTTTTGGACATTTTTTGTCTTTGCATACTCCCAAAATTGCGGCCTGTTTAAAGCATTTTTATGGGTCGTTTTATAAAAAAGTATATAAGTTGGATGGCTGATATTTTTACCATAGTTAAAACTTACCCGTGAATATAACATTTTTTTGAAATATATGTCTCCAATATCTTTCTTACATTAATTTTTTGCGTTGTCCGGTACGCTGAGGGTATTTGTACCGGAAAATACAAAAAATCGTAAACGCAAGATATTAAAAATGCAAATTTCAAAATATCACTTGTCCTGGTCACGGGAAAGTGTAAACCATGGTTAAAATATCAGCCATCCAACTCATATACTTTTTTATAACACGATCCACAAAAATGATTTTTTAAATCGCAATATTGGGAGTGTGCATGGTTGAAAACATGTTCAAAAATAATTTTAAGTCTTCTCAGAAGACTTTTATGATGTTCTTGCTCCAAAACTACTGTGTTATAGTTATGTTGAAAACTTATTTTCGTTCCTGCACAGTGCGCATAAAAGCGACTCTAAACGAGAAGAAAGATTTTCCCGGGGTTTCCCTCATTAATGCGAATGCAAGGGATTGAGCCAGCGCTAGTCTCAAGAGGAGGGACAGGAGCTGTCTCCCGGAAGTTTCCAACGTAAAGTTTTTTTAAATTTATTTTAATTTATTTCAAACTGCATTCATAAAAATGCCGGGTTTAACTGAAAAGCGCATTATTAGAGTGAACTGGGTCATGACGACATTGTATAGCACTTTTCTGTGACGGATCTAATGGATAATGGATTAGATTTCCCCCGCACGGGATTGTTAACTGTGCAACGCTCGGGAGATTTAAATGTTCCCTCTACGTGGTGGATTATCTCAAGTGACCTACTTTCAGTCCCTGCTTGTGCACTAAGCCTTAACGAACGTGCCTATGTATTTGTCGGGGGTGGGGAGGTGTTTAAACAATACATTATAACAACGAGCCACAACTAGTAATATCCTGATGGATTTCCGGTGGGGGCGAGATTTGAATCCAGGACCTCCCGTATGAGAATCTTCCACTTAAGACACAATACTGTCGGTGTCGTCATATAAGAATATGGAAACTGGAATAATTAGTACGAAAATACCGGGAAAAAGATCGTTTTTTATTGAAAATACGATTCTAAAGAATCTATCATTTTGGCTCTGGCATACACAAGAAAACAGTTGAAAAATGATCTCACTGAAACGCAATCATTATCTTCTTGTCATAGTTGGAGTTTAAGATAAAATTATGTTGCGGACTCAATGTTTGCCGTGTGTGCGTTCAGAAACTATTGAAATACATAGTTTGCATAATCTAATAGTGCGATGTTATTATAATATTATAGTTTCTTAGCTACAGATTTAAAAAGTCTGTTTGAACAGACTTGGCTAGATATTTATTCACGAATTCAGAGCGGGGTCTAGAACTAGAGTTACAAGACATTCTAGTGGATATTAGTGTGATAACTCTTCTCATTTGATTTCAGGCTATAGGGCCTAACTCTTTTTTTGTTTTGCCAGTGATAATTAAACTCCCCGTGCAATTAAATCATTAATAAAGGTTTTCGATGCTGTAATATAAACTGTGATAAAAAATAAAAAATAAAAAATAAATTGATCTATTGAAATACATAGTTGGCATAATCTAATAGTGCGATGATACTATAATCTTATAGTTTCTTAGCTACAGATTTAAAAAAGTATGTTTGAACAGACTTGACTAGATATTTATTCACGAATTCAGAAAGGTTTTAGATGTTTGAATTTTGTATTGAGAAACCTAAGGGGAGCTAGTGGGGAACTAAAAGGACATGCCTATAAAACCTTGGTTAGACCAGTGGTAGAGTACGCTGGTGCTGCCTGGGACCCATATAGAAGTGGTGAGATAGCAGGAGTTGAGGCTGTACAGAGGAGAGCAGCAAGGAGGGTAATGCAAAAAGGAAAAGGCTGGACAGAGGAGATGGTAAAGGGAAGGCTAGTAAGAACGTACGAGAGCGTAACAGGGATGATCAAGGAATTGGGATGGGAAAATCTGGAGGATAGGAGGAAAAATGACAGACTAGGTGAAATGTACATGAGTAACCAGAAATCATGAAGGATGGAAGGAACTAAACAGTTTTGCAAGGGGAGCAAACTACTTGGCAAGGGGAGATCATGATTGGAAACTTGAAAGAGGAAGCTGAAGGACGGACGTGGGAAAGTTCTCGTTCATAGCCAGAACAACGGTCGAATGGAACAAACTAGCAAAGGAGACTGTGAATGCTTAAAATATCAAGGTATTCAGAATCAAACTGAAAGAAGTGGATATAAGTGCCAATAAGTAACAATATTTGCATAAATATAACCAAAAGGATGGAAGGTAACCAAAAGGAAGGAGGGGAAAACTAGTAACCAGGAAGAATAGAAGAATAAATCGTGAGGGAAATTAATGAAGAAAAACCTGCCACCGACAAATTTTCACTAGCAGTGGAAGAAAGAAATACAAAAAAAATACAAATATGTACGTAAGATTTGATACCAGCACAGATAGACGGACAGGAAGTGGTGCATATAGAGAAGAATTGCTCCCTAATTTTGTTTGTGTATTTTTTACGTTTACATAGCTCCGTCTTTGTTAGGTCACTTTAAACTTTGTTTAGGCTGTGATCCAGCGACTATTGACGCACATTGACTTGAAAGTAAACAAATATCCTTCTCGGATTTCAACTTTCTTAGCATAAATACGATGTTAATTTTAAATCTGGAACATCTACTTACACAAACACTTCAAGCAGAGTGTACGCTCAATAAATCGATATTTACATCTTTACATCTATATGTATATGTGTACTATATTATGATATTTGAGTGAAACATTTATACAGTAATAATTTTGATCTTTTCAACTGGACTTCAATAAGCAATGCGCTGCTGATCGTCAAAGGCGAAATAAAGAGGCTAAGTTCATCTCGCAAACATCAGCTAGTAAGTAGAGGAGTATGGTTTACTTTTCCGAAACAAGAGGCGAGTTCTGGCAGTCGTCGTTGGGGACCCACTCCCTCAAATCATTATCCTCCATTTTTTGAAATCGACTATATATGGGCTTCTGATATGATCAATATTAATTTGATGTAATATTATTTGGTTATTTTCATTATTTCAATTTTATTTACTACTACTTTTTAACCTATTAACCGAGTAAAACGCCCATTGCAGCAGCCGTAAAGAAGAATGCGTGGCGGAGATTCTATTTCAAAGTAAAAGGTTCTAATATCAGATTATGTTTAGCTTTTACGCTTCTTTTCACTTCAAAAGGAGATATTTGAAAGCATCTTTCTTCAATAATTTCTGTTCTACAACTTTTTAAAGGTCATACTACACAAAATAAGCTGATGGTTTAAAACTCAAAACACTCTAGCATGTTCTTAAAGTCGTTATAGTTGCAATACATCATCTTTGAACGGTCGCTATTTGTAGAGTGAGTTGACATAAGATTGAAATAAATAGATGTAAAGATGTAAATATCGATTTATTGAGCGTATACACTCTGCTTGAAGTGTTTGTGTAAGTAGATGTTCCAGTTTTTTAATTTACATCGTATTTATGCTAAGAAAGTTGAAATCCGAGAAGGATATTTGTTAACTTTCAAGTCAATGTGCGTCAATAGTTCTGGATCACAGCCTAAACAAAGTTTATGTGGTGACCTTACAAAGAATGAGCTTATTTAAACGTAAAAAACACACAAACAAGATTAGGGAGCAATTCTTCTCTGTATGCAGCACTTTCTTGTCCATCTATCTGTGCTGGTGTCATATCTTACGATAAAAACGTAGAATGACCTCCAATTGACCTACGTTTTAGTTACTTGCACTTCAACAAGGATATTGCGTAACGGTTTGATGACCCTTGTGGTCAGGGGGACGGGAATAGTCCATAGCTTCATCCAAAGGAGGGATTCCCAAGTAACCCGGCACCTCCACCAAAAACATTAAATTTATTTTTGTACCTTTCTTCGACAAGTGTTTTATTACATCTTCACTTCCTATTTTGTATACTCTAAAACCTGTTCTTTTTATAAGATCTAGAAGAATGTTTTTACTTTAATCAAATGATTTACTGCTGAATGTAACAGCAATAAAACAAATCTCACTCAAGTATCTAGCAGAATAAAGTTAATATGATTGATTATAACATCGGCGGTATATTAAACCTAATTAATCAAAGCATTTTAAATTAGTCTAGACCCTCCATAGATTCCGTCACTACTAACAGATAATTTTAAATTGTAAAAAACTTTAACAAAATTATGTACAACTCATGTGTTCCAGCAATATACCAGTTGGACACAATTCTTTGAGTAGCTTGTTATATCTGTCAATATCCTGTTATAGGTCAGTTACGAACTTGTCCAGGTAAAAATCAATTTCCACATCGGCTTATGGGTTTCAGTCGCGATTCAGAGGACAAGTTAGCCTAAAGGGTCTCCATGAATAAGAAGTAAATCCTCTTCCTTTAAAGGGGCTATTACGTCAAAAATTTTTTTCCACATAATCTATAGAATAATACTACACTAAAAACGACCGTTTAAAAAATTATATCTTGTAACTGTGACTCTATACGAATTTTTCAATTTTGTGATCCAGATTTTTTTTTTTTTCAGAAATTGGTGTTTTGGAATATTTCTAAAATCGGCTTTAACCTGCTTCTTTTCTGTTCTTTATAGATACTAGAGCATCAAGCCAATCTAAAATGACCCTTAATAACATCGTGTCTTGAAACTGTGCACAAATATACTCTCAAACACGCAAAAATATGCATTTCAAAATCACACCACTTCTTGGTAATCAGCATATTTTGATTGAACCACTTGCCCAAATTACAAAACAAAATATATAGGATTTACAGAAAAGGCTACCGAGTACGTCAATAATGGCCAATATATTTTTGGATCAAAATCCTTCAAGGTCACGGGGCGTAAAGATCGTACCCATGTTATTTCTTATGGGAGATTTTTGCATTTGGGACCTAGCTCGAAAAATAGCAAGTTTGCCATTTTTTCCCGGTCATGGTGGACCCAATAATGTTTCTGTTAATTTCTTAATTCATAACTAGTTAGCCTGAATGATTTTTTTTTTTTTTTAGTTTAGCGGGTGAATAGATAGTGTCTGTGAATGCTGACTCGTCGTTGGTACGGCGTCCACGCTCTCCCGTGTAGCGTTCACCTCGACAAGGCGCCCCTCTCAGAAGCTCGGAACTGTCAAACGACTCAAGGTACACCTCTCAAAAGACATACTTGGGATCCCTTTGCCGCGGTGAACGAGAAGGTGGGGGGGGGGGGGGGCGTTATCTACCTGACTACTGGCCTTTTAGGTCTCGTCCTGACTGAATCCTGACTGAAGATTTTCCGAGGTTTTCCTCAGTCTTTAATGTGAATGCTCTCATGATTGAGACCTCACTTAGCCTATAGCAACAACCTACATTGCAACCTATAACACGTTCAATTACCGCGGTTAATATTTATTTATATATTATTGATGAAATACGCGGCAAAGTCATCAGATTAAGAGAAAACATTACCCGTTTCTATTTCCTTTAAAACACGATAATATAAAAAACGAGAAACAATTTGGGAAGGTCCTATTCGATTTCTCTAAATGGCAATAATAGCTGAAGGTTTAAGAGAAAGGACTAACGCCAATATTAAAACCACGTGAATTAACCTTATTATCGTAATAACTCACATAACGCTAAACAAAAACGAAAAAGTTGATACTAGGTGCTATGTGGTTTAGTAAGAACTATATCTGGCATAAAACCTTTTGCGAATACTGTAACCAGTAATGATTTTAATCAAGGTATAAAAAATCAATGTATTCCGAAATTAAAAACACTACTGATTACAATATTTGAATAATTTTTCATGCGGGGTGTAGTTCTAAGGAAACTACAAGAGACCTATAGTAGCCCTTTTTTATTTTAAGTTACGGTTTGAGAGATATTACTTCAATAAGGTTATTTCGCTTGGTTTTAATATTGGTGGTGATCCTTCCCATTAAGTCACGGCTATTCTCTTTTGTTGTACATTTGTACATTAATATGCCTGAAACACAACCATTTGCGTTGAATGCTGTGCTTGGTGCAGTTTTGTGAAGAGGCAATATTTTGCGTGCGCCTGGTCAGAAAAATTAAAAATGTTAGTTATTACGATGTTCTAATAACGCCATGGTTTCAATTCCATTAACTTTGGTGCGTATTTGAGGTTATTTAAAAACAGGAAGGAACAGCCTTAATAAATGATTAAAGTCGCCTCAGATTAACACCACGGCGCTGTTGGCAATTTCGCGCTCTCGGGTGGAGTTGGCGATGCGATAAAAGATGTCTCCCCCCCCCCCCCCCCCCCCCCTTCAACTGGAGGATCGCTCTCCGAACGGCGGCGACAAACTACGTACTGTGCACGCTATTAATGTCGTGGGAAAAGTTATGTTTCCAGCTGGATCTTTTAAACGAATTCTAGACTAACTGGCCCCGAGGCAAATCCAACTCGTAGTTTATGAATGGAAGTTTTTCCGAGGTTTTCACAGTCGTCCTAAACACCCCTAGGACATCCTTTCATTGTCCAAATCAAAAGATAATTAGTTAGACACCTGAATAGGGAGTAGCATTGCATCCAGGGCAGGTTTCCAACGAGAAATTAAAAATAATAACTAAAGTTAATGAATAACGTTTTTTGAAAGACAAGTTGAGGATGACGATTTTTAAATAGAACTTATTTTACACATTTAGCTGCAAGCACACATAAAACTATGAAAAGTAATCATGGAAGCACAATTAATTTTAAAATCAATAATAAAGTTTAACAATACATGCATGAAATCACAAATAATTTAACTGCGCAACAATACTTCAGCTACAAAACATGCAAACTTGTAATTTTTATTTATTTATTTAACGTCTATCCTATTCAGTTAAAAAACTGATTTACAAACGAGTAAATATTATATGTATAGAAGAGATTATGTTGATTTCTTTGGAAGTTTAAAAGATGAGAAAACTTTTATTGAGTCAAGAAAAATGAACACAGAAAATCATAATTGTGTGTTCTATACTTTTAACAAAATAATATAAAACATAAAATAAATTGCATGTTTCTTTTAATTTTTTATACAAGTTGAGGATGACAATTTTTAAGTAGAACTTATTTTACACATTTAGCTGCAAGTACACATAAAACGATGAAAAGTTATCATGGAAGCAAAATTAATTTTAAAATCAATAACAAAGTTTAACAATACATGCATAAAATCACAAATAATCAAACTGCGAGACAATACTTTAGCTACAAAACATGCAAACATTTCATTTTTATTTATTTATTTATTTAACGTCTATATCCTATTTAGTTAAAAACTGATTTACAAACGAGTAAATATTAGATGTATAGAAGAGATTATGTTGATTTCTTTGGAAGTTGAAAGATGAGAATACTTTTATTGAGACAAGAAAAATGAACAGAAAGTCATAATTGTGTGTTCTATACTTTTAACAAAATAATATAAAACATAAATAAATTGCATGTACATCTTTTAATTTTTATACAGTTGAGGATGACAATTTTTAAGTTAGAAATTATTTTACACATTTAGCTGCAAGTTACACATAAAACGATGAAAAGTTATCATGGAAGCACAATTAATTTTAAAATCAATAACAAAGTTTAACAATACATGCAGACAATCACAAATAATCAAACTGGGAGACAATACTTTAGCTACAAAACATGCAAACATGTCATTTTTATTTATTTATTTATTTAACGTCTATCATATTCAGTTAAAAACTGATTTACAAACGAGTAAATATTAGATGTATAGAAGAGATTATGTTGATTTCTTTGGAAGTTTAAAGATGAGAATACTTTTATTGAGACAAGAAAAATGAACAGAAAATCATAATTGTGAGTTCTATACTTTTAACAAAATAATATAAAACAAAATAAATTGCATGCATCTTTTAATTTTTTATATATGTTTATATTTTGTATTTCGTTAGTTACGCTACACTCATCGCTCTTGTCAAAAGTTTCATGAAATAATTTATTTTTTAGAGGCTAAAAGCTTCGAGCTTTCATTCGATTAACTGAAATTATGATTTAAAATTCGAAATGTGTTAGAAACTTGAAATGAAAAAAATATATTAAGAAACTGAAACAACATAATGGAGCAAAACTTAACTTCCAGTTACTTTGATTATATTATTATGACCGAACACAATTGAAAACTTATTTTATATTCATGATTTGACGAACAATTTTACTTATTATTATTTTATCTTTTCTGCCTACAGAATCAAAAATTAATTACTTCTTGCTATCCTACAGAGTATGTCTCCAGACAAAATAGAGGAACGAACGAATGAAAATGGTTTTGCGTGTGTTCTCTGGGTTCAACTCTTACACACCACCAACTGATAAGGGTTTGGAATTGTTTGAAAGTCAAAGTTTTGTTTCTTATAGTGCGTACTCTGGCAATAATTCTTACACACTAAATTAAAACAACTATGCTTGAATGTGATATAAGGATTCCGGATGATTTTAAATATTACGTATTTAAAAAGTTGCGTGGATTGGAAACTGAATGTTATATTCCTTATACGAAATTTCAAATGTGTTTAAACGATTCCTCTGTACAGCTAGATTAAAGGTTTAAAAAGATAAGTGAACGTTTACTCATTCTCTATCGCTTTAGATAAAACCCAAACACTATGTTTTTCCGACGTGGTGGGGACAAGTGGTGCAGGCTCAGTGTACGCTGTAAGAGATCAGTGCCTGGAGAAACATGCCGGGAACGATTAGGTGGCCCTCTTCAAATGTCTGACTGGGTTTTGCGAGTAAGAGTCATTGTGAAGGGATGTCCAAGGGTTGTTAGAGAGAACCGTACCCCTTGCGTTCGCATTAACAACTGAGATAAACCTTAAAAAACCTTCAGTCAGGATTGCCGGTGGCGGGATTCAAGCTTCGTGTCCTCCCGATCATCGCGCCACGCTTGAGCTACATCTGATGATTTATTCCAATGATGTCTATTGATGTTGCTTTTGTTATTAGTTTATTAGTATTAAATCTATTAATGCAATGCTGCTATTATTGATAGTCAATGGTGTTAAATAAAAACGAATAAAAACTATGATAATAATTTTTGTTGCTTTACGTATCTATTATTGCACTAAGGCAATTCGAGACGATGAGTGCTGATAGATGACAATGAAGGATGATTAAAAAAAAATGCCTTATGCGGGTAGAAGAAGAAGAAGAAGAAGAAGAAGAAGAAGAAGAAGAAGAAGAAGAAAAATGAGATAAGAAGATAGCAAGAAGCTCATATTATGCATAGAATAACGAGACGAGAAGAAGAGATGATAGAGAGAGAATGAAGAAAGAAAAGAAGAAGAAGAAGAAGAGAGAAAAATGATTATTGGTTTGCTTGGTCTCTATTTACTGCATTGACAATCGAGACGTGACTGGTATAGATGAGAGAATTAGACAGAGAGGGGAAATCCGTACGCACGTGCCTCTCTTTGAAGTCCAGGGACTACCGGTAAAGGACAGACGTGTAACCTTGACAGTCATAGGTTCCTCCACTAACCCGGACTGCCGAACAGACGTCGAGGTGAACGAAGCCGTTACACTAGCTTTCGAACCCTCCATCTGCTCTACCAGCGGTATACGTGTGTTTCAGGGAAGAGCGGTCACCCACTCTACCCATGACCACGCCCGATTCTGCTTAACTTCGGTGTTCGAGTGGGAACCGGTTAAACGAGCTCGGCTAAACCGCTGGCTAAGAAGAAGAAGAAGAAGAAGAAGAAGAAGAAGAAGAAGAAGAAGAAAAAGAAAGACAAAAAAATCACGGTCCGCTTAACTCTTTTTGGTGGTGGTGTCGGGGGTAAGCTTACCAATTAAAAATGTCAGCCACAAGTTCCCAAATTGAAAATGGTGGAGGCGCCGGGTCATAAAGCTTAAAATTTTTAGAGCTACGAACTCCCCTCTTACCGTTCAGGTCACCAAATACATTCTGTATCATCCTCGTTGAAGAGTAACGCCATGAAAAGTGAGACGATGACACACGCACGTAAGGAAGGGCGGAGAGATGAGTCAAGCTTATATGGGATGGGAGCTTTGCTCACGAAACCAATATTTTTAATGTAATTAAATTTCCAAAATTGGGAACTAAACTTCAGACAATCACCCTATAAAAATGTACCCGTTTTACACATATTGATATTTTACTGACATACAACATCCTGGTGGGCCACTCCCCTCCCCTCCCCTCCCCTCCCCTCCACACTACATATTATATTTATTCACCTGTTGTCACTTCTTCACCGTTGTTTTATTATGATGTATAATATATTCGTTCTATCATCATCAGTTTGAACGCGAGTTACTCGACGTCTTATACTTAAAGTTTATCATTGATTTTTGGTAGACTGTACATTTTAAATAATATATATATATATATATATATATATATATATATATTAGCACGTAGGTTTTCACGAACAGTCATAGGTACATCCAAATTTGGTTTTAGGGTTTTTGTTCGTGTATTTTCTCTTCTCTATAGCTGGCCTACACCAGCTAGAGAGAGAAAATACACGAACAAAACCTAAAACCAAATTTGGATGTATATATATATAAAAAACTTAAGAACAAACTATATATATGATATATATAATATATATTATGTTTTCAATCATAGCAAATTATTTTGCGGCAGTTCCATTCAAAATTGCTGAATAATGTTCACATAACGAAACTAAGGGTTCTTTCTTTTTTGAGTAGTAGTAGGGAAGTAGTTGATTAAGTGTTTGTAAGTAGTAAATCATTGTCCCTTGTTCCAAAAGGCATTGATAAGATATTTCCCTCTACCAGACACCGCTACCCAATACCCATCCTCCCACGAGATTTTATTGATCTAACCTTGACCGATTGCAAGCTAATGCGTAGCTCGTCCCGAATGGCAGGGGGTGGCGCGTGCAGTTGCAGTGCCTAGATGCACCCAGCTCCTGTCTGGGATGCAACGTGGCCTACATTTCGTGCCGTGCACGTACCTCGCTCCTCATTCGATGTCCCTGGTGGGTACGATGAAAGGTTACCCTACCCCTACCCTGTAACAGCGAGGCTGCATGCAGGAAAATCAATAACCAGGATTCTCTCAAATGAAATGCCATCTGCAAAACATCGTCTTGTCAACCTAGATCCTATTTGCGAAATTGACCAATCAGATAATTTTGCTATTTGTAGCTTCGATGCACAATTCTATCTAAACTAGACTAGTCCCTGGAAATCCAGAACAGCTACCTGTAATTGGAATCGGATTTAGAGGCCTTGTTTTGTATGTGGGAGGGGAGAGGGCATATAGGTACTAACTTACAATATTGTGCATTTAACAAGTATTACACATCTATGTTAAAATTATGAAAAATGTAATTCTTCAAATTCTGTCTCTCATATGGACGACTGCATTTGAAAAAAAAGTTTTTTTTACTCAAACAGACTCAAATTTGTTTAACAGCATCTCATCACACAAACACACACACATACACCAACAAAGCCACATACACATTATTACAAATGAATTATTATTGTTCTTTGTCATATAATACAAATACCTTGTGTAGTCGATACGATTCGATGTGATATACGAACTTCGAACACTGACTAATGTGTTCATCTTATATCAGATTAACGACAAAGAAAAATGTTATAATTTGGTTTGGAGAAATACACTCTATATTATGTTATAGCTAGAGATACGTATTTTTAGCGTTTTAGGTTTTTGATACTAAATCGGTAACATATGTTTCGTAAAATGTTACAAAATGCTAATTTTGCTAAAAAAAATAATGTTTTTCCATGCAGAGAACTAGTTTAGGTTTAGCAATGTATTCTAATGTTTAATGTGGCTATATTGAATTGAAGTTCCTATAATTCATAATTAACCATCCGAAGTGCAAGAAACACCCCGTCATTTAGGATTTCGGTGGAAAGGAAAAAAATAGATGCTACAAAATGCTAATTTTGAAAAAAAATACTGGTAAATATTCTAAATTTAAATGCTAAACAATCGTCTCTGTAGTTATAGCGCTTGCTCAACTTTTCCCTACGGTCGACATGTTTGGCATGTTTATAAACAAGACGCACGGATACGGGAGTTCCCAAAACAGAAAGCGGATTACAAAAAACACCACGCGTTAATCTTTTTGGTGGAGGCGCCGTGTAAGATTACTTCTTGAAAAGATTCTCTCTAGTCTTCGCATACAAATTTAATGGTGGAGGCACCGGGTCATAGAATTTCAAACTTTCTAAGGGTCTAGCCACTTCCTCTTTTCCCCCAAGGGTCACCAAAAACATTAGCATCGCTAAAGAAAAATCTCATGAGGCGTAAGATGGACGGACGGACAGAAAAATGATGCTAGTATATGCCGGAGCTTAGAAACCTATATTTTATATTTGTCTCAATCATGCAGGGATTAACAATACACCTATTTTAATATACATATTTGTCAGTACCTGGTTAATTAATCAGAGTGTAATACACACTTTTGATTATACTGGGCCACTCGCGAACGTTTTTGTAGTCGCGTTGATGGTTGAGCGTATCCACAAGTTTCGCGATGAAACCCAATTAGGAGCAAACTTTTAGTATATGTTACAAGCTCGGGCACAGGAGTAGCCTATCCACAATACTTATTTACAGATTCTCAAAGAAGTATACACGAATTTAATTTCCTCCGATATTCAAATCTCTTGGGTGTTGGTGCCGGGTTGATAAATATATATTCCTTTTGGATGTTTCTATCTTCACCCTCTAAACTCAAAGGTAACAAAATCGTTGTGTATCCTTAAAGACGGGTTATGTCAACAATCAAACCGCATGTCTGTCTAATGTCATGTTCGGTTTCTATCGTGAGACGTGACAATCACGCCCAGAAGTGCGGGTAGAATGTGATGCATTTAAACCTGAGCTCCGAACACTTATAAAATAACTAGGAAACGCTCAGTTGGACGCGTTGATAAGCGAGCACGTGCTATAGCTAGACCCACATTTCACATTTTTTTAAATTTTAAAATTTGCGACGTTCGCTGTCCACAGGGCCATGTTTCCAATATTATTTATTATTGCCAAGGTATTTGGGTAAACCCGTGTGTAAACCTTTACTTTGTGGTTAAAATCCGCCGCCATCTAGAGGACCTTGACTCCTTGGGAAAACTATTCAAACTCTTTGTTGACAAATAATAGACTGCTTCCTCGAAAGTATTTTGATTACTTCTAGGTGGCAGTGCATTAGAAACTTCGCGCGTCTTTTCGTTGCCATGGCAACGTTACTTTTGTTATAATGTAATTTCCATCTACACTACTTATCGGATCAAAATAAAATTAACATATTCGTGACCGGACGGACATTCTAAATGATTTGGCTATCTCAGATTTTGTCGCCGTTTAGTTTGAAAAAAAAAACTTTCTATTAACTTTAATATAACTTTTTTAACTTTTTGAACGATTTTGCCACAAAACTAATGGCATTCAATCGAGAACGAAGCTTGCGGATGGTCAAAATTTCAACTCGATCCGAGCCTCCGTTCGAACGTTATGGCGAGACATACAAAAAAAAACAAAAAAACAAAACAAAACAAAACCAGTGACTAATTTTTCCGGCAGAGTCAAATGGAAACGCTCGCTTCGCTCGCTTAATAATTTTACATAAATGCATAATTTTTTTATTTTGTTAGTGATGTGTGTACGATTAGCTTGAAAACTTTTGAAATCGTTAACTCATATTTACATTCAGTTAAAATCTCTACTGAAAAGTTAGAATATTTGTAGTTAATTATAAATATTAATTTATTTCAGAGAAAAGTATGTTAAATACATAAATATGTTTGAAATTGCTAGATAGATTTAAACAAAGTTTTTCTCTGATATTGATGATTGATAATGATTGATGTTGATATTTTCTAGAGAGCATTGAATTAACGTCAATGTGTACTCTATCTGCATACAGCACACTGCACACTGCCCGGGGCTCATCATTTATATCGCAACCTACTAACTTAACTGTGCAGAACCTCGCCCTGCCCAGGGGCTTGATCATTACATTGCAACTAGCTGCACTAGTGCAAGCGCACTCTTTTACCTCCAGGATATAAATCAATATCAATTTATCTGAGCAGCAGATACCCGGTCTGGCTGATTTATAACGGGATGGCCAGAAACACTGATTATGTCATGAAGTATATTGTTTTAATGTTAAGGATAGGACAGAATCACTTCGGCGGATGGGCCACAAAGACCAGCTTTCCTATCTCTTTCTGTAATTTGTGCCTCTTTTTGTTTATATTGATTACAGAAAACAATATATTAATTAAATAAATAATAAAGTGTAGGTTTACGATTTTGTATACATATCTAACAGATTGGGTCTCTATCACTAAGAGGCGAATTTGTTCCAATGATAACACTGAAACAACTCAAATGCCTACTTCTCTACACAAAGCTAAGCTATTTATATCACTATTGTATTGAGCGTTTATATTTTCATTTGTTTTTAAACGTACTTTTGTCACAATCCTCCCCGTGTAGGTTGTTTATTTGTTCCCTCGGGCTCGTGATGTGTGCATGACACCTGTATTGCGTGGGCGTGGGCGGGGGGGGGGGGGGGTTAGGGGGGCTGGTCAAGGCGCCCGAGCAACAAGTGGGCGACCGGGGACCAGGACTGACTCGAATAACTTCATCTCTTTTTCTCTCTCTCTCTTTTCCACTGTAAATCATTTTTTACGTTTTATCGCAGAATCTGACACTTTCATGATATTACTTTTTCAACTGGGTACATTTGAATTTAACGGAGTAACACTCTGAATAAATAGTATACATAGTACCATGTTAGCTAATTCGTATTAAATGCTTATGGATACGAGTCCTCATCAAGCATTACTAAAAACTCTTTTGGAGCAATCTTCTATACTCTAGCTAGGCATTAGACTGCTAAATGGGGAGTATTTTGAAAGGTTATAAAAATAAGATAAAAATGTAATTTTTTGTAAAAGCGCTATTTCGTCGTTGTGGTTATTTTTGTAGGCATATTAGCCTACGATCCAAGCATCATGTAATCATCTTCGTCAGTACTGTAATGGAATTTCTCAGCGGGTCGCTATACACTAAAAACTTTAACGATGTACTTATATTTATGCCAAAACATTAAAACTCTTCATAAAGCGTTTCATTTTGGTTGGTTAAAGTCATGTGATTTTGGTTTCTCTCATCCCATTTGCTTAAAGGTAGCTCATCAATCTTGTGAATGGGTTACCCCTAGGGCATTGGCGTACTCTTATCGATAGCTGTGCTCGAGGGGTAAGAACGAGACGGCAACACTGTGAGAATACATCACTCGAAGTTGAATGTCTGGCTCGATCACTCAAATGTCGCGAGGGCGTGGCTTGAAGTGAGTTTAGAATGTCTTGTTACCAACATCGTGGTTGGTTTCTTTTAAAGCATACACCATCTCAATTATATGAAAATTATTTTCACCAGTTGGCTAATAAAGGGTTTCTAATTATGGCAAGAGAGATATTGTTACTCGGCTTGTTCCTAATAAAAACCATTAAACTTGAAGGCTTTCGCGGCCCATAGGAAAAATATGAGACGATTTTGGGGACATTGCACCGCGTTCAGTATAACTTACACAGTACAAATAGGTAAGCGAGTTATTATATTTCAATTTCAATTTTTTATTAGGACAAATTGTACATAACAACAACACAATTTTATAGTGTATGTGTCCTTTAGCCAAATCAAATAAATGTTACTAATACTAAAAAATGATAAATTGTCATAATATATAATACATTGCAAATAATAATAATTACTGAAAAGTAATAAAATAAGGTTCATTTCATTATATTATAGTCAATCAACAATATCAATTGATAACAGGAATTTATGTGAGTGTATTATTAAAGAAATCAATAAGATAATAGTAGGCTTTTAGAATTAAAATTTGTTTTAGTCTGTTTTTTAACAGTCATAGCTTGAAATGTTTACTTTATTTAATTATTATATTTACTCCCATTAATGCAGTGCAATGTCCCAAAACCTGTGTAATATTAAATGTTATATTATAACTTTTTACATAGACGATTTACGATAGTTAATCTGTTACAAATTTATAATGTAATGTACTATACCCAAACTGAGTATTCGTGATTATTATTATTATAGCCTAATTAATAATAAAAAAAATAATATTATAATTTAAAAATTATTATTATTATTATTAAGTGTGTTTAAGAATGTGTATAGGAATAATTACAACAAGTTAAGAAATACTGTTAACAAAAAAATACTTGAAAGAAAAAGGCAATATTGTTTTAATCTAATAGAAAGAGATAGAAACAGTATGAGGGACACATGGCAAAACATCAATAGTCTTGTTGGTAGAAAAAAGCAAAAATCAGTAGAGGAAATTATAGATAAATACCTCGGTAAACGCGAAACAATACCAAACATAGTAGACGCATTCGCAAATACTTTTGTTGACGAAATTGAAAATACAATCCACCGGTGTGACATCCAATGTGTTGATTACGCTACGAGAGAAGATGCGTATGATAGACAGCTCCAATCAATGTACATTCCTCCGGTTAGTGTAGCTAAAGTTAAAGATATAATAAATAGTATGAATAGTGATAAACAGGCTGGCATTGATGGAATTAGAATGAAAGATTTACAAATAATTGCAGATCAAATAAGTCCGGTAATAGCGTTGTTTATAAACTTGTCTATAAAAGAAGGAATAATCCCAGATGAGCTGAAAATTTCAATTATAAGACCAATATATAAAAAGGGCGATCATTTCGACTATAAAAATTACAGGCCTATTGCAATACTGCCAAGCATTGAAAAAATATTAGAAAGATACGTAGCTGACAGTTTAATAAACTATATGACAAAATTTAATATAATTAACAAAAAACAATATGGATTTCAAAAAGGAAAAGCACAGAAGACCTGTTAAGATCGTTCTCTGACATAATAAACTCCAAACTTGATAGTAATTGTCATATAGTATGTATGTTCATAGATTTCAAAAAAGCCTTTGATACCCTTGATCACACTATACTCTTAGATGCATTACAAAAAATAGGCGTACGAGGTACGATTTTAACGTGGTTTGAAAACTATTTGTTGAATAGGAAGCTAAAAGTAAAAGTAGGGGATGTGTATAGTGAAGCTAAATCATGCCGCAGTGGCGTACCACAAGGGTCAATTTTGGGTCCTCAACTATATTTAGTATATGTCAACGTTATGGTCAGATATATTGTCAAGTGTTTATCTTTTTTTATGCGGACGACGCTGCATTATTAGCAATACATAAGAACGTCAAACTAGCAGTAGAATATTTGCAGGCAGATTTTCTTAATCTCTTGAAATGGAACCATGACATGAGACTCATTATCAACGCGGAAAAAACTAGAATTGTGCATATCTGCCCACCTTTAAACGCCGATCGGAATGCCAGTATAGAGGTTATTGCTCACGATTTTAATTGTTTGCACAGAAACGCTGGCAAAGATTTGTTTATATGTTCATGCCAGACAAAAATTATTTCATGTTACAGCCATCCCTATTTAGGTCTTGAAATAGATCGAAGATATTGCTGGGATATTCAAATAGGGAAACTATGCAATAGACTAAGATCTTGTGCTTATCAGCTTTACGCCGTAAAAGATATCTTATCATTTAAATACCGTAAAATGGTATATATTGCTCTAGCTGAGTCAGTTTTATCGTACGGTATATCGGCTTGGGGTAATGCGTCGTACTCGCAACTTAAAATTTAATATCATTACAAAATAAAATTATAAAAATGATGAATGAAAGAGAAATCGTTGATGGGAGATGTGTCTCGGATTTGTATTTACTATTTGATGTTTTGCCAGTTAGGGAAATCTTTGTTTATAAGCTGTTATTAAAGCATTACTTTGACAAAAAATATAAAATTCTTATTGACCACAAGCCTTCAACTTGAGCCAAAAGTGCAGGAATTTACCAGTTACCACCCTTTAACAATAAATATGGGAAAGAGATCGTTAAGCTACTCTGTACCTTTATATTTTAATAAGATTCTTCCAGAAATTAAAGAATTAGATTCATTTAGAGATATAAAAATTAAATTAAAGACATATTTGCTTCAAAACAATATTATAGTTGAGTGAGGAAATTGTGGTTATGTGATTTTTATATTTTATGTTTTTCAGGTATTTATCAATTTTCTTCTATTCTGTTCATTCATAAATTTATTCATAATGTCAAACTTTATATAATTATCACATTTTATTGTTTAGACTCACAGTCGGTAATTTCAATAAATCAAATTTCAATTATATTAGGTTAAGTGTTCAGAAGTGAATAAATCCTTATCTTTAATAAACATAGTTCCACAGATAAGCTGCATGCGCAGTTTGTGGAAGGTCGAATGTATGAAATATGTAAGGTTATGGAAGAAATGTATCTACAATAATAAAAAAAAAAAAAAAAATATATTCTAATTATTATTATTATTATTATTATTATTATTATTATTATTATTATTATTATTATTGTTATTCTTTATTCATTCAACAATTTCGCAAATGTTTTTGTATTTACAAATAAAGTTCACTTATTGGATGAGCGAAGCGAAGACTTCAATTTCACTGACCCCCAAAAAATTTAGCTCGGGTGTTTTTTTTTTTTTTTTTTTTTTTTTTGTTTTTTTGTTTTTCTGTCTGTTTGTTAACTCTCTACCAGGCAAACGGCATATCCGAACTTGATGAAAATTTGACAGGACCTTCGAAATCTCTGAACTTAGAGGTGTATTGTTTTTGGGTACAATCGAAGAAATATTTCTCATGAATATCGTACTTTTACGATTTTTTTCGATTTTTAGTGCGATATTTTCGTGACATTTGGGCCAATTCTGACCAAACGGGTGGGGCTACAACGTTCATATTATACATGGGCATTAAGATTATGGTGATGTAGTACCTTTTGAAAGAAAAAGTTGAAAAAGTTAGCCAGAATCCATAGAAATAAGCTTTTAATGTAAGTTTTTTGATTTTTTTGCGATATTTTCGTGCCATTTGGGCCAATTCTGAACAAACGGGTGGGGCTACAACGTTCATATTATACATGGACATTAAGGTTATGGTGATGTAGTACCTTTTAAAAGAAAAAGTTTAAATAGTTAGCCAGAATCCATAGAAATAAAGCTTTGAATATAAGTTTTTTACAGTAAATAATACCAATTGACAGGTAACAAAAGAAACTTGACAACTACAATGCGTAGGCAGCAAAACAAAGAACTTGCAAAAGTAAAGATATCCCATGCAAACTAAAAATTTTAAAAAGCTCATCCATCAACGCGGCGGGACTTTAGCGTTTTCCTAGTTATTAATTTGTATTATAGATGTGTGTACATAAATAAGTCCATACCTATATTCAGCTATTAGTAAGATGCTATATTTATCAAGCTAGAGAGATTAAGTGCACTTTTTTTTAGGTTAAACCTAGCTTTAATTAAGTGACTAAGGTTTAAATGGGTATAATAACGGTAGAGGACAGTATCAGAGTAAGGACAGGAAATGAGAGAAGTGTGGACGAGTTTCTTTGTCGAAGGAAATCTTGCAGCTTGGCTGCTCTAGGCTCTGGACGGCTTTGGCTGACAACCAGGCTGTGACGACAACCACTCAAAGACTTAAGAGGGAATCTCCAGACATACGTATGACTTCAAAAGAATCCACTTTAAAAAATGTAGGAAAAGTTGTCAGAATTAATGGGGTAAAATATAATAGAGCAAAACATTGCTTGATTTTTTTTTTACATAATCTCAGAATGTCAATTATATTCAGATTTTCGTACTCGACATCAAGTTTAAAATCATATTTCGAGCATTGATTTTATAAATATTGTTTCTACACACCTTTATCCAAAAACTGAAAATGGTTTTCTTTAGTAACTTACGCTGCACGATTTTTTTGTCAGTCGATACAAAAAAATTAATTTGTACCGCGGCAGACGAAAAATATCTTACCTATAGAATTACTATTTCCATTTCCCGTATAATCAGTTTGTAGAAAAATGGTGTGTAGAAGTAATATAAAATATCACTGCTGAAAATGTAATATTTGAACTTTATGACTTGTGTACGGAAATGTAAATATTGTTGATTTTGAGGTTATTACACGTCCAAAGAAACGACACAATTTTGTGACGCAGTTATTGTTCAGTCCCTCTTTCATTCTGCCACCCTTTAAGTAATTTTTAGTGGATTATTTTGAAACAATGCGCACGTCTAAGAAAACCAACAAGCAAACAGTATAGCTTGGAAAACCAACACAACATTCACAACACAATGCTTAAGTTGTAATTGTTTCGTATTAGACTGCTAAGTGTTGTAAGTGTTGTCAACTTAAGCTTGTTGCAAAGTGCAATTGAATGTTTAAGTTTAAAAAAGAAATACGGAATGGGATCTTCACCACAAACAAATATGTCTAGCTAAGATTAATAAAAGAACAAACGAAGAAGTCAAAGAAAACGTCAAGTGCAAATCTTGAATAAAGTTGTATGTCAACATGGCAATAGCATAATATTATGTTTTCGACATAAATATAAAATATCTCATATTTAAAATGATGATAATTTATATTTCGTTATTTTACTTTAAAATGTTTTATTTTCAATTTGTGTCTAACAGCACTTTGAAAACATTTCGTGTGATTATTAATGTAGTTTCAAAGAAGTAGTAAATCCAGATTTAAAACCACGTTTTTGGCATCGGTCGTGGCGCATCGGGAGGTAATGGGAGGTGATGACAGGAAAGAATTAGGCTGATATCCATTCCACGCCGTACGACTGTTGGCACCACATGACTTTCATGATTATTATCTACGTCCTAATATCATATTCATTATTAATATAATTGCTATTATTCATCATGTTTTTCAATGCCTCGATTTGATTGATGGTAAAGTCTTTTACATGTCTTCATATTCATATTACATGCCATATCCTGTATTAACTTTTAGTCAATTCTTAACATACATTTTTTACGTTTCGTTATTTGATTATTCATTGTTTCTATACTCTTTTCTAACTGAATTATTCCAATCTGTTTAAACCACGCTCTACTAGGTTTACTCTTTCTTATCACATTTGACCACCACCATGACCCGGGGAAAATTGCCAGACTTGGTTATTTTTCGTCAAAAATCTCCACATATAAAATGACATTGCAGCGAACTTTAAGTCCCGTGACCTTGGAGGATTTTAGTTAGGAAAATGTTGACCATCATCTATCTTTTCTGTTAATAAGCTTTGATTTGTTTCTATAATTTGGGCAGTTGGGTTAGGTCAAAATATGCTAATGACTAAGAAGGTGTATAATTTTGGAATTAATTTCTTCGAGTGTTTGAGAGTATATTTGTGCACAATTTCAATACAGAATTTTCTAAAGTGCCATTTTAGATTGGTGTTATAGTCGAATATCTATGTGGAACCATTACTATGAAGTTTAAGCTGATATAAGAAATTCATAAAACTCTAATTTTCACAATTTTAAGATAAAAACCCCAGCAAAATTCATGTTTAATCACATTCATAAGATATAATTTTTGTGAACAATAATTTCATTGAAGTATTTAGCTAAAGAAAATGTGGTAAACAATAATTATTTGTTGAAAAAGGAATTTTAACGTAAACAAATTTTTGGTGGAGGTGCCGGGTCAAAATTATCAAATCGTTTTAGGCAAATTCAGGAAGAACTGATCACTGAAGAACGAGAACTGTGAACCGATATTATCGAAGCAAGAATAAAAATTCTATACATGCAGTTGTCTAAATTTATTTAAAATAATCACTTGAAGATTAATTAGTTTAATTATTATTTTGAATGTGATTTAAACCATGCATGAACGTATATTTTGGCATCCCTTCAAAGGTAAAGTTGTTGTTAAGCTCAAGCGTCTTGTATAATATTTATTTTTTCTTGATGGCTGCGCGTAGTAAAATGTTAGTCACATACTTATTGGGCGCAACGATCGGTATCTCTTGCTAAATGCTTTCGGTCGGTATTTTCAAGCGTTTGTAGTTTTGATTCCCCGTTTCAAAACACATTCATTTAAATCGTACAAGTTTTTACTGCTCTATACTTGAAAGAACGGGCGATCGTATATTTAAAAAAATAACAGATTGAAAAACAAAATGGAATGACGATAAATGTGGTAGATATTATGAAATAACTGCAATCAAATTTGCTCTGGAGCAGATACAGATAGTTACTGAGCCTATGAAGATAGTAATATTTGTAGATTCGAGGGCAGCACTGCAATCAATAATGTCTCAATCGACAGATTGTAAGATCCATGGGGAACACCGGGGATGAGCTACTGGCTTCGCTATACTGGTCGGTTCGGGAAGAGAATGACCAATTTGAGACTCGTTCTTTGTAAACTTACCGGTATATTATGTTTCTAATATTTAGTATAACCAGCCATCTCTAATTTGGAAAAGGCCGAATTTGAAAATCACTGTCAGGTGGATAAAGCTGGTTTAGACGTTGATGTCTGATCTTTTAGTGTTATATCATTGGATATGGCCTTGTTTTGAACTTGACTCTTAGATGTGTGCAATGTAACTATTCAAATTCATGACTTACTCATTCGATGTGTTAAAAAAGTCAATGTGGAGATGCGAGGTTTTGAATCTATAACCCTCGTCTCATCTTGTTTGTTTTTATTAATGTTTAAATAGTATTTTTAGAGGGGTGACGAGGATCGCCAAAGTGTGCCCCGATAGTAAACGACCCTTGTGTGTTGTCACTCTTAGCCGCTTGCGGAGAATAATGTTAAAATAAAATCTAGCGTTTAAAAAAAAACAAAAAAAAAACATACTTTAAATGTCAAATTATCCAACATTAGTGATTTTCATAAAAGTTTACCAGTTTCAATATATATATATAAATTTGCTGATGTCTTCAATAACAACACAGTAAAAACTTATAATATAAAATGTTTAAATGTTACGAAAAAAAGTATTTTTGTGCAGCAAGTAATTACACATTGTTTATATAGGGCTATTGTATCGTTCAAAGAATGCCGAGGAAAATTAACAATTATATATTATCTATATATTAATAATTATTAATAATCATAGATGATCAAGGAATTGTTTTTCAATTTACATATTATTAAGAGATCATATACAATTTTGTATTTTTTTTTATTCAAGCAAATATTATCGAAAACAATCTTATATAAAACGAAACAAACTCTGAGAAATCGTTTATTTGCCTAAGATTTCGATCATTCCAAGACAATTCACAATAAACCAGACAAAAGGATTCCAATATGACTGGGATGGATACCGAGCTTTTTCTTCTTATTCTGTTACTACAACACTGCTATTAGCTGCGGAATGCAACACAGCAAGGACACATACCGGCAGAAACCTGCCGCCAGTGGTAAAACACGAGGACATAAAATATCATATTGTAAAGCAGAGAATCACAGATAATATTATATATAAACAACACTCCGTTTATTTTAAATCTGATTGAAAACTAGCTCGGTTATATTTATTTTGTTTGGGCAGGCGTGGAGTGGACTAGTTCATTGCCAAGATGATGTTTTGTTTTGTTTTGTCTTGTTGGCTACTTTTTACTGAGTCGTCCCATGGGTTATAATAATGTTCGCGAGTATTGTTGTAAAATTGTAAGCTTTGAGAACATTTTCTTTAGACAAGACTTTCTGAAATACGTGGAAAGTGCTATATTATCAAAAAATTCTCGTACAAATATCACTCAAAATATTAAAAATAATGGTAATCAACTGATAAGAAAATGTCAATTGGGAATTGCTTTTATAATCCAATGTCTATCCTATTCGCTGACATTGAAGCTGATGATAAAAGAAGGACAATCCAACAAACTACTAAATTAAATCCTGGATGAAAATGTTGACATACATTACAAAATAATTTGAACAAATAAATTTGTCATTAATAAAAAATGTAAGCAAAATAAATTGTTTAGCCATTTTATTGTAAATACTTCCTTGTTACTTGTCCTCGAAACTGTAACTTACGATGACAATGTCATTTACAATCATATAAATCGTTGAGAAAGACACGCTAAATAAGCTATTGAACACAGCGGAAAATTATATTCTATGTGGTAAGAGGAAGCCGGCGTGATTTTATGTTCGGCGTTTTCCTTGTCCTGCATCTATAAATCATTACGTCTAAATACAACTTGGGATACTTGATAATGAAGGATATCTGTGCCTTTATCACATCAGATTTTTAATATTTATCGTAGATCAATCAGAAAATGCGTAGTTATTTGGGTGTTTTTGACCATTTTGACCATTTTGTCTAAATTCTAGAAATTTTACCTATTTATTTTTGTTTATTTTTTGCTATGTATGATAGATGCCTATATAATTCATTTTTACAGAATCACAAATAGATGCGACTAAAATTGTCTGCGAAATTTGAAAGCGCTGAAGAGAGCATGCCGGAGCAAAAGATCGCCGTTTCAAATGATATAGTACGATTCTATATCGTTAGTTAATTATTTAAGAACATACAGCTATATAGTGTTGTAAATGACTCTGATTCACGAGGTCCCGGTTTCTATTCTAGTCACCGGCAATCCTGACTGACCTGTAGTTTTCCTCATTCGTTAATGTGAATGCAAGGGGTTGAGTCCTCTTAAACAGCCCTCGGGCAATCCCACCTTACAATTACGAAAACTCCAAAAATACTTAGTTAGACACCTGAACAGGGACATTTCATTTATCCAGAGCTGATTTCCAAAGAGAATTCTTATAATGTCCCATATAAATCAAAGAATGAATTAAACTTTATTTGAAGTATGCGAAAGTCAATTTTGAATTTGAGCCCGAAATCCGCTTAAATGAGTTGACACACCTTAAACTTCTCGTCGCTATGATTTGCAGTAGAATCCAAAATATTATACTTTCACCAAACTTTCTAGTAAACTCTGCAAAGATAAGCCCATTTTGTTCAAAATGTGTGTTTGTGTGTGTTTATGTTCACATAAAGAAGATTATGACCCAATATGATTGCGTGCTGGTCGTGAGATAAAAGGTGTCAATCCGTTCATTAAATCAGGGTTGCCTTTGCTTTTCTTAGATCTGAGATGTAAGAAAAATCCTCCGAGTGAACTCCTTTACAAGTGTGTTAATAATAATATCTAATCTGGTATTAACGATCAAAATTAAATATTAAAATTTTCAGTGGAGATTAATCGTTTTGGGGCAAAGCACAAACAACGGGGCCGTTTTCCACAAATATTTGCCTTTGAAATCACGTAACTAAAATTTTATTGCAACCTACACGCGCTTTGCAAGATAACATTACTCAATTACCAAAAAATATCATAGGCCTAAGTAGTGAAAAGAAACACAGCTTTTAACTAAATCTTGTATTATATTTGCCTCCAATTTACAACTGTTGGTCAAACAAGCACAAGCACAAGCACAAACTGGTTCGTCCAAATAACATTAAGAATCTTGGCATTAAACGGGTGAACTGGTTCGTCCAAAATAACATTGGGAAACCCGGTTGTAAACGGGTAAACTGGTTCGTCCAAAATAACATTAAAAAACCCGGTTTTAAACGGGTAAACTGGTTCGTCCAAAATAACATCAAGAAACTTGGTATTAAACGGGTAAACTGGTTCGTCCAAAATAACATTAATAAAAAAACTGGTTTTAAACGGGTAAACTGGTTCGTCTAAAATAACATTGAGAAACCTGGTTTTAAACGGGTAAACTGGTTCGTCCAAAATAACATTGGGAAACCTGGTTTTAAACGGGTAAACTGGCTTCGTCCAAAACAACATAGGGAAACTTGGTTTTAAACGGGTAAACTGGTATGTTGTCCGCGCGACAGCTAGTTTAAATGTGCTGACCTCGCATCTAGTCTGTGGCCTAGCACGTAGCTTTGTCTCACTGTGTGGACCAGGAGGATGTTTATTTTGGAACACGCAAACTACTGAAAAGATCTCTTGATATCAATTCATTCCCAGATGAAAATAAAGTTGAGAATACTATTTAAAAAAAACAACGTATAGTAGATGTCAATAGTATTATTTTGTTTAAAAACTTAATTATTGGATGAGCGAAGCGAAGACTTCAATTTCACTGACCCCCAAAAAAATTAGCTCGGGTGGTTTTTTGTTTGTTTTTCTTTTTCTTTTTTTCTGTTTGTTCGCTCTCTACAGGGCAAACGGCATACGCGATCTTGATGAAAATTAGAGGGGACCTTCTAAATCTCTGAACTTAGACCTGCCACGTTTTTGGGTACAATCGAAGAAATATTTCTCATGAATATCGTACTTTTTCGATTTTGTTCGATTTTTAATGCGATATTTTCGTGACATTTGGGCCGATTCTGACCAAACGGGTGGGGCTACAACGATCATATTTTACATGAACATTACGGTTTTGGTGATGTAGTACCTTTTAAAAGAAAAAGTTGGAAAAGTAAGCCAGAATCTATAGAAATAAATTTTTTAATTGAAGTTTTTTTAGGTATATAATAACAATTAACAAGTTACAAAAGAAACTTGACAACAATCACCAACAATGCGTTCGAAAAGCACTTTCAAAAGTAAAGAGATCCCACGCAAACTAAAAACTTACAAAAAAGCTCATCCATCAACGCGACCAAAAAAAGCGTTCGCGAAGCGGCCTAGTAGGCCTTCTATGAATTATAAATATCGTATATAAATCATATATCATATGGATATAAATTGTTGTGTAATGTGAAAAAATTAAACACTTCAAACATGTACCTACTAAATGTAGGCCTATTAAAACGTAAAGTAATAACTACCTACATCAAAGGATATGGCAATCCTAACATTGGCCTTGTGTGCGCACCGACAGAAATGAGCTCAAGCGTGACGCGCTCTATACTCTGGTTCTGGAGATTGCGGGTTCATATCCCACCACTGGCAATCCAGACTGATTTATCTCAGTCGTTTATGTGGTTGGTCGTTTATTACATGTGATTGTGATAGAAAATGATTAACCATATAACGGCTCATAGTTATTGTGTACGTGAATGGTAGCAATGTCGACAAAACTCTCTGCAAGCACAAGGTTTTCTTGTGGCCTCGATAGCTTGGCAAGCAGGTAGATGTACAAGTTCTAAGTTCGATCCTCAGCCTTTAAGACAAAACTGAACGTAAGTGCCTTTAAAGTAGAAGTTTAGAAATTATTTTGTTTAACTATATTCTTGTAACCACACGTTTAACCATTATTCGCAAAAAAAGATCAACTTCGGTCTGGAAAGTCTGCAAATATTTAATAATTCCATTTGAGATAGAAACCGCTGTTTTATTATAATTAGTTACCGAATTTAAATTCCAATATTAAGTTTGACTTAAGTGGTATAATGATTAATAATAGTTTAACCTATATTTGAAGCAAAACTCGTTAAACTTTATTTAGTGAAAAAGAATTACAGTTATATACTATGAATTACTGAATAATAATTCTCTGTTCCCAATACGACTAGCGGTAGAATTATGCAAACCGTTGACACACTTCTGTACCCTCCAGTAATCCCTCAAAGAGTTGTATGATCTCAATAGAAGTATGACTCGTTGCCGAGATTGTTTGAAGTTGACTGCCGGTCAAGTGTGGGGAATAACATTAAATCTATCTTTGTTGCACAAGCAGATTCGAAGGAATTTAACAGAAGTTTTCAAACTTTGAATTTATAACGAAATAAGAGACGGGAGATGAATTGTGTGCTTCACTTCAATTGTTATGCAACCAGTATTGATTTTACAATGTTTTATAATAACCTAATGATACTGACAAAGACCTGCAGAAGTAGTTCAGAAAACGTAAGAGGTTGACTAAACAACAAGAGCTAGGCAAATAATAACATCAAATTTATTTAGCTTGATACCACAATTCAGGAGCAGTCGGGGCTGGCCCTATGAATTGGTTTTAAAATGATGACAATGTGCTCGTTGCTACATTCTAAAATAAAATAAACAATCTTTTGTTTATATTGACACAAATACTTGTCTTTAGGTACCTATATACTAATTACTTTGGTTTACAAATGTTGATGTCATGAGAAATCACTTTGAGTAATTAGTAGCTCTTAAGAAAACTAAAACACGAAATGCCAAACAATGTCTTCATTATATTGCTTACAACGGTACGCAAGCATTTCTAGGGCACCGTTAGGCAGGCTTCGAAGAGCCGGCTTATAATAAGAATTCGAGATGACAGTTAGTTCATTATGCACGAGAATGAGTATATATTTCTGCCTTCTAACAATAATAGGTGGAGGCTAAGATGATACGAGTAAGGACTTTTAAGGAGAGCCGGTGCTTCAGTAAAAGGTTTCACATGCACCTTTGTAAGGTTGACTGACGTTAGATTCATTTGAGAAATCATAAGACATTTCTATCGCAACAGTAACACATATTATATTAGCCCTTTACCTGCTTGTGGCTGTATATGTAAATACAGCACAGCTGAAGTTTCATTTGCTGGATGTTAAGATTTAAGTTTCAACTTAGAGATAATTAATACCAATTCTCTTTTTAAAGTCAAACGATAGATTTTAAATCAGAGCAATCTATTGGATCGTAAAGAAGAAGAAGAAGAAGAAGAAGAAGAAGAAGAAGAAGAAGAAGAAGAAGAAGAAGAAGAAGAAGAAGAAGAAGAAGAAGAAGAAGAAGAAGAAGAAGAAGAAGAAGAAGAAGAAGAAGAAGAAGAAGAAGAAGAAGAAGAAGAAGAAGAAGAAGAAGGAAAGTTCTATTCAAATTCCTGTTTCCACGTTCACGCTTTAGATTTTGGATTAAGTTAAAAGGTCCGAAAAGTATGGTTTTATATTTTTATAAGGCTAATGACGTCAATCAATATTAAACTACACCAATAACGATAATCTACAACTATGGTACATGGATATAGGCCCATACAACTTATCCATGGTTGACAATTATTGTTCAAGGTTAGGCCTAATTGAGTGAACATTTTATATACGACACGCTTAATCTTAACCTTATAAAGCTGTGTAAAGTGACCATGCCGCACACGCACACGCACACGCACACACCAAAGAATAACCCTCGAACTCACCTCCAAAGTTTGGCCTCAGCCGGATGTCATAGCCCTCAAGAAGCCTGGAAATCGTCTGCGTGACGTTCTCCAGACGATCAGATGAAGTGGGCCCAGGCGCTCTGGAAAGAGAAAACAATTTTTGTTAATTAAATTTGTTGTCTAAACAAAATTCAAACAACATTTTTATTTTGTTGTTGACTATTTTCTGGTGCCAAAATCGAAATAATGAAATGCATGCGTAAATAACAAATAATATTTACTATGATAATAATAATTTTTCGTGGTTTTAGTTAGTTAGTTTTTCGTTTATCGTTCACTTTTTCCCCTCTTCAGGTATCTAACTATAAGTTTGTTGCGGATAGGACAGTTGTGAAGCGAAGTCCGAGGGCTGTTTAAGAGGACCTCGGAAAAAACCTTCAGTCAGGATTGCCGGTCTCTACTGGATTTGAACCGGGACCTCCCGAATCAGAGTCGCGCGCTTAACGCTCAAGCCAACACTGCCGAGAAAACGAATAGGCCTACAACATAAATCGATCAAGAGAAACAATCACATTCGTTGTTCCCGTCTTCGTACGAATTAATTGTATGCTAGTATGGTCCGGTACCGGCACGTAGCCTACTCCTTTCGAAAAGTACCAAGGGGTCGAGGGGACCAACGGCTTGACGTCTCATCCGTTAAAACGGTGTAACCTTGACAGTCATTTAGGTTCCTCCACTAACCCAAACTGCCGAGCAGACGTCGAGGAGAACGAAGCCGTTACACTAGCTCTCGAACCCTCCATCTGCTCTAGCCAGCGGTATACGTGTGTTTCAGGGGATAGTGGTCACCCACTCACCTCCTTTTTGGAACTTGTACTATTGTGAAAGGATGTCCAAGTACTATACTCAACTCTTTGAATTCCTCAACAACTGAAGAAAACATCGGGAAAACCTTTCCGTCAGTATTGCCTGTGACGGGATTCGAACCCGTGACCTCCCGAATCTGAATCTCACGCTTTACACTTATGCCAACACTGTAAATAAAAAGATGAAGATTTCCTAAACTTTAACTACCTCTACCGAATCAAAAATCATTGCACATAGTTGAAATACAAAATAATCCACGTTAATTTTATTTCCGATTGTAGTTGGGGTATAAACGTGTGGCGAATATTATGTCTAGTGGATTGTAATCGATCCCATCTTCTCGTAATGGTTTGCAACTCCGGTTTGAAAATAGCTTCTTACAATGAAAAGCCAAAACCAATAAGTTTCTTAAACGTGCAGTTAGTTCACCTGTGTTGGGAATCAAGCTTTGAGAGAGAGCATTGTCCTGTTGGCAGCGCGCCACCGGTTTTGTCTTTTGTGAATACAATGACGACGTAAAACAGATAGCACTTTGCACAGAGGTTGGGTTGGGCTGGGCCACAGTTCATGTTTGCTACGGGACGTAGACATAATCGGCCGCAATCTCGACCAACATATCGAGGATGTGTCGATAAATAAATAAATTCGTATTTAGAGTCTACCCACTCTGTCATATAACTGATTTTCAGTGGGGGACAGTAAACCAAAGCGACTAGGCCAACCTTGTAGGCCCGACGCAATCGACGAGTGAGCGATAACCATCCAAAGATCGATATTTTTAATAGGAAATATAGCAATCAGTGCGAACACCCGAGGAACAACGCCAGAATCAACAAGGCCGATTCAGAACAACTTTGAAATTATTATGTGCCTCGTTGCTAGGACGGCTCCAAAGTCACCGTTTACAAATTCCTACGACAAGAACTGATGGACAAAAGTCCAAATAAGAAGTTAAAAAACTTCTAACTTTAACGGAAATCGAACCCTGGACCTTCTGCATTGGAAGCAGAGACCCTCATCACGAGACCAACGAGCCACACAAATAGATAGATCATAGATATAGAGGTAGCTAAGTCTTAACCCGTTACGTTCGATATTATTTCGGGTGGTGTTCGGCAATCCTGACTGATGCCCACAAGGTTTTGTGGGAATACGGTTGCTGGGATTGAGTCTCACAACATTGTCCTCACGACGATCATCCTTCATATCAACCTAGATTGTTACCTAGCTGATGCGGAGGGGATAATAGGTATTGGGGTTGGTTTCCTAGAAAAACGTGTCTCAATATTATCCTGATTATGTGTTTATAATATTTTATGAATGCATGATCGTGTCGGAATGTGCTGCTACTGTTGTCATAGAATGTCGTGACTTTCGAAAAAAATCAGAAATATTTCATTAATAGATTTTAAAAATTGAGGAATGTATTTTAGTTATTGCTTGTTGAAGCAGTGTTCACATGCATTGCTTGAAACATAACATTCGTTCATTTTCTTTAAACGCTGTTAACTTTAATACTTCTTGATCACTCACAGTCTAATATAATGTAAACTAAAACAGTACAAAATAAAGCTACCGTAGTCTATCAAAGTCCTACTTGAAGCCCCTCTTGAATATTTGACGGAGACATGACTGATGCGAGATGCGTCATCTTATTTTCTGATTGCCTCGTGAGTCCTACAAAAATGGTTGTAGGTAGAGAGCTGGAGACACACTCGAATGATTTCTTTTTAGTACAATAATTGCATCACATAGATTATTGCTATAAAAAGGGCACAGAAAAATTATAATCATTGTATCAAGTCAAAACATATTTTAAGAAAATGAAAACAATGTTGAAGTTATGTTGCAAAAGTGTGTCTACATTAAAGAACGTAGCATATTTTGATTTTTTTGTTTCAATTGCGTGTAGCACACGTAGAACGTTAAGACCTGTTGCAATCGAAGATTTAAATATAACGCAGGTACATTTATTCATTTTCCTGGTTTCTATTCTTTTCTTTTATTAATTTATTTACATTTAAATGTATACTATAAACTATATAGCAAATTGTCTTCTTCTTATAAACATTGTTGTTGGAATATTGTTATTTCCTAATTTGATTACAACTTTAGTTAATTATTTTGTGTGCATTTATGTACTTTGCTTTATTAATTATCATTCTTTGTCAAAACAGTGTTTTGAAAGTGAATAGATTAAGTACATTAAATAAATAAATAAAGTTATGCCAACAAATGCAGCTCAAGAGTAGCGTACGAGACTCTGATACCAGAGGTTCCAGGTTCGGTACCAACCACCAGGGACCCGAAGATGTTTCCGTTTCTCCCAGTGGTTCATGAGAATGCAAGGTCCTCTTGAAAAACCCTTGGACATTAACTTCACAACTAAACCATAACTTAAAAGAGGAACACGCAATTGTTCATGGGTATGTGCCCACGAGAAAATAAAGTAAATTATAAATACTCTATGAACTAACGCTCAAACAGCTTGTTAAGTTTCAGAGGATCTCTTGTGGTGTGAAATATGACATCGGACACAAACACAAACAAAACAGAAGATATCTAAATTAAAGATATATAAAAAATATAAATAATAATAAAAAAAATATATTAATAAATTCGTATTTAGAGTCGACCCACCCACTCAGTCGTATAACTGATTTTCAGTGGGGGACATTAAATTTAAAGCAGACCAAGCCAACCCTGTAGGCGCCGACACCATCGACAAGCAAACATTGACCAACAAGAGACCGGCATATTTAAGTTATAAAACACCGATCAGACAAGCTGGACACGACTACACGCGCAGACGTGCCAGAATCAACAAGGCTAATTCAGAACAACCTAATAATTTATTATGTGCCTTGTTGCTTTCCTTTATTACTTAGCAGTGAAAAGACTGTAGGCCTACTCTTAACCTGGGAATTTCGTGCTAAGAAATAGAAAAATAATGATACATTGGATAAAAGATCTCGATTCATGGTCACTAAAAAGGGAGCGAAGGTGTAGTTGTGATGTCGGTACAGGAAACTCATACACGTTGTACCTAAGACTGCAGTTCAAAGGCTGAAGGGAAGGGTGGGGACTAGGGTGCGTTTTGAACTCGCGTGTTCGACCAGAGGTTTGACCCCCAACGCAAGAACCAAATTTGGACCCGGCAGATAGGAAAGTTTCTATTCTCACGGGTTTGAAGACTAAGAGTAAACCGACCAATCACATAGTGTTATCTATGTTCACCAACGAAACAACGGAATCAAATGTGTGTTTCAACACTGGCATTTGCACTTATAAAACACTTTTAGACAGTTATCAGTAGAGGGAGATACGGGAAACAAATTAACACGCATTGCACAAATAAACCTATAGATATTATAAAAAGCCTCATCCATTCATGACGACGGGGGCTGTTGTTTAGGATAGTTTGGAACGTGTTTGTAACAAGTTGGGTAGTGTGCTTAACTTTTTGAGCTGGCCAGTTCAGTTCATGGGTTCTAACCGTCATGTTAAAACTACGAGTTTTAGTGTTTATTAAAATCGCACTTGGACATTCTGTACTAACTTCCTTACTCTTACTTACTGTCGATAGGGGTGTGATGTAAATAGTTTATTGTTTTTTAAATGGAAAAAGTAGTGTTATTTGTTTGAATTTTATTTTCGCATTCCTAGCCTTGCAAAACAGTATTATAATCAACAATATTTATAATGCATAGGACAAAGTAGTGGGTATGCCAATCAAGGTTTTGTTAGAAATGGGTGAAAAGGTGTGAATACAGTAAAAGATTGACTTTATTAAAATAAATAAAAGTGGGCGGGGGAGGGAAGAATTTGAAAGTAGGTCCATGTTTTTAACAACCTCAACAAACTAAAACATTGGAAATTTATATATGACTTATTTTGAATAAAATTGTTCTATGTTTTTATTTTTTAATGTGGATCAATAAAAAAGTCACAAATTTGAGCAATTGTGTGGTTTCATTGTAAGTTTCCACTCCAGAAATTTGTTAAGTGTTAGTTTGTAGTTGTCGCATACAACCTGTAGCTTCGTCTGTCCTGTTTCATTGTTGTTGCAGAGTGTTGCTAGTATAACGCCACTTAAACTTTGGCACCAAGTCCATATTTCACTTCTCGTTGTCATCCCTATTAGGAGCAACTTCAAAGTGAGCAATTGCATCTTACTGTAATGAAGACGTTGATGAACACTTACGAAATCCATCCAGATAATTATATTCAGTAGAGCTCGATCTACATTAGAAATATGTAATTAGAACGAGACATAGCCAACATTGTAGCAAATATATTAGGAAAGGTCTATTTATGTCCACCTACTCATAGAAGCATTTACATTACGAGGGAAAATGACACAATAAGTTATGTTTGTCGTGGTGTCACTTGTCTACGTCTGGACTTGCATTTAAGTTGGGAGTTGGCGCAGTTTAAAACCAATCTCGTGCTCGTAGGTAACATAGCCAGGGGCAACTTGTCCCTATTCCGTTTACTGACTGAAGTTTAGTAGTTAAGTTTACTGGATAAATGTGTATGGATAGTTGGGAAGGAATATCCACAGAATTGAAGGGAAGAGTTGATGGAAAGAGGCTAGGGTGCGTTTAGCACCCTGAGTTTGAACCCGCGAGCTCGACCAGATGTTTGACCACGCCGGTTACACACCCCAGAAACGAACCAAATTTGAACCAAGTAGATTTTGGCATTCGCCTTTATTCTTAAGATAGTTTTTTTTAGTCAGTCACGATTGTGGCGGGTATCTTACGATGGACGATGTGTTGACGTACATAATATCTCAGTGATCATAGAAATGATAGAAACTTGTGTTGGAGTGCTGTGATTGACTTTGGGTCTCAATTGATAATTGATTGATAACCGTTGTGCGCACGACTCTGATTCGGGAAGTCCCTAGTTCAAATCCCGTCGAGACCGGCAATCCTGACCGAAGGATTTTCCCGAGGTTTTCCTCAGTCGTTAATGCGAATGCAAGATATTGAGTCCTCTAAACAGCCCTAGGGGAGGACATCCCTTCACAATTGTCCTATCTGCAACATACATAGTTAGACACCTAAATAGGGGCATGAATTGCACCCTGGGCAAGCTTCCCACGAAAAAATTATCATTAGCCTCAAATAAAAGTGTTAGGAGAGCTTACCATTCATTACCAGTTTACAAAGAATAATAAACCTGGTGTATATTTTATTTTTACCCATAATGAATTGCCCGCACACGTTAGAATTCAATCGGGAGGTCGTCAATCACCCACCACTAGTAATCGTCATGGAAGTTTTTTTCCTAGGCTTTTCCTAGTCAAAATACGAATACTGTGATTTATTTCTATAAACTAGTCCCTGGACACCTCCTTTTAATTATTCTCTCTTTTTTGCGATATGTTATAATATTTATCATCTGAAATTGTGTAAAACAGATTGATATTAAATGTTTCCAATGCGTAGATAATACCAGTATACGTATTTACTATTTATTACGTATTTACGTATTTATTTACGGTCTGTCACAATCGGTTTGTCTTTTATCTTTATCAACTGTTGAAGAAGAGAATAAATATTCTCTATAATGAGAGTATAATTGAAGATTTCAGCTCGACTCTCGCTTCCGTTCGGTTTGGTTTTAGTTTAGTCTATTTAAATGTTGGCATAGTGCAACGAGGCACATTGTACAAATGGTGCCGATTAGTGGTGAGTGGTGAGTGGTGTGAGGAATGGAGCCAGCCGAGATCAAGCAGCTGGCTCTGACATCTGAAGACTAATTAGTAATTACCATTTAAAATCGTGCCTTTTAGAACGGTGTTATCACTTCCTCTGCCTGCCGATAGTATGCTGAGTAATTTTAATATAAATGAAAACAACTTTTATCGCTTATAAAGTTTAATTTGATTTTTCATGCATTGTTCTATCTCTTTTAAAATAAGTTTGAAACAGTAATATTATTAAAAAATAAATAAATTCGTATAAAGAGTCTACAAGTTAATGTGTGACAACAGCATAACCCATGTTTAGACATCATACACACATTCACACCGGCACCAACTTTAACACTTCTAGTCGCACACACTCACATCACACAACCACATTCACCAGTCACACCCATAACCATATGCTAGCAGTTACGTTACTGAGATTTTCTTATTGTCTGAACTGAATATTATTATTTTTACTACTTTTCTATATTCCATTATGGTTCTTTTGACATGAGATATATTATATCACACTAGTGGGGTACAACCCTGTTGTTGATAAATTATAA
This sequence comes from Sweltsa coloradensis, assembly GCA_024449915.1. Taxonomy (NCBI): domain Eukaryota; kingdom Metazoa; phylum Arthropoda; class Insecta; order Plecoptera; family Chloroperlidae; genus Sweltsa; species Sweltsa coloradensis. The sequence goes on from JAMZAV010000053.1 coordinate 67,789, forward strand.
ATAATAATAATATGTTTATTGCACAGGTTTTTACTTTCAATCTAGCATAGTGTCCATGATCATGCATCAACAACAATGAAGAATATGCCCCTCTTCAACGTGTAAGTGATATTATTATTTTTAAATACACATTGAACGAATGTTGTATTACATGAGTTATCCCTACGGCCATTTCATAGTAATATGATTGACAGATCACAGTTTAAAAGAGGAGAAACCGTTGAAGAAAAGTTGCGTCTGCATTAAATGTTCGTGATTTTCGAGAAGACATTCCATATTTCAAAGTATGTCTGACAGTTTAGGAAATTAAAATTAAAGTTACTATTGAAGCGTTTCGACTTGACTGACTAGACCTATGTTTCCACATACTATCAGTATCAGTTACTGAAGGATCTACAAAAGTATTTTTTTATGCGGATGTATGATAAAATAATTGACATTATAATTTTATTTCAATAAGGTAAGATTAATCTTAGTGGTTCTTGAATGTAATATATTCAATGGATTAGGAAATTAGTGTGTGCGTTGATTTGTTTTACTTTTCACACATTAAATACTGGTTTGAGTATCAACAATGCCCCCATGCCTAAGAACTAGATTCGTTATGATTAGATTTGTTTAGCAAGATATTAATTATCTGTATTACATAACTAAAATAATGTGCCAAGTCTACATAACAATGTTTTACTTAAAACCGTGCAAAACGTCGAACTGACACATGAATAAGTGTAAATACGCGAAGCGGCGAAATGACCCGTTTCACACCTTAACCATAAAAAAACTAAGTGCACCATGCAATCGTTTTCTTTAATTTGCCCATACATTTTTCTTGTCAATCACAGAAATATGGAAAATAAAGTAATAGTGGGAGTTTTCAAACCAAACCTCATATTATTTAAATCAGCAAGTACTCGACAACGGCCACTACACCGAGGTGGCTCAGCAATAGCGTACGAGATTGTAATTCAAAATGTATCCGCATCGATTCTGTTCAGGTTTTCTTCAGAAGTGGGCTGATGTTGGAATAAGATATTTACAAAATGTAATATTCCTCTGCAATACTCTAATCATCGAACTCAGTCACTCGCGTAAAGGGGACAAGTTGATTGAATCCATAAGAATATCTCCAATATCAAAACGGATATATGGATCTACGGGGAAACGTTACATTTATCCAGACATGGGTCATACTCGTATAAAATACATGAATGTTTACCTACGTGTGTGATTACACTTTTTTAAAGTCCTGTTTAACGATATATAATTTGTAAATAATGGTTTTGAAATAATTGATTCTAATTATATTGTAAGATAACACATAGGAAACCTGACTTAAAAAAAGGAATTTTATAAAGGATTTGGGATTGTCATTTTGTTTTTATTCCTAACGTGGCTTAATTAAGTGTGTTAGTAAGATTTTAAACTAATCTAAACATTTGATTTATTTTTAAATGTATAATGGATAATCTATTAAAATACGTGACAATCCCCAGCTGTTTTCAACACTTCAAATGTCAACGAATAGTTTTTCAACTCCTTCTTTTATTATCTTAAAAACACAAATTATAAAATTAGCGTGTTCAATAGACAAGAAACACATTTAAAACTTTAGAGTTAAAACAGTCAATATTATGTTACTAGATTGAAATCATCTCATGGGTTTCTAAATCTGGCAGCCAAACAACAGGTCTGACAGCGGTTCTTTGGCCACATGGTACCAATCTTAGAAGTAAGTGATCCACACAGCAAACTCTTGGGATAATATTTGGATAGTACATCAGAATGTTCTTCAACGCATGTGTCACCTCCGTCCTATGCGTATAATAAAACGTTTGGCGGCTCCTTGACTCATTCGCAACCAGCCAGATTCTAATACAAAGTGACGGTTTGGCGCACAAGTCCAGCTTCAATTACTAGAAAACAAAGAGTTAAGTGTTGAATGAGACCTGAAGAGTGGGCTTTGAAAACAGCGTTAAGAGTCATCGTCACAGACAAATACAAGATTTTAATAATAATTGTTCGCGGGAAGCCTGGCCAGGGTGCAATTCATGCCCCTGTCTAACTAGGTGAGTTGCAGATAGAATAATTGTGAGGGGACGTCCGAGGGCTGTTTAAGAGGACTCAACCCCTTGTATTCGCATTAACGACCGAGGAGAAACCTCGGAAAAACCTTCAGTCAGGATTACCTGTCTCCACGGGATTTGAACCCGGGACCTCCCGAATCAGAGACGCGCGCTTAACGCTCGAGCCAACACTGGATGTGCCAAATAAAATAATTATTGAGAGTGTTTAGCTTTTGCTTTGTGCAGATAGTTGTGCCTTTCAAAATCAAATTGAGTGGTTTATTGATAATGTACACAAAACGCAGGAAATATATTATTTAAATGGTGATTCTAAATTGTTGGGTTTGGCACCTCTCTTATGCGAATCCCGAATCTCGAATAAGTTTTCATCATTTTTAATACAACACAGAAATTAAAATCTATTCCAACCTGGGTTCGAACCTCGGTCGGGATAGATGTAAAATGAACTTCACCTACGGGAGTGTTTAACGATTAATGAAATTGATACATAAGTTTTCATCTCATGTGTTTCTCTGTCTCAGATAAATTAATGCTATATTATTGGGTTGTACACCCTCGAGCAGAAGTAAATCAAGGCTGGCCATAGTAGATACAACTGGCCCCTTGATTTACTTATGCTCTATGGTTTAGAAACAGCTAAAAGACAATTTTCTCTCTAAGAATATCACGACAAATATCGTAGAGAAGCAGCCCAGTGGAAGCTACCCCCCCCCTTCCCCCCTCTTCAGGTGACTAAGGATGTTCAGAATGCCACGATCAAGAGGAAGGAATGTAATACCCTCACTTTTAGTTCTATGGTTTCAGCCTACATGGAAGATATTCGAACTCCAGGGTGGGACCAGTTACCGTTTACTCGGACCTAGAAACTCGCGTGGAACTTTATGAGCTACTGTAAAGTACACTTTCGTATTTCTTATACCTTTATTTATTAGTGACGTGAGGTCTTTGTGAAAAGATGACCGTTGAAAAAAGTTTTCGTCAAAAAACGTATTATTGATTTTTGATTGTTCGTTGAAAATCTGCCCGGGGACAATTTCATGTTCACTTCATTTTTCTAACTATAAGCTTTGGAGTTCAGTTGTCTTAACTGTGTACTTTGGGGTAAGGTCAGCACCGTTTGTGAGAGAATGTCCAATGGCTTAGAAGAAGACTTATAAGATTCGCATGGACGACTGACGACTTTGTCAGGATTGCCTGCGATGGATATCGAACCGCGTAACGCATCAGCTACATCTCTTGATTCATAAAACATGTCATAAGACATTTTTACGAGGTAGTAAACATTACTCCACACAATGATGGTTCAGTTGAACTTGTGTACGGTCTATTTCCTAGAAAATCTTACTCCAGCCAAAAATCTGGCATCTTCTGACAATTCCAATTATGTGAATATCTGCCGGAACGTCACACTATTGCAAACACATCAACACCCATATCGCACACTGTCTTTGAAACATCCACCCACCCACACATCATAGGGAATATCACACATATTAACGAAGATACCGGCAAGCTTTCGGTTGTCACTACGTTTCACTCTTTGCCGCTTTAAATTCGGAGTATTAACACTAAATTCTTCGGACAAGCTTCTTAGAGTTAGCTAGCAAAGTTTTTACGTTACACGTCATGATATATTCAACTCTTAACCGGATATATTGTAATTCAAACGACAGGTTTGCATTTCTATAAATATAAATAAAACATAATATTTGGAGTAAGGGCATCTATTATTGTCTTCTGTCTGACTAATCCAAGAGTATTTATAATGTATTTTTTGCTGACACATATCATAACAAATAACTACACATAGTATAATTATATGGAAATCAATCCAGAAATTGAAAAATCCATCTTAGACATAAATAATATTCTGTAAATATATTATGCGACTTAGAGAAAAACATATATTATTAGGGTCGTCTCTAATAACGCAAATTGTGCTATTCGATCAACAGGGGTAGCTCATGTTGTGGCGCAATGTTTTAATGCTTGTGAACCTCTTATTCGGAGGCTCGTCGGTCGATATTCGCTATCGGCAATCTTTACTAAAAGTGTATTCCATGGTTTTCTTCTGTTGTTATTGCAAATACTAGGGATTGGTTCCACCAATCATAATATCTTTTGCGACTATAGGCCTAGCCTAAAATCTTTTTTCTAATTAGGGACCAGAATAGAGAATTTTAAGATATTCGAGTCGATAAGGTGTGGGTGGGTGAGTGATTGACGTAGGTAAAGTGAAATTAAAATTCGTGCCTAAATCGGACTTCGAACCTAACACTTCCATCGTATCTGTGCCTGAACTATATATGAACCAGGCGGTTTGGAATTCATACCTCACAACATATGGATCACATCCGGAATACACTCATTCGTATTTCAATGAATACACTTTTAGAATATGTTTAATGTTTTCACTTTTCTGATAAGGAGTTATTGTTTATTTTACATGTGCGAATTGAAAAGACACATTGACACATTGGGATAATAAATCTCGACTTTTAAACACACAAACCCCGACCAGTTGGTTTTTGTCAATTAGTCACTACATGTCAGTCACAATACATTTTTTTCTTTTAAGCATCGGATTTAAATCAAACATTGCAATGCTATCAAAAAAGAACGTGTTCATACATTATCAAACAAAACTGTTATTATCATAGAAAAGCGTATAAAATATGCGTTTTTGGTTTTAATATAATCCAATTTTATGTTATGTTTACCATTACTAAGTTTGTCAAGTATAATAATAAGACAAGCAATCATTTCCGGGTCCATGCCATAATATATTCCACGCTCGTAATAATTTTGTTATGTGGTTTGTCTACTACAGTCTCTTAAGAAGTGTAAAACCTCAACTTTGTAGTGATCCCATTAAACGAGTGTTTTATTAGACGTGGGGTGGCTTATCGCGACGAGACAGACAATCCCCTGATATCCATCTCTGCGCTCCTCAAGCGAATTGGCAGCCGCCTTCACTGCCTCAAAGCAAATGCGACTACGAACACGTAAATTAATTTAATGACGATCTAAATAGTTGGATTTACTCGAAATTCTGCTTTTCAAATGGAGTGAAATCACCGGCTCGTGATGAGCAAGATATTAGCTTTGAGAGGAACATTTGTTGGCGTAAACATGTTGAGCAATTAGACAACGCAAACTGCACGGTAATATGGGAGTGAGTACTTTTCATGGACGGGTGATTATTTCTTAAATACTTATTTAATCGCATAATTTATATAAATATACTGAAGATTTTCTCTGGTGAGAAGTCAACATAGCCATAAATACAACTTTCGTTCGATAAGTGATTCTTTTCCGGATAAGTGAATGTTTGGTGTAAAACTTTTATTATCTAAAATATATTTTACTAAAATAGTTAAACTCATTAGATAAAATATCTACTTTCTAAGATAAATAATACTTTAGTCTTTAATTGATAAGTGATACTTTACCAGATGAGTTAAGCTCGTTGCCATGAGTACTTTCGAAGATAATTAAAACTTTATTTAGATAAATGATACTTTTCCAGATATTTAGAACTGTCTTGTAGTAAGTGATACAATCCTAGACATAAAACTCGTTGGATAAGAGATAATATAGGTGATTCTTTCTCAGATAGCATGTAAAACCTTCATGAGATAAATCATACTTGCCCAGATATGTAAAGATTTAATTGAATAAATGATTTTACTGATAAACTTACAGTTAGCAAGGGATGCAATGCCGGTTATAAAATTCATTGGAAAGGTAATACTTTCAACATACGTAAAACTTTCAAGGTATTTTTCGTACTTTCAAAGGTATGAACATCTTTCATTAGATAAGTTATACTTTCTTAGATTATTCCAATTTTTTTAGGAAAATTAATACTTTCTGCTATGAGTGAAGATTTCGTCGGATAACAGATAATTTCCTACCTTGAGTTATACAAGAACAATAAATAAATATAACGCAAATCAACACTTTTTTCATCTGAACTAACGTACAGTTACAACTAAAGAGTTAATTATTGTGATAAGATAAATCTAAGTTTATATTCTTGCAAACTCGTGTATACTTCGAGTGTCTGATTTCTCTCACGCATTAAACCATGAAGTACGCAGACGCTGTTTGTACACAGTGCTCAGTATAATCTAACTCGGGGTGTGAAGCATTTCCTGGTTTAAAGCCAAATAGGAGCAAGAGCGACAGCCCATTGAGCAGATGGAATCACTTATGAAACCAAGTACTTTGAGACGCATAGCTATAACGCCATTATCAAAAGAATTAAATTGATTTTGTCTTTAATGCGCAGGTTATATAATAAAGAAATTAATGTTTTATATAATTCACAAATAAATGCAAATATAAGATAAAATGTTTTCACTTTTAAAGTTAATCCTATTATACACTTTATATTAAATGGAAATCATTACACCTACGGGAGTGTTTCCCGATTAATTAAATATCTATTAGAATTCCAGAACGTGATATAAGATGAGAGGCATTATCCGCCCTCCTGATTATGGACAATCTTGATTTCTGAGAGAAATATATTGAACTATAAATTGAATGTTGATATCGTTGCTAACTATATATATAATTATATAATTATGTATTTATGAAGGCTTTCGTGGTCGAATAACGTATTACAAGACATTTTTAGGTATAGACCACGTACAAATAACAATAATTAATGAAAATAATAACACATTTTGACGTTTGGAGATTGCACCCCACTTTTTTAGTTAGAATTTTGTTTGTTATGTTTGTTAAGTTTTTTGGAAAAGTGGGGTGCAATCTCTACGAAACGTCAAAATGTGTTATTATTTTAATTAATTATTGTTATTTGTACGTGGTCTATACCTAAAAATGTCTTGTATTATTTGAGCGAGCGTAGCGAGCGTCTCTACTTGACTCTTATGGCTCGAATGTCTGTTTTTTTTGTTTGTTTTTTCTGTTACTGCTTCGATACAGGTCGCACCGTTTCTCTGATCGACCTGAAATTTTTTACACATGTACATACCACCTAGGCGGGTTGCTGTATAGTTTTTGAACAAAATCCATCGTTGGTTATAAAAAATTAAAAAAAATAAAAAAAAAAAAAATAAAAAATGTTCCGATCGTTATGAAATTTTACAGTGTCAATAAGTACAACATTCTCTCCTATTTTACAAATTTTCAGCTAAATCGGTCAAGACCTTAAAGACTTATTGGTAATCATAATTCGAAAAATGATGTTAAAAAATGAAGGAGGCAGTGAAGATACAAAGATACACTTTAGAAGGCATGACGTGAATTAGTACAATGCAAAGATGTTGGAATAGTATATAGTGTACAATGTCAATATCCAGTTAGGCCTACACTGTGTGGTGGGCCTTATGGGAATGTCGTACTCGGGTCATGTTGCACGTACCGGTGCTCGCTCAACAACGCGTCCAACTGAGCGTTTTCCTAGTATAATTATATATACATAATTACTCTTTTTGCAATACCGCGCTACCACGTTATGGAGTTAGCAAATTCTTTCATCAACGAAATCATAAGACATACCATATAAAGTGAATGTTTAATCGAACATTTGTAAAGCCTACTTCCTTTCTTTCTTTCTTTTTTTCTGCCACTTTCTTTCCTTCCTCCATCCAATCTCCGTGTCCATACTCGGAGAGCATCGACATGTGGAAACACTATCTACAACCTACTTCCTACATCATTAATGTCCCGCGACAATAGTATCAAGTGATTATGATAAGATAAGACGACCAGGAAATTACGTTTCCATGCAATTTGTCGCCGTTTGGAGAATATCACTAGATTAATTAGCGACCCTAATCACATGGGCGGGGTGCAAAATGGTGCATTTTGGGTGCAATAAATACATGGTAAATACTAAGTTTCGAAGAATGGGAGAGGGGGGGGGGTGTCGGGGAGTCCTTCAGTTATATATATATTTTTTTACAAAATGGAAGGGGTGCAAAAATAAAATAGTGGTGCAGAAGTGTAAATTTGGATGTTAAGTACATGTGTGTTATGTTTTAATAACTTATTCAATTTGGAGGGGGGGGGGGGGGGGGGAGAACTTAATTATCCGTGGACAAATAACTAGTTCAGTTAATTTTTCCTCTATAGTTTATCTTCGTTATTGATCCAACATAGTGTTAATTGATGGAAAACAATTAATGTAAAACATTGTTTAAACATGGTTATAATAATTATGCTAGGTTTCTTTCAACAAAACTAGGCCTCAGACCAAACCGATTACATATTTTTGTTTAGAACCTACTCTGGATTAAAACTGCGTGAATATTCCCTTCGCGCATCCTCTGTTTGAAATTACACGCCATTAGGACCAACGTTCTGACAGTATTCTACATAATCTAATCATATAGTCCTATCCCCGAGGAGACAGTTTTTTAAGTTATGTCATAATACTATTATAGACATACAAATGAGGTAAAAAGCGCGTAAGTAGTGATACATACACTATGCACAACAGAGAGAACACGCAGATTGTACATTACAAAAACTATTTACCAGTAAGTTCAGACACAGTCTATAAATAAATGATGACACTCGATTGCCGACCTGTGTTTATATTTAATTAAATTTGTGTATACTGTGGAATATATGAGTTCTTGATGTTTTATTTGGATTTTGTTTCAGTTTGAAGGTTTGTTTGAAGGTGTTTGAAGCTCCCATGGAGCTGCACAGAGGCGTGCGCTGGTACCGATCTTTATAATTAACGCACGGATTGCTAAATTTTTATTATCGTCATCTCTCATCTATCACATCTCATCGTCTCGAATAGTGATTTCGCATTAATAGAGACGAACTAAAAAATACGACGGTTAAAATTCCGATGGTGTGTCACATACGCACAACTTATGCTGCACGAGAAAGTATGGAGTGAAGCTTGACTTATGCGTAATTTCCTTTGGCGGAGGTGCAGAGTATGAATGTATTTAAAATTAATAGTGAGTTATAGCCCTATTTCCATAAGGGTCACCAAATCCATTCTATATTATCTTTGTCGAAGGACAATGTCAACGCAAATATTTTTGTCAGTCGGAAGTTGTTTAGTTAATGTCGTGGGCCGTGACACTCGTCTTATAAGGGAGCGTTGCTTCCTATTATCAAATACGTAATATAAATATAACCACCCTCTAATTGCGTCATGAAAAGTCTATGAATGTTCTTCTGTTTTGTGTTAACACGTGTGTAACATCACTAACATCAGTTCGTGAGCATCTTTTACACTGAGATCGATCTGCAAGGACATCTTTCCAATTACCTGCGTCATTATAATGAAATAAACTTAATTAGCACAGAAATACTACAGCCTTCTTTATAATGTATTAGAGAGTTATAAGTTTAATTAGCTGAGAAATACTACTGCCCAGTCTCAAATGTAAACACAAAATTATTTTTGGATTCGTTCATTATTTAATAATAAAATATTTCATTATTAGGTATATCCGCATTTCTTAAGACTTTGATATATGAAACTCCAAAGGCATAATTAAGATTTTACGCAATAAATAAACACTATCAGTGGTTTGGAAAGCTTCCATAAACTGTTCTATAAAGAAGCTACGGACCGAATGAGAGAGTTTTGAAACTTAATATATTAGGCTCTATAAATCGTCGGATTCATTGTGAATAATATGTTTTAAATATTTTAGTAAATCTATATTTTGCAAGTAAATCGCGATTACATCGAGAGTAGCGTTCCGAGTTTGAGTTATACTCGTAATGAACGTCGGTATACACGAATATAAAATACGATGGGATAATTATAGAAATACACTCTTTCTAAATTTAGTTTGGGTCTTCGTATTTTCTAAGTACTAGCTTGTAGTAAGCCTAAACATCAACACAGACGGAATGTAAACATATAAGTTAATGGTTGGATGGAAGCGTCGCAGTTGTCAATGTCAGAAATCTTAAATAATAACAAAACACAAACATTGATTTCATTAAATTCTTCGACGAAAAGGAACGCTCATTCCAACCTTCCCATCTCTTTGAGAGATTTAATTCTTTTGAAGGAGGACCTGATGTTTACGCATTAATTTCGAGTTACCTTCTTCTAATTTTAAATCGCGTGTATGTTTGCTTGGAACAATCGTAGGCGTTTGGCAGTTGAGTGCGGCAATATTATAAAGTATATCTTTCGCTTTGCGTCGTTTCAATCATCGTTCTTAGCCCATCATTCAATTAGCAGTTCATAATTGGAACGGGACGTTCATCGCATATCCGAGTGAACATATGTTTGGTTCAGCTTGTTACTAATTGAACAAAGTGTGAAGAATGAATGTATTTTGATAATAATAACAATATAACTACTCGTAATACTATAAATAACATACAAAGTCACTAAAACTACGCAATTTTGCTCAATTTGACTTTCAAAATATCAACTGTTTCTTAAGTGTTATCGGTGTAATCAATAAAAATGTATTACGTTTATTCATACAAACACATAAACACACAAACACACAAACACACAAACACAAGCAGCACAAGCTAGCACAACTCGTCTAGACATATATACGTATTACTCATTCCAGCGATACTACAGGTGGGTAATAAATTGGCATAACCCAATCATCTACAAAAAGTTACTAGCTAAATAAAATTATCCCAGACAAATTGCACTTGAAAGTAGATGATTTTCTTTCACTACACCATGTATAAATCAGCGTATGTCAAAACAGCATGTTTCTCAAATTTCCTAGACATGATGTAGTTGGTTGCCTAGCACGCGGCTGGCCTAATTTGAGCAATGAGTAAGTAAATCTCTCTGGCCAGGAAGAGCCGGGGGTAAAAGAAAGCAGCTTACCCATTGGAGCTACCGCATGTGTTCGCCGTTGATAGGAAGAACACGACGAGCCAGATCTTCTTCATCGCGTATCGATATTGAATGCTACGGCGTTTAATCACGACATTATGTCCGAAGAGTCCATCACTTCCAACTCTCTTGCAGAGAACATATTTAGCACAGCTTGAGAGTTGGGATCAATCTGCGCATGACCGACGGAGGTAGGCTTCCGTCCCGACGCCGCGGTCCCACTGCTGCCATCTACCTCGCCACCAGGGAGACGCTACCCCTACGTCCACGACACTCGAACGCCGCGAGACATAAATTTATTAACAGCCTATTTAGTACGGAGTTGACGCCTCACTTGAAACCAAACGAATAAATCTTTCTTCTGCTTCTTCTTTCCGCACGAACGGAGAAGAACTATGTAAAAAAGTATATTTAATGGGTTTTCGATTCTAAGTTTAGCTACATGTAAGTGGTGACTCGAAGCTGCGAATTACTTGGCTAGCTTGGTTTCACTAAGCTCGGCGACTCTGGACAGCCCTAGAAGAACGCCGCACAGAGAGAGCATGGACAACCCTCAAACAACGCCGGCCGTGACAACTGTTGCAGCTCTGGTCTACCCTGGGTGCAAATTGAGCCAAGTGTGGCAAGGATACAAACACCTAAACGTGCGCAGGTGTCGCCTTGTATGGCAATCTTTGACGACCCTGAAAGTATCTAAAAAAAACTCTGTGACAGTCCTAAAAGTTGTCAAGTTCATAAAGCGTGGCAACTTTGGTCAGCCTTTAGAACAATAATTATTTAACAAAAGGGGCAGCTTTGGAGAATACTATATAATGACACGTTTTAACAAGTGTGATTATTTTGGATACCCCCGCGGTCTCGTAAGAACTGGCAGATGTGGCAACATTGGACAAGCCTGAAAGTACACAATACAAGTGACAACTCTGACATCCCTTAAGTCTCAATCCTCACCAAGCAGAAGCTTTGGACAGCCCTTCTATCACCTGGCAGATGTGACAACATTGGACAAGCCTGAAAGATCACACTAATACAAGTGACAACTCTGGACATCACCAAGCAGAAACTTTGGACAGCCCCGACATCGCGCACGCACTACAGAGTGTGACAACTGAGGACAGCCCTGCCACGCGTGGCGGAAGGCACACACACCAGCATCAGCTTTCAACCGAACCTATATTCACCACTTTTTGTCGGATTACTTTCGTACATTTCCGTATCAACTCCAGCCTACAAGAATTTCCAAGAGTCCAATGTTGAAAACAAGACCTCTATTGCGCCGTACGTAACACTCTCAGTGACCACATCATGTTTAGCTCTTCACTATTAGATTATCTCTTGCCAAGAATTAAGTTGTTGGAGGTTTTTTCGGTTTCCGGGGTTCGTATATGTGTGTCTGCTTGTGAATGGCTTCTAAGATAGCCGCACCTGTTGTCGACGTCTCAACGTTTTAACAGTATTCAAATATTTTGGCACCAATTCAATGATATGTTAAGCAAAAAAGTATCTGCCCACGTGAATGTATCCCATACGATACGACCTATATAGAGAGTACGAAACTTCGAGCGCGGACAGTAAAATGGTCGCTGTTTTCAACGGAAGGGGAGCAGCAATCGCATCTTGTCATTAGTTTCACGTGGAAAACTCGCATTAACAACTTGTTCGAGTGAAAATCGTTCGATCAAAGGCGAAGTATTAATCATACAACGAAGTGCAACAAGATTTATCACTCAATTCAGTGCTCTACGACTATAGAAACATTTCAAAAATACAAATGCGAGTGTAAGAAAGAATCTGGTGCGTAAACGTTTCGTTCCTACCATCAAGTCGTGTAGTGGCGAGTGTTGATATCATCTTCTTCTTCTTCTCGTGTACGAACAGCCGGGTGGCCAGTAATTGGGTAGACGCCTAGACAAATGGCGACACAAACTTTGCTTTCAGTTCCGTTGAAAGCGCAAACTCACAAAGCGAATTAAAGTAAATTAGCTTTCATTTCGGTGCTAAAGAATCTTACAGAAATTAATAATCTTAGTTTTGACGACTACGATATACGTGACAATAAAGAAAGGTATTTTGCAAGGTTATTAAGTTGTTCCAAATGTGACTAGTTTGCTAATTGACGGAGCCATGATCATACGGGTCTTGCTCTGTGTGGTTGTGCTGTTATCAGTGGTGGACGGTGCTATTCTCAAGGACTACCGTTTCTTATCACACAATGTTACGGCGCTTCTGGATAGGCTACTGGATAAAAATCGATACGATAAAAGAATTCGACCTGGTTTGGGAGGTAAGTTAAGTTTTTTGGATAATTACTAAAAATACTTAGTGCTTCTGAAATCAATTTAATCTAAGTGAAGTGAAATCCCTTGCGTAATAGTGTACTAGCTGTTAGTTTTAGAACAAAGCGTGTATGTGCGAGTACCACCTCCATGCAAGTTGTAAGTGCCACTTTACTTCTATATTTATCATCTTGCTTGCATGTCGGATGTGGCTTAACACTAGGCCTACGAGACCATCTGTTTACCTTTTTCTTACCGTGACAGTATTGACCTAGTTAAATATATTGACCAATACTCTAAATTTAAACGAGCATTTATTTAATGTATATCTAAACTTTTTGAACGATAAATCTTTGAGGATCAAAATAATTTATTTTGGTGACCCATGTATCTCTTATTTGATCATCTTAATAAATATATTTGATTTTGTGTCTAAGTAAATGAATACAACCAGCAACCAACAACCAAATAGCAATTAATAACCAAATCCCTTTTTAAAACCATTTTGTGTTACCAATATCATTACATGGTTAAAAGTTTATCCGTATAAGTGTTATTCGTAAAACTTGTGTTTTTAATATTCTTTTTCTTCGCTGAAATACTTACATAAATGCGCTTTGTTGGTATTCTTTTAATAATATATAGGTATAATAAAAAGTTATTTGGCCCTTTTAAAATAAGTATTGGCTGAAAATTACTGTTTAAATAAATTAATATGACCACACATCCACTTGCTTAAACCAGAAATTTGTGTTTTGAATACATGGCGACAATAGTTTGCAGATCTGTTGTCGTGACACCACTCTCATAACAATGATCGGTGACGTAAATGATAATAACTTATTTGAATGTAAATAAAGCTTCATAAATGTATCATTAAAAAATATATTCAGTAAATACTCATTGTTAGTGATACACAAACATTCAGTGAATAAACGTAACTATGTAAAATAATACCATACTTGAAGTGAGAGTTGAAAAACATGATTTCTACAGGGTTCATTTTTTGTGACTATTATGATTTATGTTGACTTGAGACAAATATACAAAATTTGTATATGTAATAATATAATTATTATACAGTTCCTTATCAGTGATTGATTTTTGTTTTCTGGATCATTTTACATAATTTCTAACACAGCTTGACAAAGAAAAAAACAATAGAATTAAATCATAAATGGCGGGTAAATAAGTGTATCGTTGTTAAAGTGCGACGTCAACAAAAAAACGCATGCCAATCAGAGGTTAAATTTGGTTTTTATCGTGAGACGTGACACAAGCATAATAGGACGGAAATAAAAGTGATGCATGCAGGGAAGCTTCGATCCTTACATGCAATACGTAACAAGAATTATGTTAATCATCGTAATAATAAGTAGACCTACTTTTTGGGGAACTTTTCCTGCTTCCAGTGGTCTTCCGATTGATATGCAATTTTGCGTAATTGTAAAGCAAGGATATGATACGTTACTCTTGTAAAGTCAAAAATTAATGATCATAATTGCGCATTACGCACAAATAAATTCCGAAAAATCATTAATTTCAATGATTTCACAAAAATCCAAAATCCTAAAAATCCATTTAATGTATTTATATTTTTTGTTATAAAAATGTGCTTCAGGAAGAAGTCCAAGAAAAATATCACTGCTATTGCAGATGCATTGAACATAACCGTCCTCTAGCTGAAATAGTCTTGTCAATATTGTTATGCTTCGCCTTCTTGACGCTTCGAGTATACTTTGATCATCTGACCAGGGCTATGAACGATTATTTCTTTAAACTCATGGAGGGTAATTTTTTAATTTTTATTAAAACAATGAAGATTCCCAATCATGGCATAGGAAATAAAACAAAAAACACAACAGATAGCTATTAACAGATACAGGGTTAATTAATTATTACACTCAGACCTTTATAGTATTTCCAAACCATGACAAAGTGGCCATTCTGTATCCTAGATGCATCATGCAAACAACTGTTTTTTTTAATATTAGGGACAAAATAAAATAATTCTTGTTCAATTGACAAGAACTAAAACAAGTACTAGATCTAGTGTAACTATTGCTAATTCTTATAATAACTATTACAACCATCAGTGTTGGTTTCCAAGTTTGTGATGCTGGACCTAAACAACTTACTACTACGTTATCCCTAGTAAGCTTGCATTTGTCTGGTTGTCCTTTATCCTAATCATCTTGAATACCAAAAATACACTTAGGAACAATATCATTATCATATTTTATAACTATACTACTTCTATTACTGTTACAAATCCTATAATAACAATAATTAGATGTAAATTAAATTCCGTCCAACTGTAGATGCTATATCATATTTGTTCTTTTTAATGCATCAATACTCAACTTTTTACCAAAAACGTCGGTATCCTTTTCTTATTGTTTCTAAATCCAAACATTATATTTTTCTTCTTCTTGAACAATAGTTTAAACTGAATAATTGTAATGTTACCCTTATGTCACCACTTAGAAGAGCATAGAAATCTCATACACGCAATGTTTAAGGCTGGGAGAAATATTCAACATGATGTAAACTAATTATTATGCTCGTTAAAAATATTAAATTGATAAATACTTGAAATCAAAACGCAACTACCAAATATTTCTATAGCAAATAATTGTATTACAATAATTGTAATACAACTATTTGCTATAGAGATATATGGTTGCCTACCCATTATTAATATCCTAAATATATATTTATATATATATTGACCTATATTATAAAATAGTGAAGTACATTAGTGCTTGTAACAATGGTAAATAATAAAACTAAGTCTGAAGTCAGCTTATAACAATGGCTTGTGACGGTGTTAATGTGGGTAGGTAGCCAAGTATGTCTCGGTAGGGTATGTATATATACTAGGCCAGCAGGAAACAGCATTCACCGACTACCAGGCGAAATAAACAACTACGGCGCACATCCAGAGAGGCGACAATCCAATTCTTCCAGATTGTTTTAGTGAGGAATGTTAATTTTTTGCTATAATCCTGTGTTTTTGAGCAGGCGTCTTGGCACGTCTCGTCGCTACCTTGGCTCATTAGAGAGAAACATTTCACACTGGCCTCAGTCTTAGTCTTAGCCCTAGACGCTGTACACATGCGAGAAAGAAAACTTACCACTGTTGATTACAGAGTAATAACATTATTATTATGTATTTTTTATTCCACACTATTTGTCCATTTAGATAAGTTGGTTATACATTACATAACACATAAGAATAAGGATTCCATAACATCACACATAATAACAATAATAATATTTTACAA
This sequence comes from Sweltsa coloradensis, assembly GCA_024449915.1. NCBI lineage: Eukaryota > Metazoa > Arthropoda > Insecta > Plecoptera > Chloroperlidae > Sweltsa > Sweltsa coloradensis. The sequence continues at coordinate 84,266 of JAMZAV010000053.1, forward strand.
AATCACACATAAAAACAATAATACAATTAAATGTTATCTTAATGTGTGACTTAATATATAACTTTAGCTTATAAATCTTTACAATTGTGTGGAGTAAAAGATACGTACACATAATTAGAGGTAAATTAAAATAGCGTTTTGTGAATAGATGCTATAAAGCGCTATTTCTTTTTCACTTAAAACTTAGGTTCTCCAGTCCTATTTTATTTTACTTTACATAGAATCTATAAATTGGTTACACACAGTTTTATTCAGTCGATATTAATTCAACCTTGATAACCTAATTTCAAATTATAAATATGAAAAAACTTCAAACAAGGTTTTTAAGCTGGTCAAAAATAGATGATACACAATGCTATAAAATGAAACTTGAAAATGCTATATACACGTACCTCTAATAATAATACCCCTATTCGTATAGGCAATTCACTTTGTAATCAACAGTGGAAGTTTTTTTCTGGGTGCAAGTTACACATCAAGTTTTCAAGAAATAACACATAATAACAACGATAAAATTTCTATGTGATCTTTATGTGTAAATTAAATTAATTTATTAAGACCATATTAATTTTAATCCATAAATCCTTACATTACCTAAATACCTAACCATGCCGAAACATTTTCATAGCACTGATATATGGCTTAAATAATAAGCAATGTTTTTGTACCGATATAAACCAATAACTTTCTTTTTAGTGCCACAAATTGTATTATTCAATCGCATAATATTGTCCTGAAATATCATTCATTTTTAATACGTGTGTTTTAAACAAAAATTTAAAATAGTTTAAATGCATATGGTCATGCAATGGGAATAAAGCTTATATGTATGAAAACCATGTTCAGAAAGAAGCAATATTAATGTGGTTATGAATATTATTAGAGTATTATTTTTTGTCCACGTGAAACTCCCACGCGCAATCTTTTGGGCGTAATAAATCAAGACCACGTGTGCGGTGCTGGTTGTCGCAACGCGCAGATTTATTTATACGCCAGGAGGAAACACATAATTACCAAGTCGATATCGGAGAACGTTTCATATGAAATATAAGATTTATTACTGGCTAGCTTATTTATTCTTGCCAATTTAGTTACAGTAGTTTTCGCCGCATTGCTGGTTAATATCTCGAATTTTTGGGCTAAATGATGCTCTACTAGGGTACATAAGTAGCTAACATCATTTAGAATAGAAGACAAAATAAATATTTTATGCACAGAAAGGCAACGTATAACAGAAAAAAGGATAAAAAAGATCAAATTAAAAGCGATGATTATATAAATCATTAATAAAAAACTTAAAACTTTGGAAAATGGGGAAAATAAATAAATATTGAAATTAAGGCGTTGTTAAAAAAATTGTAGTTATTTATTCGAAAAAACAAACAAATTGCATTACATATTTCTTTCAACAGTTCGTATTGTTGTTTCCGGACGGATTCTAGCCAACAATGTTCTCTGACAAGACGGCAGGTTTAGTGGTCACTACAGACATAGTGCGGTCCTTGGGGAAAAGAGGTCATACGTCCTTCTCCCTCCTCTTCCCGTGATTTATGGAAAGGAAACAGTGAGCGTTGCTTTTGGCACAGTTATTTTTTAACTTGTTTCACACATGGCAGGCAAAAGAAATTAAATCTAGGCCAAAACCAGTCTCAAAAGCCTTATTGTTTATGAAATATTGTATGGTTATTAGTGCACTGACTTTTATCAGGATGTGGGTACGGAATTGATTAAATTAAATATCAATTTTGATTCGAGGGTGTTTTCAATCGAGAAACAAATGAGCGAATCGAGTCCGTGAAACTAGTATTGTCTATTCTTTCTCAAGGATGTTTATTGTGTTTTTTTTTTTTCACGTGGGAAACCTGCCCAGGGTGCAGTACATGCCATGCGTCTAACTAGGTATTTTGGAATTTGGACAATTGTGAAGGGAATGTCCGAAAGCTGTTTTAGAGGACGCAATTCCTCGCATTCGCCTTAAGGCTGAAAAAACTCGGAAAAATTCAGGGATGCCGGTGACGGGATTCGAGACCGATACTTCCCGAATGAGCCAACACTATAGGTCATATTCGAGGATGAATCTTAATTTGTCAACTGAAGGAAGGATGAACATTGAACATGCCACACGCGTGTATACGCAGACTTTAAAATAAACTTTCTAATGTTATATTCTTGCTATTGTAGTGCGTGAGTTTGAGTGAGTTTAGACTTTGAGTGAGTTTCATTATAGGGCAACTGTGAAATTTGTGCATTAAACACATACTTTAAAATAAACCTTCTAGTGTTATATATTGCTTTTGGAGTACGTGAGTTTGAGTGAGTTTAGGTGAGTTTTAATGTGAGAAAGTTGTACGTCAACGTACGGACCAAAAAAGTGATTCATAGTGGACCTCCGCTTTATTCCGTTAATATATCGACGAGCTTATTTAAAAAGTTACATTTTACTGTGCATTACATAATAAATACGTTATACGTGTGCCTTGCCACGTTATTAGTGAAAAATACCTAAAAGTTACCACCACATTTTAATAATCTACATATAAAACAATATTTAAAAAAATCCATTTGATCTATTTTATATAAATCGTTGATGAGGTAACAAGCGCAGTATGGTTTGATTCGCTATTTGCCCAACAAAAAGAGTGCGAATTGCATCGCTTCGCCGAGTAATCAGGTCAGATAATGTATACGATGTTGGCAAGTTTATAAAAGAATGTAATATTGTGTAAAATATTTTAAATCGAGCTGGAGGATTCAAGCAAGTACAATGGTAACCCCTAAGTACCTAGGATGTGTAGTGGAAACTATTAAACAAGTTTCTCCAGGGTTCCATGGTCTAAAACATAGTTTGGACCTATACAAATTTAAAATAAGTTTAAACGCGTCAAGTTTGAAATGATTTTCGTCCAGTGATAAAAATAGTGCAATACTTGACTTGAAATATTGCCTTTGTTGTTGAAATGGTGTTTAAGATGGGTTTTAATTTTGATTGAATTGCAGTTTTGACGTACTGATATAAATACCAGTTGTTAAATTTGACCTTCAAGTGTTTGATTCATTGATTGATGTATTAATTAGACGAGTGAGCGAAGCGAATAAGTAAATTATAACACCACTTGATCGGGTCTTCGTCGTGACTGTGTCTGTCCAATGTTAAATGTCTGTCCGGTCCATACGGCCGAACGGTCAAATAAATAGAGCTGGCATTTTAAACAGACATCCGTGACCAGGTAACTGAGACCAACTGCTAACAAAATTAGAAAAATCCGTTACGATTTAAACCTACAAGAAAAAATAAATTGAAAAATATGCTTGAAATGTGTTGTGTATGTTTCATTTTAACACTAGGAAAACGCTAAAGTCCCGCCGCGTTGATGGATGAGCGTTTTTGTAAGTTTTTAGTTTGCGTGGGACCACTTTTCCTTTGCAAGTGCTTTGTGAATGCATTGTAGGTGACTGTAGTCAAGTTTCAATTGTTACTTGTTAGTTGTTATTATAAACCTCAAAAAACACATTTTAAAACCTTTATTTCTATGCATTCTGGCTAACTTTGTCAACTTTTGCAACTTTTTCTTACAAAACGTACTACATCACCATAACCGCGTAATGTCCATGTGAAATATGAACGTTATTGCCCCACCCGTTTGGTCAAAATCGGCCCAAATGTGACGAAAATATCGCACTTAAAGTAAAAAAACTCAGATTAAAACCTTTATTTCTATAGATTCTAGCTAACTGGTTAAACTTTTTCTTTCAAAAGGTACTACATCACCATAACCTTAATGTCCATGTGAAATATGAACGTTGTAGCCCCACCCGTTTGGTCACAATCGGTCCAAATGCGACGAAAATATCGCACTAGAAAATCGAAAAAACTCATATTAAAACCTTTATTTCTATGGATTCTAGATAACTTTCTCAGCTTTTTATTTTAAAAGGTACTTCATCATCATAACCTTAATGTCCATGTGAAATATGAACGTTGTAGCCCCACCCGTTTGGTCAGAATCGGCCCAAATGTGACGAAAATATCGAACTAAAAATCGAAAAACTCATATTAAAACCTTTATTTATATGGGTTCTAGCTAACTTTTTCAGCTTTTTGTTTAAAAAGGTACTACATCACCATAATCCTAAAGTTCATGTGAAATATGAACGTTGTAGCCCCACCCGTTTGGTCAGAATCGACCCAAATGTACGAAAATATCGCACTAAAAATCGAAAAAAATCGTAAAAGTACGATATTCATGAGAAATATTTCTTCGATTGTACCCAAAAACGTAGCAAGTCTAAGTTCAGAGAAAACGAAGGTCCCCTCAAATTTTAATCAAGATCGCATATGCCGTTTGCCCGGTAGAGAGCGAACAAACAGACAGAAAAAAAAACAAAAAAAACAAAAAAACATTGGAGCTAAATTTTTTGAGGGGTCAGTGAAATTGAAGTCTTCGCTTCGCTCGCTACGCTCGCTACGCTCATCCAAATAATGCTTTTGTTCTTGAAGAAGTCATTTTTATCGAATAATTTTTGACAGGCAGTGATTTTATGCAGCGACCAAGGAGTAAAGAATCTTGCACGCTCAAGGTACCCCCAAATTCTGCTAAGAGATTAAATAAACCTTGCAACTTTACTCGTATTTCGTACTAGCTATGTTTTCCATAATACTCTCACGGTTCATGAAGACTAAACTGCGTTATATACATTTCAAAACATATTTAATAATTTATAAATACAATCCATAAATTATACAAAATATTTTTCGACCAGGGGATTGAACCCAGATCTCCCACATTCCGGGTATAAGAACGCCTTAGCCAACTAGACTAGGGAAACGCCAAAGTCGTTGATAGACGAGTGAGTGAGCCATGTGTTGAATACCCGGTATCATTTCCCATACTGGGCTAGACCCAGCCTTAGGTATAGGGGAGGAAAGGGGATGTTCCTGGGTACTCAACACATGGCTTACTCACTCGTCCATCAACGACTTTGGCGTTTCCATAGTTTATTTAACGTCTATTCTATTCACTTATAAAAACATTTACAAAGGAGGACAACCTTAATTATTAATCAATCAATTAGTACGTGTAATTGATCAAAACAGTTGTCACCACGTAGTCCTCGTAGTATGTCTACTATGTCTACAAAACACTTTACTTAGAAATATCAAAACTCAAAATATAATAAAACAATTCATATTTACCCAAACTGATGTTTAAAATATTCTTTACCTCCACAAACAACGAGATTTGAAGACTTACAACTAACTTATAATTTTTTGTTTGTATTCTATCTTCAATGATTGATTGATACGCACATCATGTTGTTATTTAATGTGGTAGCTGATTATTTTAACTTATCTTCCAATGTATTTCGTAGATAAGATTTAAAGTCGAAAATTACATGATGAGTAGACAAGAAATCGTGGGGTCAATACGTTTTCTGGCCGACACATGGGTCGCTGCCGAGGCTGGCTCGGAGACGAGTTTGGACGCTTAGCTTTCTGTAGTTTTTTTTTGGGGGGGGGGGATACACTGTTAACAATATCGTTATCATATTTCACAATAACGTTAATAAAGGATCAATATATGAGATCCAGTACGCGCATTTTTAGATTGATTCATCGGTTTGAATGAAATAATCGTGAAACCTCCAAAATGTTATGAATTTTGGTGAATTTCAGGAATTTATTCAATGAGTACAGATTTTTTATGCAAATTTTCATATTGGATATCAACGTTTAAATCAATGTGAACGCGCACGTTAATTTGGTTTTATCATAAGATAGGGAGAAAGGAATTTACAGAATTGAAATCCATTTTTTGTTTTTCGATTTCTTCAAGTTTTGGACTTACCTCTCGCATTGATTTTTTAGGCTTATTCTTGGCAACCAAGTGTGGCGATCAATATAAAGGAACTCGATTAACATTCATGCAAAATTTGGTAATGATTATCTCTAACCGTTCAGCTGCAATCGTCAATACCTGAGAGCGCGTATTTGAGTTGGACCAAGCTCAGTGACCCCTCTTAAGTTCTTGGGTGTTTATCTACAAGGAAACACCGCGCCGCGTCCCGCCGCGTTGTTGGATGAGCGTAATTGGTGCATTGAGCTGCCATGTATTATGCGAATTGTCTGTTGTTCTGTGGAAAAATCATTATTAAGTTGATTTTTTTTTAAATTAAATAAAATAAAATAAAAAATTGACTTAATTTTTTTAATTTTTTTAATTAATCGTAATTGTTTAAAAAAATCATAAAATTGAAATTTTTATAAGAAATAATTTCTCGATTGCGCTCAAATTTAACAATAATATATTAATTCATAAAATTAAGGTTCTGCGAAAAAATAATTTCAATCGGATAAAGCACGTAGGTGTTATAAGTCAAAGAATTGTTTAAAAAAAGAAAAAAAACCGTAAAATTTTGATTTTTATGATAAATACTTTTTCAATTGCGCTCAAATTTTACAAGAATATCTTAGTTCATAAAATAAAGGTTCTGTGCAAAAATCATTAAAATCGGATAAAGCATGTAGGTGTAAAAAGTCGATGAAATTTTTTAAAAATCGAAAAAAATCGTAAAATTGCGATTTTCATGAGAAAAAAATTTTCGATTGCGCTAAAAAACGTAGCAGTTCTAAGTTCAAAGATTTCAAAGGCCTCCATAAAATTTCATCGCAATCGGAGTATCGGTTTAGCCGGAATCGTGTGGACAAACAGACAAAAATACAAAAAAAGAAAGAAAGAAAAAAAAAACATTCCGGATTTTTTTCTCCAGTGTAGTAGAATGGAATATTCGCTTCGCTCGCTGCGCTCATCCAACAAAGAAAATTGAAGCATAATTAGTGGTGGTTGTGTTGTGCTAAGGAGTGAGTTAAATTAAATTAAGTAAAAAATTACAAGCCAGTACTGTTAATTCCTACCTACTTATTTACTTTTACTTTCTCACATTAAAACTTATACTTACTTTTTTACTTATACTCACTGTGTATCATTTATCTAATATTTGTTTGAAAGTTGTAAAAGGTTTGTAAAAGATGTAAATGTTCGATTTTTTGTATATTCTATTTATTACCAGTTATAAGTTTCATTTTACTTACTCACTGTAAGAACGTTGAAAAAGTCAACCTACAAGATACGTTTCATTATGATGAAAATACATTGTCAACAAACGTGATTACATACTGTTGCTTACTAACTAGGCCGCTTCGCGTACGCTTTTTTTAGTCGCGTTGATGGATAAGCTATTTTGAAAGTTTTTAGTTTGCGTGGGATCTCTTTACTTTTGCGAGTGCTTTTTGAGCGCATTGTAGGTGATTGTTGTCAAGTTTCTATTGTCACTTGTTAATTGTTATTATACACCTAAAAAAAACTCATTTTAAAACCTTTATTTCTATATATTCTGGCTAACTTTTTCAACTTTTTCTTTCAAAAGGTACTACATCAGCAATACTTTAATGTCCATGTAAAATATGAACGTTGAAGCCCCACCCGTTTGGTCAGAATCGGCCCAAATTTCACGAAAGTATAGCATTAATAATTTTTTTAAATCGTTAAAGTACGATATTCATGAGAAATATTTCTTCGATTATACCCAAAAACGTGGCAAGTCTAAGTTCAGAGAAATCAAAGGTCCCCTCCAATTTTCATCAAGATCGCTTATGCCGTTTGCCAACAAACAGACAAAAAAAGAATTAAGAAAAAAACACCCGAGCAAAATTTGTTTGGGGGTCAGTGAAATTGAAGTCTTCGCTTCGCTCATCCAATTACATTAGCTATAACTTAATTACTCACATCTATAGTTATTTATTTACTAACAGACTAACTTACATTCTAACGTACGTTAAAAAAAAGCCGACCTAGAAGATATTTTCCGTTGTGCTGAAAATAGACGTTCCACAATAACGTTTGTGTTTGAAGACAAGTTTCCTGATGAAATGGACGCGACCTCGACCAAAGTCTAAACGTTTTAGACGTTTCGTATCGAGAGTTTGTCCGCATACCGTGTGATCTTTGGCTTCTTTGTGCGCTGCCTAGGAATCTATGCCCAGTCCAATAAACAACACTTGCATGGTGGCCTAAGTGGAAGACGCCCATTCCAAAATACTTCTCTTATTTACAAATACAAACTTTTTTTATTGTATTGAGCACTCAGTAACTCACGGAAGTGTAATTGTGTAAATCACATTTGTATAACGGATTTTACTAGGCCACTTTGCGAACGCTTGTTCTAGTCGCGTTGATGGATAAGCTTTTTTTGAATATTTCTGTCCAATGATTACTACGTATTTAGTATAAGTGGGACATCTTATTACTTTTTCAAGTTTCATTACAAAATTATTTTTCTTAATTTAGGATAATTTTATAAAGTAGTAATAATTGCTGTGGTAATACCAATTAACAAAAGAATGTAAAATATCTCGAGGCCCAGAGACATGAATTTTGTACGCATTGTAGGTGATTGTTGTCAAGTTTCTATAGTTACTTGTTAATACACCTGTAAAAGGCTTATTTTAAAACCTTTATTTCTATGAATTCTGGCTAACTTTTTCAACTTTTTGTTTCAAAAGGCACTACATTACCATTTCCTTGATGTCCATTTATAATATCAAGGCAGTAGCTTCACCCATTTGGTCCAAATCGGCCCAAATATCACAAAAATATTGCATTATAAAAATCGGTAAAAATCGTAAAAGCACGATTTCTATGAGAAATATTTCTTTGGCTGTCCCCAAAATCGTAAAATATCTAAATCCAGTGATTTCAAACGTTCTCTTAAAGTTTCATCAAGATCGGAGTAGCCATTTGCCCGGCCGCGAGCTAAACATCACGAAAATATCGCATTAAAAATAAGGATAAAAATCGTAAAAGTACGATATTCATGAGAAATATTTCTTCGATTGTACACTCAAACGTGGCAGGTCTAAGTTTAGCGATTTAGAAGTTCTCCTCAAATTTTCATCAAGATCGCATATGCCGTTTGCGCGGTAGAGAGCCAAATACAAACAGGAAAGAAAACACCCAAGCTAAATGTTTTGGGGGGGGGGGGGGGGCATGAAATTGAAGTCTTCGCTTCGCTCATCCAATTATTTCACTTGAGTTAATGAAATTAATAAATAAACAACCATGTGTACGGGAGAAGCCCAAAATAGGGAGCGAAACTAATAAACCAACTTAATCAACGAAAAACCCAAAAAAATCTTGTTGTGCACTGGAATCATTGGTGGAGGTGCCAAGTACTAAAAATTCCTCTTAAAAATTTGCAAGCCACGTTCCTCTTTCTTAATGGTCACCAAAATCATTCTGTATCATCCTTGCTGAAGAACGATGTAAAACGTTTCACTCGAAGGTCATGTTCGGTGGTTATCGTGACGACACGCTGACGGACGGACGGACAGAAAAATGATGTTTATAGGAGAGCTTCGATATCGAATATTTTTTCTCAGGTGACTCATTAGGTCAGGGTGAAAGGACAGGACATATGGATTGATCAACGTCGTCTATTTTAAGTAAAGCAATATTAAAGTAAACTAGGCTGTTTCGCGAACGCTTTTTCAAGTCGCGTTGATTGATGAGCTTTTTTGGTTGACTATTTCTGTCCAATGATTACCAAGTTTTTTGTATACGGGGGATCTCATTTCTTTTTCAAAGTACATTGCAATTTTGTTAAATAGGGATTACTTATATCAAGTAGTATTTAATTGTTATGGTAATACCAATTAACCATAGAATGTAAAATATCTCGAGGCCCAAAGGCTTGCTTTTTGTGCGCATTGTAGATGATTATTGTCAATTGACGACTGGTGATGGGCGGAGCGCTAAGTCACGTGACGAGAAGGTGGGATAAATCCTCATTTCGCAAGTTGACGCCTGCTGAACGGCGCAACACTTATCACGCTCTAACTTTGTTTCCATTCGACATTTGGACAAAACCTTTAGAATAGTATGTAGCAAACATATCATTTCTTCTCATAGTGATTATCTCGAAATTTTAGACACATCCGTAAATTTGGTATATCGATGTACGTATCATACATGAAAATAATATCAAAGATTATAACTTTTCTCATCTTCAATTGACAAAAAACTACTGTTCGGACTTCGACATGATATCTTTTTAAATATGCATCAGACTATTTAACAAAGAAATAAATCTACTTTCTAGATAGAAAGTGCACTGAACGAAAATTTACAGCATAGAGTAATATGCAGAGTGTAGTTTTTCACGGCTCACCCGCACGTCAAAAGTGCGTATTTGTTATGAAAACACACACCTTGCATATAAGTCTATGCTGTGAATTTTCGTTCAGTGCACTTTCTATCTAGAAAGTTAATTTATTTCTTGTCTTAAGAGTCAGATGCATACTTTGAATGTGGTCTTGTTGAAATCCGATTGAAAGTTATTTGTCAAATAGAAGTTGACAAAACTTATAATTTTTAATATTATTTCCATGTATAATACGCACATCGATATAACAAGTTTACGGCAGTGTCTAAAAATTCGAGATCATTACTTTTAAAAGGAATTATATGTTTACTACGTATTATTCCAAAGGTTTTTTCCAAATTATGAATAGAATAAAAGTTAGAGCGTGATAAGTGTTGCGCCGTTCAGCAGGCGTCATCTTGCTGAATGAGGATCTATCCCACATCATTCCGCCACATTGCTTCGTGACGTCAGGGGGCGGGTAAATCACTAGTCGTCAATTTTCTATAGTTACTTGTTAATTATACACTGTAAAAGGCTTATATAAACCTTTATTTATATGAATTCTGATTTACTTTTTCAACTTTTTCTTTCAAAAGGCATAACATCACCATTACCTTAATGTCCATGTAAAATATGAACGTTTAAGCTCCACCAGTTCGGTCAGAATCGGCCCAAATACGAAAATATCGCATTTAAGAATCGAAAAAAAATCGTGAAAGTACGATATTCATGAGAAAAAAACTTGGCAGATCTTAGTTTAGAGATTTCGAAGGTCCCTTCTAATTAAAAAAAATAAAAACAAAAAACACTCGAGCTATTTTTCTCGGGGTAAGTGGAATGAAAGTCGTCGCTTCGCTCATCTAACAATGTAGCCCAGCAAGAAGATCATACTAACCCTGTACCCGCCACATTACATTTTGGTGTATACTTGAGTGTATTCCAAGCTTTCAATTTGGAAGAATCCGGGTTCGAATCCCGGATGGAACATGCAAGTAAACTTGAAATTGAATTCAATCCATCAATATTATATCGGGTGAAGAAAACTTTTGCTCTGGAGCAGTAGCCACTAGCACACAATAATATTATGTAGCGTAATTATAATATGACTACCGAAAATCAGTTCATTTATTGCAAGTGAGTGGGTAGATTGAAATTACACATTCATGAAATTATAATTTAAATCTTACGTTCAAAATGTCGTAGTTGAACACTCATGGGTGTTATAATGGTCCATACCATACCGCGTTTACTGTCAAATTCTAATAGGTCATAAAATAAAGTGCTTTTACTACTGGTATTGCAGGTTCTGTTTGGCAGCGTGGTGTCTTCACACAAACACTTCTAGCTTAATTACATCTTAAAACACACTCTCGCCACAACGAAAACCAGTGCAAAGAGATGAAACGGCGTTTTAACATAAATTTCAATGTAACGAAATAACAATAGTATTACAATCATTTATTGAGCGAGCGTAGCGAGCGTCTCCACTTGACTCTTATGGCTCGAATGTCTGTTTTTGTTTTTTTGTTTTTTTGTTTTTTTCTGTTACTGCTTCGGTACAGGTCGCACCGTTTCTCTGATCGACCAGAAATTTTGCACACATGTACATACCATTTATGTGGGTTGCTGTATAGTTTTTGAACAAAATCCGATCGTTGGTTATAAGAAATAAAAAATAAAATAAAAAAATAAAAAAATAAAAATGTTCCGATCGTTATGAAATTTTGCAGGGTCAATAAGTACAACATTCTTTCCTATTTTACAAATTTTCAGCTAAATCGGTCAAGACCTTAAAGACTTATTGGTATGTAACATTATGGGAATGTCGTACTCGGGTCGTTGTTGCACGCACCGGTGCTCGCTCAACAACGCGACGGGACTTTAGCGTTTCCCTAGTTTATTTTATACAGTTTTTTTTTTGTGTTAACTTGTTTCAAAAACGCTTTACCACCGAACATAATTTTTTACCACATATCTAGCATAATATTACACAAAAATGACTTTTTAAAGAATTATATCGTGTAACAGTGATTACATACGATTTTATTTTACGTTTTTTGATCTTGAAATTTGCAAAATTTAGCATTTTGGGGAATTTATAAAATCGGCTTTGACTTGATTAATTTTTGTTCCAATCTAAAATTGCCCTTTATAACATCGTGCCTTGAAACTGTGCACAAAAATACAATCAAACGCGCAAAAATATGCATTCCAAAAATACAAATTTAGCATATTTTAACCGAACGATTTACCTAACTTACAAAACAAAATATATTACATTTACAGAAAAGGATGTCTAGAACGTCAATAATGGTTAATATTTTTTTGGATCAAAACCCTCCAAGGTCACGGGGCATAAAAATCGTCCCCATGTTATGTCTTATGGGAGCTTTTTGCCGATGGGACCTAGTTCAAAAACTAAAATTTTTGACAATTTTTTTCTGGTCAAGGCGGACCCAATAATTATTCTGTAACTTTCCAAATTCATAACTTCTTAGCCTGAATGAAATATATGTTTTGTGTTTAGCGGGTGAATACCCCTTTAAACGTTATTGTGTTCCATTTATATTTATTGTTAACTAATATAGGGCAACCAATTGGTAATGTGTTTACAGATATATAAATTTTGTTGAGGATAACGGGTATAATAAAGGGGATTCGAGAAAGCTCAGTATACTCATGTTGAAAGATGAACCTTTTTACATTTTTGGCTCCCCTTTACCTACTTCAGGCTTCAGTTTCGTTCAGTCATTGCAGACAGAATGTTTTAAAGTTTTAAGAAGTGCCATTGGTAACAATCTCTGTGATATTATACACCGAATGATGCCAACAAATTATATTGGTCAACATGGTAGAATAAATTAGGTTTAATGTTTCAATACAGCATTACTATATTTTCGTGTTTATAATGACAAACGCGAAAAAAAGAGAAAAAAGTGATTTTAACGAGACATTATAATTTTGTTTGTTTTATAGAAGATTTCAAAGCTTCCCTGAAAATCTAATCAAGATCAGATAAGCCATTTCTCTCGGCGTTTAAAAAAACAGTTATTTTATGTATACGCGCTTACTAAGGTCATATAATTGGTATATCATAATTATATTTGGTAAATGATTGTGAAGGTAGTTTCGAGAATGGAACTTTTTGATTTATTATGCGCTGCCTTCATTTGAGTGTCATATCACACATGTAGGGGATATGAAAAGTTGTTTACTAGTATATAATTGTTTTAACATTGAGAAAATGTCCTATGAGTTGACATGAGAGTGCCATGTATACACCAGTACTATAAGGATGTACTTTTTCTCACTCTCTTATTCAAATTCATGTTAAAATGTTTAATAACGGATGCGAATATTGATTTTATAAAGGGGGATGCTGATAAAAACAGGGATGTTACGGGAGTTCCTAAAAGATTGAAGACAACACACGAAATACCCCAAAATAGAATACAACATTCCTTTCAAGCTTTTAAATCTCGTTGTTGGTGAAGCTGTCGAGAATAAAAATTAAAACAATTGGTTCCTTGGCTTGTTCCACGCTTCACTAATGTGGGGGTGCCGAGTACAGAAATTTAAACACTTTCTTGGGAGCTAGACCCTCCCCTCTACCCACAGAGTCACCAAACACATTCTGTATCTTCCTTGTTGAAGGTTAATGCCAAGATAAACGCGTGTTATTCTGAGGTTATGTTTCGTTTTTATCTTGAGACGTGACACGAGAAAAAGATAGTCAGATAGAAAAGCATACTTGAGGAAGTTTCTTTGAAAATAAACTTTTAAAAGATCCAGTTCATCAATTTTCAAGCAAGTTATTTTTTTACACACTTACCTCTAAAAAGTTTAAGTTTCTTTAAAAAGTTCCTTTTTATTTTTTTAGTTTGAAGTGTGTATTATGTTTAATGCGACTGCAGAGTCACTGACGTGCAGCTTGCAAGCATACGGCTGTCAAAGAGCAAAGCGAGCGGTATAGGGTAATGAATCGTGATGATACATATGATATGAAATTATAAATGATACGTATAACGGCAAGGTTATTTGCTAACGAATACTGAAAAGTGGTGCTGAAGTTCAGAAGACTACTTGATTGTATAGCTAGAACGTTTTAAGGAATTTTTTCCCTGTATATATAAATTTGATCACTTAAAAGTTCCTAAACACTAAAAGGGATCAAGCTCCTTTAAAAGGGAAAATGGAGCTCGTTCATTCAAAGAGTTCCTTCCCCAAGGATGCAGAAAGGTGCTGCAAAATGTGGAGCTTGTGTTCCAAGTAGGCCTTATATGTCAGAGTGACGTTTGGCGTATATTTTTCTCCCAAACTATATCTGATCGTAATTCATCTATATCGAATTAAAACACTTGATTTAAATTTTTTAGCCGACATCAATCGACAATAGATAAATCGACATTTTTGTGTTCACTTCAATAGTGTTTCAATCAAAACCGAAAAGTTTATTTGTTTCCTTTCCTCTTTCCACTGCCCTAAATAAAAGAATTTAATCGTTTGGTTTCCGCCCACTGATGGAGCTTGCAACTTGAGTTAGGTGTCCTGTATCATTGCTGTGATCAGTTTTTGACATGAACAATATTAAATAATTATATATTAGAATCAAGATTTTTTGGACTAAACTCTTATCAAGATTTGAACACAAAAATGAAGATTGAACACAAGAATAAAGATTCGCGTTCGGTGGTTTCTTCCGCGAAAGTTTTTGATTATACTCCCTGATTTGCTGTTCCTGATTTTTGGCAAACCTCATATTCGTTTGAGTGGGATCGTCTAATAAATCGTTTTTTTTTCTTTTCGTTTTTCTTTTTTAATGATTCTTTTTTCTTTCTTCTTTTCTTTCTTTCTTTCTTTCTTTTTCTGACTTTTTCTTTCTTTTCTTTTCTCCTTTCCTTTTCTTTTTTTTTCTTTTTTTTCTTTTCTTTTCTTTTCATTCCCCCCATTTTTTTATATTTGATTCATTCATTAAATGCATTTAATATAATTTTTATTTGTTACCAAAATTGTTGTGTTTACTGCATTGTTGTTGTAATACTACTATTTCAAATATTTACTTAAATGTAGTTTATTGTTGTTTCTGCATCTATGTAATTAGATTTATTTAGTTGTCCTCCTTTGTAAATCAGTTTTTATAACTGAATAGGATAGACGTTAAATAAATAATAAATAAATAAATAAATTTGCAGATATTTCGATCAATAATCGACAGTCGTTTAACATCCTTAATTATAAATTATATTTTCTAAATCACTATCACTTCTCTTGCTTTTTTATTACCAATTTTCCAAAGTATTTTCTGCCGTCATAACTACAATTACCATTGCAATCATTATTTCCCTAATATCTCGGATTTTTAAAGCTCTCATAACTACCACCACCTTGTTTGTGCCGAGTATTAGTCCATCGTGTTTGTCGACCTCTCGCAATTAACAAGCGCGCTCCGTAGCTTTCGTCTGATTCCCTTTCAGATACAGTGCACAGGTGTGGCAGATTGTCAACACTTTGATAGCTAGAAATATACTCGCCGTCGGAGGAAATTAAGACGCCGCAAAATATTTCCAGATCTTTGGCACATGGAATAAGAACTACAGTCACTTTTAATGAAACATCGAAACCGAGTGCAGCTCTGTGATGTTCTTGATGAGCGCTACACTGGAATTAGGCCAGGAAATGTGTCTGGTTTTGTGTATGAGTGTGCTTGTTTTGATGTGGCTCTGTGTGTGTATGTGTGCGTTATGTTTGTGTTTGTGAGTATAAAATGTGTGTGTTTTAATGTGGGTATGTGTGTGGTTGTGGTTTATTTTGTAGGTGACTTATGAATATGTGCCTCTTGTTTATTGTGTACAAAAGTGTTTGATTTTATTACTATTATTTTTATTTTTATTTTTATATACTAATATTGTTATTATTTAGTTTAACAGGTACTGAACTAAATTTGTTCCAGAGAAAAAGGGAAGTCTTGGCCCCTTAGAAATTTATGACTGGACCGAGGACCCTACCATCATCTAAATAAAATGTAGCTTTATATAAAATAATCATAAGAACAAATTTCTGTGTTATACTATATAATATGAATTTACATCATATTGTAGCATCAAAATAAATTAGTATGAACAATTATTTCAAATGATTTTTTAACTTGAATAATCCCTAATTCTACAACGAAAATTTGTAGCATCTTTAATTTATAGAGGAAAGTATTTTTTGCTTGTACGTGTATCTGTTCGTGGGTGATAATGTGCTAAGTTATGTTCGCGAGTGTTGTTCATGTTCATGTTTACCATGTATGCAATTATCCTTATTTGTGTGCATATTATATGTCATGTGGAGAGTGTATTGTGTGTATTTGTGTATATAGGAGTGAGTGCGAATGTATGTGGCAGAATGCTTATGAGCCTATGCAAAATGAAGTGTGTATGCTTAGTGTGTACTTGCCTGCGTATAATTTTCATAACTCAATAAGATGACGTTAAAGAAATTAAGCCGTCCGCGGTGGCACATTGGTACGATCAGGGCTCGCAGGTCCAAAGCATATGGTCCTATAAGGACGTGGGCTCGAATCCCGCATAATACATGAGGATTTTGTAATCATCTTATATCATCTATCACCGCTCGTCGTCTCGAATAGCCTTAGTGCATTAATAGAGACGTAACACAACAAAAATCATCATGAATAACCATCTTAAATTAATTAATAAATGGTAAGAAATAAAAATGATTTAAAATGTTACGATTTTGTATGTAAACCATCGAACAAAAGTAAATAAAGGGTTCTAGTTGTATATAACACACAGCCTATGATTTACTTCTGGTCCAAAGTATACTTGTGTCTTTAATAATTGTGTTTTCATATGTAACACTGTCCGTCTTATCCACTTGGAAGGTATAGTTGATCGGTTTTAAACTGGTTCGTCGGATTAAAAATGCACAACATTAATATGAACGTGTTCCCTAGAATATAAAATATAATCAGGCAATCTGGTTAGATGCCATGCGGATGTGCGATGCTAAAGCTATCATGTGGAACGATATTAATAGGGAATTAAAATCCTCCCGTGCCATGGCGTAATAAGCCAGGTCACGGGGAGATCTCATTCCTACACCAGACACTCGAGGGTAGATTAAAAACCCGGGGGATGAGAGTTTTAAATTATAATTTTTTTATTTAATTTTGATTTATTTATGTATTTATTATTATATAATGATTATTGGTATTATAACCATTTAAAATATCACGATGCGCATAACACTTCAACACATAGTTGTGTGTGGTATCCCTATAAAAATAAAAAAATACAATACCGTAGGTAATTAATTAAAACACAGTGACACACAGTGTGCTTGGCATAAATTTAAACAAAAATAGATAATAAAAACTATATAAAAACCCCGACAGCAAAACACAATAGGTCCTATAAACAATCACATTCAAACTAACACAATCAAACTAACAATAATAAATATATTAGTGACCAATATGGGAAACTAACATAATTGAAGAAAATCTTTTAAAATATTATTTATTTAAAAAAAGAACCGGTATTAAAATGATACCTGTTTAAAAACATGGTTTAATTCATGACAAAACATTGACATACTTTTGAACGTGGCGCCTGGATAGAATGAGAACGCGCAATAAGCTATGTACGCCTAGCAACTCGTCTTCATCTCCATCAATGTGTGTTAGAGACTCGATAGCACTGATTGTTTTCTCGCCTTAAGGCTTACTTACGCCACTGTAGTTGACCTGGTTTCCTTGGCTCGTGTTTTGCTTTGTCGCCACCGAACTCGCGAACGTTTAACTGCCCTATTTAAAAACCGTCAACAAACACCAACAATAAGGAACAAAACTTACTCATTATTTCTGCTTTGAGGACGAATCTAAAATGCGTAACGATATAAGTTATATACTCCACGTTATAAACCATATTTCATTTTGCCTACTATTTATCTTGACATATTCTTGGCAAATGAGTGCATAATAAATAATTGTAATATTTTTCAGAACTTGTAAGAGCAGTATTTAGTAAGCAACGTATTGTAAAGCGTATGTTAACAGATTAATTTAAATTCCTCCGTATGAAAAAGCACTTGTTGCGTACACACCACGATTATTTCAATTCACTTCGCAATGTTTTACTAATGTTTTACAAAGTCATTAACATTAATTGATACAGTTAAAATCAAATTGACTTCATCACAATATAAACAATAATTATCAAAGGCAATATCTTCCATGTGAAAGTTTACCTACATTTTATTATAAAATGTTCACTATAAACTGTTTGTATTGAGTTTGTATTTGGATGAGCGAAGCGAAGACTTCAATAATTTCATTGAATTCTCAAAAAATTTAGCTCCAATGTTTTTTTTAATTATTTATTTTTGTCTGTTTGTTCGCTAGGCAATTGTTCGCCAGGCATACGGCATATCCGATCTTGATGAAAATTGGAGGGGACCTTCGAAATCTCTGTGAACTTAGACCTGTTACGTTTTTTGGTACAATCGAAGAAATGTTTCTCATGTATATCGTACTTTTACGATTTTTTCGATTTTTAGTGCTATATTTTCGTGACATTTGGGCCGATTCTGACCAAACGGGTGGGGCTACAACGTTCATATTTTACATGTACATTAAGGTTATGGTTATGTATTGCTTTTTTTAAAGAAAAAGTTGAAAAAGTTAACCAGAATCCTAGAATAAAGGTTTTAATATGAGTTTTTGAGGTACATAATAACAATTAACAAGTAACAATAGAAACTTGACAACAATCACCTACGATGCGTTCAAAAAGCTCTTGCAAAAGTAAAGAGATCCCACGCAAACTAAAAACTTACAAAAAAGCTCATCCATCAACGCGACTAAAATAAGTGTTTACGTAGCTTCCTAGTCAAATAGATTAAAGGACACGTACACTAAAAATTGTGTTGTTGTATAACATGAAAGGTACAATATCTCCCAAATTGAATTGAATTGAATTGAAATTGAATGAGATTAAATATCCACTAAGTCAAGTAAGTCCACATCTCTACAACATGACTGAAGTGGAACTGTGGTTTGTCATAGTCATGCACGCACACTGCTGCCATATTACAAGAAAGAAAAATTGTTTAAAACTGGTCAAAAAAGAGAGTAAGCAAATAGTGCCACTAATAACCCGACGATATACAAATATATATTAATAACTTTTGTATTAATTATCAATAAGTCTATATAGTTTAGACAATGTAGCTATTGATTGAACTAAAGTAAAAATAAATTTGAGTGTGTTAAAAAAAATTAAATAATCTTCAAATGAAGTAAAACAAGCAATAAAATAAGTTTTAAATGAGTACCGGTAACAAGTAGGGAGCGAAGCTCTTCTATGTGCATCACTTTTCAGTCCGTCCGTCTGTGCGTGTGTCACATCTCACGATGAAAACCGAACACGACGTCTCATTCACATACGTATGTTGTTGACATTGCTTGACAAGGATGACATAGAATGTTTTGGTGACCCTGCAGGAATTGGGAAGTGGCCAGGTAGCATATCTTTAAAACCACTACTTTTACCAATATATTTCAACGCTGGAACCAACGTTGTATACCGGTAAGCTTCGTTTAGTTAATTGGATACTCCTGTACCCGTGTATGCTTACCAAACAACTGAAAAACCAGGAACAGAACACTAGACAAAACCTTTCCATCTACGATACTTTATCAACCCCTTGCAAAGACGAGGCGATAGTAAGGCCCCGGGGCACCTATAGTAAGCTTCGGCTGAAAGGTTCGCCTAGCTGTCCCCGGGTGTCGGGTGTCGTGGGGGGGGGGGGGGGGCAAGCAAGTATATTATCAACAGAAGATTAGTTTTTCATATTTCACTTTCATTTTTATATAAAAAGAGTTATCTCCACAAAGATAAATATAATTCTTCCAGTGAGTGTTCAAAGGAACGCGGTATGGACCTACGCTTTGGACCAGCACCCTAATTACTTTTAAAATACTTGACTCTACATATATGTGTGCTTTATCTGTCATTAACAGATGCAAGATAGACCTCGTACTGTGGCACGCTTTGCGTACCACCAGGGCAAGTTTATTTTTAGCCTAGTGTGATATCCCCTTCCTCGAGCAAATGACCTTGCGAAGATTTTTTGCTTGAGTTTTGTTTCATTACTGTCATATGTTCTCATTAAATATTGCTTCTCTTTAACTCCATGCAAAGAATATTCATACTTTCTTGGGATGTTCTGCAATTCTGAGCTACTTTAGAAAAGTATTGTATATTAGTGAAGTGCGCCTGCACTAGCATGACTGTAGACAATATGACGACGACAGTTATAATATTGGACGATTAGTTTATAGTTAGAAGAACGAATATAAAAATTGAATTTAATACATCGAAACATGCATCACTTTCATGTATGTCCGTTATTCTGTGTGTGTCACGTCTCCGATAAAAACCGAACATGAGATGTATGCGTGTTTGTTTACCTCGTCTCCGCGCAAGCCTCGGCGTCTCTTTTTAACATGATCACTAATAATAGAATAACATGTTTCAGTAAAAAAAAGTTTCAATGTGGCATGTACAATGCACTTGTTGACGCGCTTTCCATATGATTTGTATTACAATATGTAATCTCCAAATGAAAATTATTTTATTTTCCAAATTATTATTGTAATTCGTAAACCAGTTCCATAACTGACCATAACTAGTAATTGTTAAAGGGTTAGCTTATATTATTTGGTTTTGTTGATTGTCGGTGAACTTCTATAGCATATAGCGTCGGACCAATGAAAGTGTTACACAACAAACCGAACAACCAAGGACCTATATTCCACTCCAAGAACTCAATGTAGTTCCGCCAATCAATAAGGATTATTGGCGGCGTATGATTTCTTAATTTCTAGATCGATTTCCACACCTATACAGGTGTGTTTCCCGATAAATGAAATTTAGATAAGTATAAAAAATATACTTCATATTAAATGAAAAGTAATTCGGACATTACATTGATATGATATTATGTCGAAGAGAGTATACGCATCATTATTCTATCCGTCCGTCAGTTCGTCCGTCAGTGCGTGTGTTGCGTCTCAAGATAAAAATTGTTGGCATTACCGCTATAAACAAGGATGATAATAATAATGTTTTTGGCGACCTTGGGGGTGACGGGGTAGTGTCTATCGCCCCAGAAAGATGAGAAATTTATGACCCGGCGCCGCCACCATATTGAATGAAGGAACAATTATTGAGGCGAACTCTTTTGCGCCGCCACCAAAAAGATCAACGCTCGTCGAATTATTTTAGTATATTCTCCTTCGATGATCTGTTGATAAGTAGCTTCGCTCAATAAGCGTTTAAAGTGAAATCCAGGGGCAGCACTGTCGGTGGGCGTAACGTGCATCATGGCCGGCCGGAGTAGCATTAGGAGTAGTCCTTCCCTAAGCAGCTGTGTATAAACTGACGATTTGAATGCTCAATAATCAATCGTTGGTGAATGTTGTGATATGAAATTAGGATGTAAATTAATGTTATGACATTAGTTAGCCTGTTGTGATGTTCAAAGTCATCCTGCAACTCATTGAAATATATTTATTTTTCCTTTTCCGAAGAGTCAATTTAGGCCTACTTTTCCCGATCGGTCCCGATTTGATTTCCTACAATACCAGATAGTTCCGGGCCATGTGTGACAAAATTATAGGAAATTATTTTACTTGCATCCGTGTAATTTCTAATAGACTAGACCTACAGCCATTTCGTTAACCCATTTATTCGGAAAAAGCTGTTTCCCGTAACCTAACGTACGTCGTTGGTGGTGCTAAACTCGGAAACTCGCAGCTAGGGCCTAGGCCCTCCTACGGAACGCCTAGATCTGTCTGAGAAACAATTTCGTGCTCAAAATTGTTATCAGAATCTTTTCTCCATGGGCGTAATATTATTGGTATTGACCAGCGATAGTTTATATTAAATAAGTTGCCGAGCATATCTTTTATTACTTATACTTTGCCCTACTAACCACCAGACCAGATACGTTTCAGTCTTCAGTCGATTATGTTAAGTTTTTTTATAATTATTTGATGAGGACTGTTCGAAAGCAATCGAAATATTGTACCGTTTTTAAGTATAATTAATCATATTTGTAATAACAGCGTTATGTCAGATTATTTTTCATTTGCTATAATAACATTTGTCTAGTTTCAATCATTGACATGTCCTGTTCTAGGTCCTCCGGTGACCGTGCAGGTGAACATGTACATCAAGAGCATTGGCCCAGTCTCGGAGAATGATGAGGTAGGTCCTATTGCTTGGGCATATATTATCTAGCTAACATTTCTATTTGAACTTGTTTTAAATGTATATTTTATTAATGCATTTTTTATAAACTAACTAGCACTGCGGATATTTTAAGATGACGTTTATGTCCCTATAGTTTGTGATAGCAACTGGGATGATTTTTGCATGTTCTTTTATGTATTGTTTTGTATTTGGCTTAACCAATGATAAGATAAAATAAAATAAGATAAGATAATTTATTTACCATTTTGAGCTGTAAAATATAGATTTTGTCAATGTGTCTAATTGTAGGGGGGAAAACAATTAATAAATAACAATAAATATATAAAGCATACTGGTAATTTGTCTTAGATACTATTGTTGTTGTTTGCTATTAACATGTCTATAGCGAGTGTTAGGGTGAATTCAAAAGGTTTCGCTCAAAATGGTCATAACGTCTAATGCCACGTAAGTATTAGATTGTATAAATAGTTCATTTTGCAGTCCATAATATGGAAAATGGTGACAATATTTTTGATATGGTTAGCATAGCGACATTTACGTCTTTCTCATAGAATCGCAGTGCAGTATAGTAACGTTTTAAACAGAGATGTACAATTGTGCTGGAGAGGTAACAAATTCCTGAGTTGAAAAAGTAATTGAATGATTACCACGATTTAGGAGAATTTGTAGGTAAAAAGAAAAGAAATAAAAACAGCAATTTAACTCTTAAATTATATGCCAATAATATCGTAAAGCAGAATATTGTTTTAAAATTCAATTTAAAAAAGAATAGATCTAGTTCAAAATTGCATGAAGCTATAGTTGCGTTTGGGAATATTAAAACTATTTATTATGGACGTTGATGTATATTTTCAATTTAAGTAAAAGTAAGAAATGTTTTCGAAATTATGTTTGTTACATCAAACCACATTTGATTTATTATTTTTTTATTTTTACACTTGCAAACTAAAT
Organism: Sweltsa coloradensis; assembly: GCA_024449915.1. Taxonomy (NCBI): domain Eukaryota; kingdom Metazoa; phylum Arthropoda; class Insecta; order Plecoptera; family Chloroperlidae; genus Sweltsa; species Sweltsa coloradensis. The sequence goes on from JAMZAV010000053.1 coordinate 107,704, forward strand.
GTGGAGGGTAATCTATTTTTTTTAAATCGCGAATTTCACAACTGTCATGTTTACACCATTACACGTCTCTAGTTATGAATAAAACTTCGATTCACTTATGTTCCTTTCTAAATATAACGTTTATTTATGTTCGTCGCTGATGTTATAACCCTGATGATTGATTTATGCGTGGCATTAAACAAGAAGAAATATGGAAGCGAGCTGTAAATATCGAGCTGGGAAGCAATAAAGTCAACTATAGGAGACCGAGTTCGAGTCATAAAGACAAGTATGTGGTTTGTATATGATCGGCGTCTGAAAGCCTTCATGTAAGTGACCATGTTAACACATCACGCACCAACCGTTGTTTCATTGATACTTTCAATCTCAACAATAAGGGATTCACGTCGGCTGGCGAAAAAAGACTGACTAAATCAGATGGTAATCAAAATGCATGGGATGATCAGTAGGATTCAACGATCGGTTGGTGTCAATTCACAATCAATTGGTTGACGTCTTAGCTTAACACTGAGACATCTCACAAAAATACAAAATGGTTTATTTTCACGAAAAACATGCTGATGTTCAAAACTCCTCCCAGTTCTCTTTTAAGTAAAACATGCTAGGTACTTACTAGTTCTACATTGAGACATATGTAGAACCTGAGAGCTCTTCAAGACAGACAAGTTACATGTTCCAGTTATATACTCCGAAAAAGTTAAAGGTTATTTTTTCTCGAAAACACAAATTTCGAGACGATTGTCAAACGCAATAAGACCCATATCATTTGTAACCAAAATGACTATTATTCAGTAGTCAATTGTGTCAAAAAGGCATTTCATCACATGGGCAATGAGCCCAATGAGTACGCAGAATCTAATTGATTAAAGTAGGCAAAGGGTAATTAACACGTTTTCATATAGGTAACAATCTCATAAGGATATTTTCATAGTGCCTGTTCCATCTGCATGGAGAATTGGTGTGTATAGGGTGGATTAATGTTGCCGTAGAATTAGTAACGAATATCTAGTTTATATCACATCTAAGCCCACTACTGAAGGGAGACGGTTATATTTCATAGTTGGATTGTTGTCGAGGGCTTTTATTGCTGACTGAATCTAGCACATTGTAGTCTGGAAAAATGTTTTTTTCTGCTGGGGGTTGACCACGACCACGATCACGACCACGACCACGACCACGACCACGACCACGACCTCGACCACGACGAAGACGAAGACGAAGACAAAGACGAAGACGAAGACGTAGACGACAATCGGCCACAACTAAATAGTATGCTTTTTGATAATATTCTGACCATGCCGCTTTGTTTCCTAGAGCTACGGCATGGACTGCTACTTCCGTCAGACGTGGTACGACAAGCGCCTGGCCTACAGTTTCCTGGGGTTTCAACGAGTTCTCCCTGTCATGGCTGATCCTAGACCGGGTGTGGAAACCAGACACCTACTTCATGAACGGGAAGAAGTCGCATCTCCATCGCATCACCGTTCCTAACAAGTTCCTGCGACTAAGGAACGACGGCTTCATGACGTACTCCATGAGGTAGGTGGGCCTCCCTTCATCACCCGGGAATCATTTACCCTGATGCCTAGTATGCGCAAGATCCTGAGAAAATACACACTATCAGGTTTCAGATGATTGCCGGTTTCTGATATCATTAACAGTCGTCCGCGGTGGCACATACGGTTAGGGCGCTGGTCCGGAGAATATGGCTCTACGAGGACGTGGGTTCGAATCCCGCATTAGGCATATTCGATTTGTAATCGTCCTTCATCGTCATATATCACCACTCATTGTCTCAAATAGCCTTAATGCAATATTAGAGACGTTAAAAGCAACATACATTTTCAAATCTCATTTTTAAATTTTTCACGAACGTTAATAAAGATCCTTTCTATTGATATCCATACTCGGGGACACAGAATAAAATAACCATTTACAATCATTGCGAGTCATAGTCCCAGAAAATCGAAACAATTTTAAATCCAAAACATATGTTCCAAGTTGGTGAAATTCCCATCGAACTGTATAACTTGAGGTTTATCATATTAACAATTTAACATGCGAGTAAAAACGTTATAGAACGTTGGGATCTAGTGCGAAAAATTAATAAGGAAATGCCTAGATAGTTGGAATAAATTATCGAAGTTCAATAAAATCGAATAAATAACGGAGATTTTAAGAATTTTTGAGTTATGTTTTGCATGTATGTTTGTACATGTGTCTATGTTTTTATTATACGTTCCTGGTGGGGCTCTGCCCTGTTAACGATATATTGATAAATAAATAAATAAATAAATAAATAAGTAATAAATAAATGAATGAATAAATAAAAAATCGATGATTACGAAATACGTACTGGGTCTCATAGATATTTTCATTATAAACGGTCAGGTAAAATATAAACATAATATGTTATCAACCGTTTACAAAATGCAAAAAAGCAAACTAGGCGCTTAAACCTGCCTTTGAGGTAACTTTGGCCACTTCTCTAAAAGAAATTAATGACAAGACTGGACAATGGACTGTTAATTTCAATTTTCGAGGGAAGCTGTCTTGTACAATTCAAGCCCCTCTTCAGGAGTCATGCAAACTAGGTAAAGATGTGAGAATAGTTATATGAGGGAATGTCCAAAAAGGTTATTTTAAAAGACTCGTTCCCAATGTTCGTCTGCTAGTGTTGACTGAAGAAATATTGGGAAGAACACTGTGTAAAAGCGACAACTTTCACGCATGAACTACGTCATTCGTGGTTGTATGTATGACATAAACCCTTGGATAATTATTGTATAAAGAAACTTGTGTGAAAAGGTATTTTGTTTCCTTTATACTTAGTTTTTTATTCAAGTTGTAAATACATCCATGAAAAATAGATCTAAAAAGAATAATGTAGGCGCTAATTTAAACTTAAAGCTTGTCACAATTAAATTCTACCTTGTTCACAATAAACACACAACCAACCGGATGTATATGAAGAGCGAAAATGACTTAATGGTACAGCAAATTATTTATTACAGGTCAACAGAGAATCCAATTTCATCCTTCACTCGTCATTTCGAAATACATGTAAGAGCTGTCATATTCGAAAATAATAAGTTGTTAAACACTCCATTAAAAGTCCTTCGCCATTATAATAAAGCAATAAGTGTAAGTGATATAACCATCATCAATTAAATTAAATATAGTTTAAGCCTGTTGGATCGTAGTCGAACCAGGAGATGAAAGAGGAACTTAAAAATTACGGTATTTTGTTTTAGCGAGACATAACCTCCTTGTCGTTTTAGGTCAATGTCAATTTTGGGACAATAGTTTACACACTGAGCTATGTACGATATTTAAATTCTAGCAATAGTTTTTAATAATTAATTAAATAGTTTACAAGAAATGAACTAACATTGAAGAAATTGAAATTGGGAAGGGGACGTTTAAGATGGTTTAAGCATATGAAGAGGATGGAAATGGATAGGATCCCAAGACGAGGCTTCGAAGCAGGGGAGGAAGGTAAAAGAAACGTAGGAAGACCGAGAGAAAGATGGGGAAGATGATCGAAGGAGACGTTGTAGAGCAAGGTGAATAGTGGAAACAGGTGATGGAATTGAAGCTGTGGGAGGACAGGAAAGGATGGGGAAATTTGGTGGAGAAGCAGATGCAGGATGAAGATGACGATGAAGATGATGATGATGAAGAAACGCTGTATACTCGGCTCAACATTGTTTAGTGCAGACCACTCAACCCGACAACGTTGGAAATGAATTTTGATTATTATTAGATAGTTTGAACACATCTTTGTCTTCCAACCTAGTAAAAGGGGACATTATTTTCGTCCGCCGGTACCAAGGCCGTTTTTGTTCCATTCTGACAAAAATACCGCTCATCAAATGTAATTTCAGAAAATAATTTTCTCTCATTCTATAGGGTTGAATAGAAATACGTTGAAACAATATTAATTTAAAACGTCGTTGCTCGCAATTAAATATTGCACCTATCTCAGTGTATAAACTATTGTACCAAAATTGACAATGACTGACATAGAGATAATGTCTCGCCCTTTTTTTATATTCTAGTTACTATTTTAATTAGCCAACTTAACATAGATCTTTCTAGGACTTATAAGATATCGGTTAGAGGTCGACACATCAATGGCCAAGAAATATTTATTATAACAAGCTGAATCCTGTGCCAAAAGTGAGGGGATGGGATGTTAAGAATTTCCGGTCGCACATTTACTTGAGGTCTTCATGTGGTTAATAATACGCCACAAACATTATTGGTGAATAATTATCTGTTGGTGCTTTGCCTCGTGGTAAAGAGCGTCAAGAAGCTAATAATAATTAGGCGGGGTTTCACCATGCGTATATGACGTGTGAAGAATGTTTGTGAAAAGCCAGCATGTGTTACACAAAGTTGATTAGTTAATTCTCTCGGGAGTAGTTAGTTATATTTGGAACTTGCATCTTTGTGTGCACACTAGCACAAAGTTAGCAGAATAATTGGCAACCGTTTACCGCAAGTTGATGTGAAAGCAATTAATGTGTCATCCATTCTTCATGTTGCAAGGGGGAGAAATACTGCAAGTAATAGTTATTACATATGTTAGAAGTAATGTTGATTGTAGGATGTAGAAATTCAAATTATGAAGTTGATGTTTATGTTTAAGTACATTGGTGCAACTATTAGGATGGCTGATTTAGCGAAGGAAATAAATAACTAGGTTGACAGACAAACAAAATGACTAATTAGAGACGGACAAGGTTAGAGTGACAGCCAGACTGTTCGAGTTGAGTGGTAGACTGACAGACAGACAGACAAACAATTAGAAGTGTATGGGTTTGAGAGGGGCGAGGGGGGCAGACTGGCTGACAACAGACATACAATCTGGCAATGATCGTCAGTGGGTTGCTAAGAGTAACAATTAGAGAAGCATGTTATTTCAAGGTCACGTGTCACTTCGTAGAACTTTGGCATGTTTACACAACCTGTCACCCCTGCTAGGAAGCTGTGATCGGTAGTAAAGTATAACATCTCTGAAATGTGAAATATTGAAATATTCATTCACACAAATAAAATATAAGATTTTCAACTCTTTAACCAAATCCAAAATCCGAGCGTTCATCTTATTTTTTTTTAAATGTCTTGAAAGAAGACTTTATTTCTGTTTTCATGACATTTGTGGACAGTTTCGAACATCTGTGATGTCAGCCATGTTAACTGGATTTAGTCTAAAAAGTTAATTTAATGTGGCAAACTTGAAACACTTAAGTCGAATGTTTATATTCCACTAATTTCCTGTTTTCACAAATTATTTCTGACTTGTCGATACAGAGGAAAGAATCCAGATAAGATTAAAATCTGCTCTCCCTTCACAATCTTTTAGGAATTGTACTTCACACCAACGACAGCGTGTGGCTGCCAAGAGTTCCTCAACGACATAATTCATAGTTGGTCTCAAATCAACTATAACAAGACCCCGGCAAAACGAAAATCCGCGAAAAGTATCTCATATCATTGTACAAACTTTGGAGTAACAAATAGGGAGCGAAGCTACTTTATCAACAGATTGTAAAAGAACACACAGATAAATCTTATAGTCACAGTGGATTGAAATAATTGGTGGAGGTGCCGATTACGGAAAATAGCTAGTTTAAAAACTCTTAGCTCTTAACACTCTCCCGTGCTCAGCGTTCTAATGGGTAGTGAAGTAATGCGTCGCCCTCCTGTGTGGAATGCATAGATATCTTAACACCTATAGTAGGCTAGATACGCAGTCTCCAATACCTCCGCACAGGCGCGAGTGTACCAAATTGAAGCGTCAATCTCACCCATTCAAGATGGCGGTTTGGCGTTTTAATTTATGCTTTATTAATGCAATAAAGTAGTTTACTGGATTGTTTGATATGGTTTTAGCTTGTGCAGCATGGTATTGAACAAACAGAAACAATGCAAAGTTATTGCATAAGGGAATTTAGTAATCATTTGGTGTTAAAGTCTAATATGCTCACCTGCCAAACTGGCGGCCATCTTTAAAAATATTTTTTCCATCTAATTAACATGCAAACTCACCCATTCAAGATGGCTTCCAATTGTACCGGAAGTGGGCCGCTGACTGCTAGTCTAGCCAATTATATGGGATGTCTATGGTGGAATGTGCACGGGAGAGAGTTAAAGGGGTATTCACCCGCTAAATTTAAAAGATATATTTCATTCAGGCTAACTAGGCACGAATTTAGAAAGTAATAGAAAAATTATTGGGTCCACCGTGACTCTGAAAAAAATTGTCAACCTTGGTAATTTTCGAGCTAGGTCCCATCGGCAAAAATCTTCCATACGAAATAACATGGGACGATCTTTATGCCCCGTCACCTTGAAAGATTTTGATCAAAAATATATTATCATCATCACTCATTAGAAATAATTTGAATTAAGGCCAGGGACAAAACATCTACTGTATGGGTCGCTGCGCTCGTTATTGTCCCCTTTCTGTAACACATCCATGTAAATGATTGTTGAACAGAAGAATAAATAATATAAAAATAATATTACATTATTGACTTACTCGACAGCCATTTCTGTACATCCTCTATGGTTGTTTTGTAATTTGGGCAAGAGGTTCGGCCAAAATTAGCTGATTAACAAGAAAGGGTGTGATTTTGTACGGCACATTTTTGCGTGTTTGGGTGTATATCTGTTCACAATTTCAAGACACGATGTTATAAATTGTCATTTTATATTAGTACGATGCTCTAGTATCTATGTGGAACAAAAAGTAAGCAGATTCCCCAAAACGTGAATTTTCGTCAATTTCGGGATCAAAAACTTAAAAAAATCTTGTAAAATCACAGTTACAAGATATAATTTTTAGAACAGTCATTTTAGTGTAGTTTTATGCTATAGATTATGTGGTAAAAAATAATTTTTGGGGTTAAAATCCCTTTTAACCAGAAGGAAGTCCAAAAACATTCTGTTTCATCCTTGCTGAAGGGCAATGTCAAGATAGAAAATAACATGTCAATCAGAGGTCGTGTTCGGTTGTTATAAGACGTGAGTGTGACACACGCACAGACGGACGGACAGAACAGTGATGCTTATGGGAGCTGAGCGCTTACCTAACTTTTTAGAAGTTCAACATATACTGTTTACTACTCGGCCAAGTTTATTTAGAAGAAATAAAGGAATTGTTTCGAAATAGTCAACCACGGGTGAATGAAGGCCAACCAGCGAGCACCGGTTATAATTACAGGTCGCTGGTTAGGCATTATTCGCTATTTGATGATGTTGTCGCTCAAAATGTAGGTTCGGGCATTTTTAAATTGAATACCACACTGAAAATAACCGAGGGGGTAAACTAATATATACACTATTAATTATTAATTAATTAATTAATTTAATTAATTAATTATGAATTATTTCGCAAACAGTTTACATGTTGCTAAGGCGTTGTTTTATTTGAGACGAGCTCTACAATTTTCTTGCCTTTTCTGATAAATTCAATATATTTGCTGCTTCTTTAGCCCCCGTTGTGGTACAGGCTTTGGCTTACACAACAATACTCAAGAAAGAAAAATATGATATATCTATATCATTTCCCCTTTCTTATAACCTTTAATCCCCGAAAATCAATCAGCCTCCCTTCTTATCGACCATATCGTAATCACAGGCATATTCATATGTTGTTACTTTAGACAATTTTGTTTGAAGATAATAAACGTTTTACAAATTACAAATATGTTTCGCTAATCAACCATTCGGAACATGTTAGTTTCTGTTTTTAAGGGAAGCCTGCCCAAGGGTGCAATGCATGCCCCTCTTCGAGTATCTAACTAGGTATATTGGGGTTATGACAATTTGTAAGGGAATGCGTCCGAGGGCTGTTTAAAACGACTCAATCCCTTGGATTCGCATTAACGGCTGAGGAAAATCCAGGAAGAAAGTATTGCCGGTCTCGACGGGATCAACAAATACGACAACAACAACAACAACAACAACAACACAACAACAACAACAACAACAACAACAACAACAACGACGACGACGACGACAACGACGACAACATAAAACAACACTTTTTCGTACATCGTTACAATGAAAATACAATAATATGTAACTCCGGTTCTCTAAATATGTTGAATAGTTGTTTTTTAGCGATTTAATTAACAATAAATTAATGTAAGAAATAATACGAATTTTCAAGCTTCTTTCAGATATAATGGTTTTGAGATAGTTTTCAACTGGAGATGTTAAAACGAATACATTTCTTTAAAACAAGATGAGTTCAACAAATTTTAGCGAGAACGATATACGTAGACGTGTTGATGGTTTTTTGCGAGTTGTCAACAATGATCTGATGGCAAAGCTATGTCATAAAGTGAAAGAGCAGAAATAAATATTTTACACGTGAACTGAAACTTTGAGAACTTTCGGACAGGTACATTATAATCCCATTCCTTCTCCTGGGTGTTGGTGTGAAGTGATGTGATGATGGGCCAAGTTTGAAAGCTAGAAATGAAACTACTTCCAGACACACGGCGGACGAAATTACGTAAAATGGTCTTCCCTTATTCTGTTCAACGCGATTTAGTCTTACAATGATTCGTCGTTAGCTCGACCACACACACTATCCCCCCCCCCCTTGGTCACCCCAAAACCTATAACTCCCATTGACCTGCACACGGTAAACACAAACTTTTTAAGTAGGTTGCCACCTCTGGGATACGCATCCGTTGCGAGTTGACCCTCTTACCCCTCTTACCCCCCTCTCCTATAACTTAAATTCTGCTGGTCATCGATTGGACACAACACACTGGCAATCCTGACTGAAGGTATTTTCCAAGGTTTTCCTCAATGAGAAGGAAAATGCTGGGATCGAGTCCTGTAAAATAACACTTGAAGACTTCTACCTAAAGATAATAATATACAAGTGGTTCCTGAAGAGGATTTCTTAGAGATAAAGTAAAATGTCGATATCAATCCTTGCGTGTGATTAATATTGTGGTGCCTAAGTTTTATTTAGAATAAGACCCTGCTTAACCTAACCAAATGATACATTTAGAGGAGACGAGAAAGTATTACTTATTTAATAACGAATCGACAAAAGAGGATAAGCTCCACAAGGTGGGATGTAGGAAGTTGGATTTGAAATTAGTAATTAAATACAACAAATTGGTTTTATTTCAAAACTAAAAATAATAACTCTAGATATTGGTCAACTATTATCAATTAGTAATCATAATAAATTATATGCACATGAGCTAATAATAGTAATATGAACTGACAAAAAATAATCATAAATTAACATAAATAGTAAAAAGATGATAACGTTAATGTTAACTGATAATTGAAAAAATACTTTGCCAATAATATCTAGTTTGTCGATCAGATTAATTACTGTTTTCTAAATATCATTACAACCTACAAGAATATTATCATATTTATACTCGTAAAATAAGGAATAATACTGATAACGGTATATTTAAAAGTAATGTTATGAGGGATACTGATGTAATCAGCATGATTATGTTGACACTAGCCGAGTATGTTCCTTGCTAACAGGTCAAACCACGTAAAGACAGTGAGCTGTTATACTTTGAGGAACATGTGACCTTCACGGATTAACGCTACGTTTGTGTTACAGACTGACGATAAAAGCCGACTGTCCCATGTACCTACGGAAGTTCCCGATGGATTCTCAAACGTGCCCTCTCTACATCGGAAGCTGTAAGTTTATCCAGCTATTGATGAATATCCTCGTTCTTGACGCACTCTAAGTGCTATCACTTGTAAACACTGTATTGTACAACCAGCCTTTCGTTACTTTTACTAAAAGGAGTTTTACAAAATGTGTCTTGGGGTGTAGGGGATGCCAGTTTCAGTCTATTTACTTTGATATTCATTGTTTAATGTTTCCTATTGAAATTATAACACGCCATCATTGAACAGTGAAGCAAAGTTATATGTATACAAAAGTAGCAACACAAAATGGAAAATATGATGAAGTCTAGTTTGGTTAAAATTGAAGAATGTATACATAATTGTTTTATGAGTCAGTAATCGTATCAACAATTTTATTAAAAATGGGAGGAGGTTGAAGGAAAACAGGAAGAATTCAATTTCTCTCTCTCCAGATTTAAAAAAACATTTTTTTACCCACGAAGAACAAATAAGATGATAATACGAGAGTGATAATATAAAATTAAATATTGAAACATGTTCAAATGACCATTACGTCACTGCAGCATAAGGTTATAATAATAGAATGAAATAAGACGAATTCTCAACCTTGATCGCTGCACAACCGCGGGCGAAATAGTGTCAATATTGATAAAACTGGATTCAATGCCGTGTATTTGATTTAAATATGTAAGTTGCTTTGTAAGTTCATAACAACTAAATGTAAAGAAGAATATTGCTATTTTTACATGAAACTGAAACATTAATGAGAAGTGGACAACAGATATCCATAATTCGCGAATAAGCACAAACTGCGAGCTCACTGCTTCGGAATAACTACGAGCTACGTCCTCAGATAGAATGGAAAACACCGTCAGTAATTTTCTCCATTAGATCTTATAACACAAATAGCCAAACAATACTCCCACAACAATCATCCATATTTCCATACATTTTTTTAAAATTTATTTATTTAACGTCTATCCTATTCAGTTATAAAAACTGATTTACAAAGGAGGACAACTAAATAAATCTAATTATAAAGATGCAGACACAACAATGAACTACATTTTTTAGTAAATATTTGAAATAGTAATATTACAACAATGCATTAAAACTCAACAAATTTGGTAACAAATAAAAAGGATATTAAATGCAAATAATGAATGAATCAAATATGAAAAAGGGTGGGGAATGAAAAGAAAAGATTTTTTTTTGCACTTTTTGAATATTTTTTTTTGAATTGTTATTATTTTCATTCGAAAGTTGTTTTTTCGTTAAACTCAAATCTGCTCAGTTCAAACACACTTCGGTTATCAGTTTCCTATTTGTAACCCCTTTACTTCCCATATAATTAAAATCGTTAGTTGAATTTCAATACTCAAAATAAAGATATCGTGATGAAGATAACAAAATATCCATATGCAACACGCAAACAAAAACCTGACAAAAACTAAAGATTACATAAAGAATGGTTCAAATATTGTAAAAAGTACGATATTTTGGTAAACCTACTTAAAATAGGTCATTGTCAAGGTTTCAAAGATTAACTCCAAATTAGTATTAGTTAACTGGCTTTTATATGCTACAATTATTGATTCAACAAAACAACTACTACTTAATAAGTTACTTTCTCGATGATATGTAGCAATAATATCATTCTTGCGAAATGAATAAAAAGGTGATTGTGGTTTTAATATTATTAAGACCACCCCTCGAAATCATTGACATTACCCACATGTTTTACTCTGCGAATATATTACGAGAATGCAATTGATATGACTTGGCACCGCATGCACCAATCTCTCGTCAGCACCGCAAACTGGTGTCGAGTTGAAACGACCAACGACCACTAATTTCACACGTGGTCGACGCGCCCACATTAACATTAGAGTGTGAACAAACTTGTTCCAGACGGTTACATGATGCGCGACGTGATGTACGAGTGGACCTCCCTGAACAGCAGCGTGTCCATAGAAAACCAGGAGCTGGCGCAATACAGCCTCAACAACGTGACTTACGTGAACCACACGATAGTCATGAGAGGCAACGACCCTCACTCCATGATACGAGTCAACTTCCACATGAAGAGGATGACCGGATTCTTTTTGCTGCAAGTCTACGTTCCTTGCGGTCTGATAGTATGCTGCTCTTGGGTCAGCTTCTGGATAGACCCTGACGCCGTGCCCGCCAGAGTCTCACTAGGTAGGTACAATTAGTTTGCTGCAAGTCTACGTCCCTTGCGGTCTGATAGTATGCTGCTCTTGGGTCAGCTTCTGGATAGACCCTGACGCCGTGCCCGCCAGAGTCTCATATTTACGTAGATTTGCAATTGAATGTCTTCAATGGTTGAATGCATGACGTACAAGGAAATATCACAGGGTATTTTGGACAATATTTTGGATGCCATTGACGACAAGAGGTTTGAACTCCAGTGAGATGCTTATCACACACCCACAAAATATGATATCCTTCCAAGGTTATTTACGTATCCTTGAATGATGTTTTAAATGGTTTGGGTCGTAATTACATGTTATTTAACGAATTTTAAAGTAAGTAATTTTGTTTTATGTTGCGATGTTATGTTTATGATTATTTACTTTTGGTGTGCTTTCAAAGTGTAATCGATGGCAGTTTATATTATTTTAATGATTGAGGCCACATTCGTTTAAAAATTGTGCAACAATGTCGCTCACTTGGTTCATTGATACTTCCCTGTGAAACTTTCATATTCTTAAACATATTTTCTCAAATTCTATTTTTCCCTTTTGAATTGAAACTAGTGGATATTGATGTCATGACTCTTCCTACAAGGCTTACTAAGTTCCCCGTGCCTCTGTGCAGGCGTGACCACCGTCCTGTCGATGACGACCATGGGGTTCGGAGGCAAGTCCCAGATGCCCAAGGTCTCCTACGCCACGGCCCTTGACTGGTTCGTCATCCTCTGCTTCTCCTTCGTGTTCGCCGTCATGATAGAGTACGCCGCCATTAACTTCATCGACAAGGTCACCAAAGATCTTAAAAGGGTCATCAAAGAGAAGGGAAAGAAGAATCCTTCACCGCCTCCAGGACCAGTACGTATTTGTAGGATTGCCGTTCGATGCTTCTTTTGATAATCAATAATCGAAATATGTATTCGATAAATAATCCATATTTTTAAGATCGATCTTTTTAAAAGTGTAAAATAATTAAATAGACAGCTCACTATTATAAAAATCCTTGATGACTACGTGAATATATTATGGAGTAAGAGAAATCATGCATGTTTACAGTGAAATATTACATGATTGAGAGTCCTTTACTTAGAATTTTGTAGTAGTTTGTTGGCAAGAAAGAATAACCTCACATATCTATTTACACTGGCAGCTGATATTTGGTAGAGTAAAATGAAGAAAAAATAAATAATTTGAAATAAAAAAAGACGTGAAATCGCTTTTCTTTGATTTGCTAGATCTGAAATATAAAATATATATAGCTACATCTTTTGGAAGTGCGTACAATACATAATCAATCCTAAATTGACTATGGATCTATCGATTAATTTATATTTGGTGCCAACCAAAGTGTTTATATGTGAATCATCGTTCCAATGGTAAGTGACCCTACTTTTAAAGGTCTACCTTGTATCAATTTGTTTAATGAAATTTGAGGTCGTAATATGAAATACAAACACATAAAAAAAACTCGGGATTTGATGTTTAAAAGAGTTTTATAATTATGTTTTAAATGTATTTTTATTTTTTACTTTTTGTAAATCGGATATGAGTAAAACGTAAAACAGGCCCAAAATAACATTGCAAAATAAAAATGAGAAGGTGTCAATAAATCATGTCCAATCAATTCAAAACCACTATTTTCTTCACACAGCTCCACGAAATAGCACCTATCTACCAGTGCAATACATATTTCAGGTGATCACTTCTTTCTAACAGACGAATACAAAATATTAATTAGGGCACTCTCAATCCTTCATATTTCACTACAAACATACATGTTTTACATAATATATTCACGTTGGCATCAATTTCCAGGATTTATACATTGAGGCCTCTATTTAATTACGTTACATACAGTACCCTCCAGACTTGTGTCTAGTGCACCAGATAACATCTCCACTATATTGTTTATCTTGGGTTCAAGTGAACCTTATTTTTTTCATAATGATGTGTATAACTTTATAAGCAGACACCTCTCTTTTCACACCGTTGTCTGTATCGACCTGGCTTTAGACTACAACGTACACGCAATCTTTCAAGCGTGGTAGGCAAAACATAATTGTTGATAAAACCAAGCACCCCTTATAAGGGCGTTAACTTTACTTTCTTCACTAACACTCTTAACTGTTTAAAATCATTTAAAATGGTGGGGAAGTCATCAATAATAAATCATAAATGAAGATACCCCATATAGGGACGACGTTATCGTTAAAATATAGAGGGTTCGAGAGCTAGTGTAACGGCTTCGTTTTCCTCCACGTCTGCTCGGCAGTACGGGATCGTGGAGGAACCTATATGACAGTCAAGGTTACACCGTCCTTTCGGAAGGGACCTAAAATCGTTTGTCCCCTTGGTACTTTTCGAAAGGAGTAGGCTACGTGCCGGTAACGGGTTTCCCCTCCTCTCTTCGATTCATACTTCATCCTCATCTATCACCACTCATCGTCTCGAATAGCCTTTGTGTAATAATATGATACGTTAAGCAATATCAAATCAAATCAATCAGCTTATAATATAAACTTATTTCAGTGGAGAAAGTGCACTTCAGAATTGAAACGCTTTTAATTAGTAAAAATAATGTGTAGTTAAACGGGAACTTTTCCCCACGACCTCATTTCCGTAAACAAACAAACAAATATATACTGGAGATCAGCTTTAAGTTTTGAAAATGCGGCAGTCCCTCCCTTCCCCCCCCCACACCCCTCTCAGCAGGTTTAATTCCCCGTGTAGTCCATCTACGTTAACTCAACTAATCCCTCCCCCCCATAGACTTCGTCGACCAGCTCCCCAACTCTCCGAACTCCACCCAGAACTTCCTGAACGCCTTCAAGCGCAGTCCTCTTCTCAACCGTACGAACCGACTGGCTCGACGTCGAACCCTCAGCTGCATATCCGCGGAGGTGAATCTCAACGCCCCGACTGCCTTCGTGCCTCTCATCATCGTCACGGACAAAGACAGCTCAAACTCAACGAGCAACGGTAGGGAGTTCGACCAGAACACCGTTGTCGATCTAGAGAACGATCACAATTACGCCTCGGTGGACGATATCGGGGACTGCGATGACCTTGAGAACGCATCGGTGAACGAATCCATCGAGAAAGCCGTGCCCGAGGGACTGTGCGAGATTTTCAACGCGTGTGTACGCATCTTCGGATACCCCTACAGGAAATGGAAAGAGTGGAGATTCATACCGAATGAAGATGATGTTTCAAAGTTGATGTTAAGTGACGACCCTCCGGATAAATTCACCAACATTGACATCCAATCAAGGAAACTTTTTCCACTATGTTTTTTCAGTTTACTGACTATTTACGGTGTTGCCTTTTCGTACTATCTCACAGACGACTTCCCAATTAGAATATTAACAAGTTTACGAACAAATACCATCGAGTGACATTATTACGTGCACCTGAGACTAAGTGTACGCATTATTACCATATAAGTGGCCTACATGTATAAATATTAAGTAACAAGATTAACATTACTTAAACAGTTTTGACTGTTAATAGCACAAACCACTGAAACGTATTGTGATATTTAATATTTCAACCGACTGTCCCACTTTCTTGTCATGATCACCCTGATGACAGTTTAAGTGGATGACACGAATAGGCCTACTGCAACTAAAACTGTTTTTAAAATGTAGTGCTACATTGTCAAAATCTTGAGTATGTGTGTATTGTTTATTCTCCCATCAATAGAGGCCCTAATTGTTTATTGTGAATTTGTGCAATGAACAAACTAAAAAATAATACTATCGTACAAACTCTAATTTTACTTTACCGATGCATTAGGCACATTAGGCACATACAACTCGTGGAGAGCTGGAAAATAAAAAATCCTCCTTCCTGTAATAATGAAAGTGATAATAATAATAATTAATAAAACCAACAACAAAACCACCGAAAAACAACAACAGGAGCAAATGGATATGGTACATTTAGGCAACCCGGCACCTCCACCAAAAATTAAAATCTTCTTGTATGCCATATTTAATTTCTATGAAGTCAGAAAAATATGTTTTATGAACCCCAAACATTTTCAAAATTTACGTAGATTTAAATCTCACCATTACTTTAAGGGGTATTCACCCGCTAAACTCAAAAAATATATTTCATTCAGGCTAACTAGTTATTAATTTGCATAGTAACAAAGACTTCATTGGGTCCACCATGAGCCCTAAAAAAAATCATAAAACTTTGTAATTTTCGAGCTAGGTCCCATCGGCAAAAATCCCCCATAAGAAATAACATGGGGACGATCGTAAGGCCCCATGACCTTGGAGAATTTTGATCCGATAAAATATTGGTTAACGTACTCGGATAACTTTTTCTGTAGATCCGCTATATTTTAATTTGTAATTTGGGCAAGTGGTTCGATCAAAATATGCTGATAACCAAGAAAGGGTTTGATTTCGTAATGGATAATTTTACGTATTTGAGTGTATATTTGTGTGTAGTTTTAAGATACAATATTATAAAGTGCAATTTTTGATTGGTACGATACTCTAGTATCTATGTGAAACAAAAAATTGTGAGATGAAAGGCGATTTAAGAAATTGCCAAAAATGTCAATTGTCACAAATTTCAGGATCAAAAAAGTTTAAAAAATCTTGTAAAATCACAGTTACAAAATATAACTTTTTAAACGTATTGTTTGTGTAGAATGCTATAGCTAGATTATGTGGTAAAAGTAATTTTGGGGGTAATAGCGCCTTTAATACTTTTAACTCACGTTGTATGTGGTCTGATTTTGAGTGGCAGCAAAGAATGCATACTAATACGAGGTATTTCTTTTCTTCCTCATATGTTCGTTGTTCAATGCTTTGAGATGGCACATACATTACTTTCCATTTCATATTAAGAAAGTAAAAGAAGTAGACCTGTCTATGCAAATATGCAATCGGATAATCAGCGAATTAACATTTATCTACGCACGTCTCTGTTATACAAATCAATTGTAATTTGAATTTAATTTTAAATTTTAAAATAAAAAATTATGTTTTATATTATTGCAATTCGAAATCCAATTTTTTTCTAAAGTCAAAATTATTGTCATTCACTTTAAAACATCTCCAGGAACAGAGTGAGTAAATAAATATATACAACTGGCATTCACTCTAACTTCTATGAATCAGCGCTCTGTAAATGAGATTGTTTTGTACAATTTATAATTTAAATGCATGTTAGGTCAATAAAATGTTGGTTAAGCCACAATCCTTTGATGCAGTATGTAATAAAATACATCATCGCGTTCTATTGGTTTGCAAACAAAATATACAAATAAAACCTCAGAATCAATTTGAATTTAATCTAAAAACAACATAACGTTTCAAACATCAATCATATTTCAATTCTATATAAATGAATAAAAAATAAAATAAAACTAGGTCAAAACGTTCTGTATGTTTATGATGCAATGTGCATCAATGACATGTCAATCTTTTAATGCAATATTCAACAAGGTGATTCAATAGGTTGATGCTATTTGGATGCGATGTGTAACACATGAGGAAGACTTTTCTTTGACATAAGAATGTACGCTAACACATAAGTAGCATGTAAATGATTGAAAGTATAAAAATAAGGCTTTAAAATCCGATATTAAAATCTAAATTTTAACTATTTTCATTCGAATGACTTTTTGTCACCTTTTTGGCTCCTAGAATCTTTAAATGGTCTTATTCTGAGGTAATTGAACTCAAAACTAGTTAAATGAACTTTGTGAAAGTTTCGTTTTTATACGATTATATTTATATAATTGTTATATTTACAAATAAGTTATCTGGTTGGTACAAAATATTATATAAATCATAGAGGTTGTGTTTTCAATTTATTTTTATGAAACGGTAATTGTATACATACTAGACATTTTTGCATTTTTTTTTTAGTGTAGACAAATAACATAATTTTAAGTCACAAAAGCAAATTAGCAAACTGAATGTATCTTGCATTGATGTAGTATAACCGTTGAGTAAAATGGCGACTTACAGAATACATTATTTTATCTGTTAAATAAATGTGTTTATCATCTATTTTCCATTAATTTGATTTTTCACGTCCCCATTAACTTTCAGTCAAAAATGGACAACCAAACTTTGTATTTGACCTTGTAAAGCAGTTTTCATAACTTAATAGAATAAACGTTAAATAAATCAACTTTTAAAATACCTTCACCACCTCTGTATCTGCAGCTTCTCATCGGAACACTTTGTCCGTGAGTTGTAATGTAAATGCCGACCTCTGATGGCCATAAACTACCTTCACAAGTCGGATTAGAAAACAGTGTAAGCACATTGGTTTGGGAGAATGCTTCATTATGAGACGTGTTGTCAGCGTAGGTACCCAAACTATTTTCAGAGTTATAATTGCAGAATAAAATAAAGAAACATTGTAAGAGCATAATGTCTAAAACGATTCAAGATAATTAATAACACATAATAATAACGATCTTAACTCAGTTCTAACTATGTCGGGTTAAGTGGTGGTTTTCCACCATTATCTAGAGAGTATGAAATTGTAGGTACTAAGCTTGCTAGACTCAGTGTTTCTTCCTCATCATCTAACTCCTTCCTCTCCACCAATTTACTCCACTCTCTTCTGTCCTCCCACAGCTTTACTCTTGCCATATGCTTCCACACTTCATATCGTTTTTCAACGTTTTCTTGAATAATCTTCCCTATTTCTCTCTTGGCCCTCCTACCCTCCTCTGCAGCTTCAAATTCTCGTCTTGGGATCCGATCTCTTCCCATCCTTTTCATATGTCCAAACCATCTTAGACGATCTCTTCCTAGCTTGAACCTCAATCTCTCCAGTCCCAGTTCTTTTCTTATTACATCACTTCTTATCTTGCCCATCTTGGTAACTCCCTTGCCACTTTTTAAGAATGCTTCAAGCTGACTCTTCTTTTGTTCCCATTGCCCATGTTACTGCCCCATATGTTAGAATAGGTACAAAATATGCCTTGTACAGCAAAATTTTACATTTTTGTGGGAACTACTCACTCCAGAGTAGCTTTCTCACCAATTGGTAAAACCCTTCTGCTTTTTGCGCACTCTAGATGACACTTCCCTACACACTTTTGCATCGTTTGTCAATATATTTCCCAGATACTTAAATTCTTCTTTTTCTTCTAACACTTCTCCACGGACTACAATTTTTCCCGATCTCTAGGTCTGCCCTTTGTCTTCTTTTCCATACATAAACACTCACTCTTTTTCTGACTGATTTTCAGACCTAACTCTGCAGTAACTTTCTTCCATCTGTCCACCTTCTCCTGCACTTCTCTGGCACTCTCACCCCAAATCAACATATCGTCCGAAAACACTGAAGTTCTTGTGTCCCTTCCATCTGTATTTGGTTCCACTCTTCTTAGAATTTCATCCATTACAACCGCTCAGAGTGTTGGAGATAACACCAACCAACCATTCTGATCTACCCATATCTGTATGTCTGTACTTCGTATCCTGTCTATTAAACCTCTTCCAAATCCCATTTTCCCTGGACACTCACTTACTAGCATATAAAAAATACATATTACTATGTCAATCTTCGATGATGAATGGCTTGATTAAAATTCCAAAAAGTTAATGTTTAAATATGTTCCTGATAATCCGCGATCAATCGTCAAAACAGCATATTCTTCTCCGGAAACATCAGCGCGTATTTATTTTTGTTAACAAATGGCACAACGATACCCATTTCTGTTGGTATTTTGTCAAATACCATGTTTGAAGAAGACTTTCTTACCGACACACGTAACTCATGCAAAACGCGTGGAACTCTCTACTACTTAGTGGTCATGGCCTCGATACCTGTCTCGTGAATCCTAACTGAGATTTATATTATTATAATAAAATAATAATATCGAGCCCTATATCCAACTAAGTCGGGTAAGGGGTGGAAGGTTCCCACCACATTCTTGGCTCCCCGGGCTTATCGAAGCGGCTAGCCATGCCTGACGCTTCACCCAAATAATCTTTTTCTCCCTGTGCATCATCTACTTCACTTTCTTCCTTTTCAATGTCTTCTTCCTCAGGGACCTCCACCAGTTTTTGCCATATTTTTCGTTCTTCCCAACATCTATCCTGGTTAACCCCCCTCCCTCCCCGTCCAAGCTGCATTTCTCCTTTCCAAATCCATTGCTATAACTTCTTCCCATCTCAGTCTGCGCCTCCCTCATCTTTGGAATCCTGTCCTTCTGCATCCTCTTCACGTGTCCAAACCACCTCAGCCTTTCTTTCCCTAGCTTAAAGTTTATCTTTATTCCAGACAATTTTGTCCATACGCATTTATTTTAGTTAGATAAAAATTACACATAATAACAGTTTTAAAATGCTTAGGCTAATGTAATATATATAGTAAAAATATAAATAAAGGCTAATTAATTTCATACATCCACAAATTCAAATTAAAAAATATTTGTCAACATGTAATTTAACAGAAAGTAACATTAATCAAACGTGGGATGTAGCTCATTGCTCCATTTATGTGACTGAAAATGTTTGCAAAATATCCGATTTCACAACGGTGCTAATAACCCAAAGACTGCTCAGGTTTAGTCTATCTCTCAACCCAGATATGCGGTGACGTAAAACTGCTTGAAAAGTTAGTAAAAGTTTTCTTCAGTAATGCGAATGCTCAGTACTAAGGACTCTCACCTTTGGGCATTCCCTTCACAACAACAGAAACACCCTAATTACCTAGTATGTCACCTGAACAGTGACACCTCGGGTAAAAGTTATGTGTACCCTACAACAGGCATCCCTACAAAAAATGTTTTTACTTACTTCGAAAGTTATTTTGCGATAGCTAAATGAACTTCCGAAAAACAACCCGGAAAATGTTGTTTTTATATTTTAATTCTAAAAGAAAAAGAAACTTCTAGAGTGTGTCTTTTCAAGAAAGTTTCGGTATTCAAATATTCTATTGTTAAATAGTCTTTGGAATTGGCTTTGCGCACATAATCGAATCAAAGTAAATTAACTTTACAATGAATGTCCTAAGCAAGCCAAGCAGATGTTGATCTCGTTGAGGAGCTTGAAAAAGTTAGTCGACGAGGTTTTCTTCGTTCGCGCGGAGGGTGGCACGTTTCTCACCACGTGTCCAGCACTTCCGTACTTCAGTGTGGCAAAGAGAACTCACCCCTTCCACCATCTCACTCATTCGTAATAACATTAACACATTTTACTTGCTCAAAATGTAGTTAATGTACCCAACTTGATACAAAATAATTGTGAAATAAATTTGTCTGAAAATTCAAATTTATTTTTTCTGTATTGAACCCTCATTTTTAAATGATTTTTGAATCACAGTCGAAAAATCAACATATATGAAAAAAGTACAGTCACGTCCAAAAAGACTTTTTTTTACTAACAAATTAATTCGTTATGTTTGTTGATTGCAGAACTTATCAATTATTATTTAGAGTCAACTGTTTTTCAGTAGAAAATTTAAATTTAAAATGGACCAAGACAATCATGTATATACAAACAATGGTCAACCAGGGATCGGTATTTGAAATAGGAAATAACGACCAAGTGGTTGGTAAGATATACATCCGACGATGCCAGAATCTGCAAACTATCACGGAACGACTATACACAATTTGTTATGTACTTCCATGCTAGAACGGCTACAAAGTCACCGTTTGAACATACCCAATACAAAAGGATGATGTATTTAGGTTTATCTTTTAAACCATTGTAACGCGTTTACTTTTGGATAGCGACGCACTTTTCTGTCCGTCCGTCTGTATGTCAAGTTGCACGATAAAAACCGAACACGACCACCGATTAACATACGTTTATTTGTGGACATTGTCTTTCCACAAAACGATATGTTTTTAGTGACCATATGGGATCAGGGGGCCCACACTGGACATATAATACCGGACAACTTTATCAACAACTATATTTAAACGCACGGACGATTTTATTTTAAACTCTTTTATACTCGGCACCTCCACCACCAACAAGATTTGAACACTTAAATAAATGTAAGATTTCATGTCTGAATTCTTCGTCGTTCTCTCCCGTACCAGTGTTAGTTCAAGGTAATATGCAAGGTGTAATTTGTGTTATGGTAAACATATTTATGGCACATGGACGAGCCCCCCCAAATTCGAATTGCAAATACAGGAAATAATTGATAAGAAGATTAGTTCTATTGATGAAAATCGCAGTTGTGTATTTAGAATTATAACTAGGATTTAGTGTTTGTTGATATAGACTATAGATAGAGGGAGATGGTGTTGATACTAGCCGACGAATAAGGCATAATGCATGTTGATATTTGGAGAGGGAGAGATTGATTGATTGATTAAGGTCTTTATTACAAGGCGGGATTAAGGCTAGTTAAAATTAAACCTTATCGAGAGAGAGAGAGAGAGAGAGAGAGAGAAATAGTCGTCTTCGTTTAGGCGGGGATTAAAGCCAGTTAGGCTTTATCTTCCATCCAACCTCCAACCAACATAATTAATATAACACAATTTAATCTAAAGAGAGAGACAATTAGCACTATAGGATTGTTCTATTTATCGCATCAACCCACACTAAAAAAAACTAAGCTTTGTCTGGATAAAAATAAAGAAAACATAATGAATACATGCAGTTATTGAATATTGTGTTTGCTGATGCTAATTCGATTGTAAAACCGTTTCTCACGAATCGAGATTATAGTAGATTAGAATTACAGTTATTATTTTTATTTTGAATCCCCATATTCCTAGAAACACGTCGAACCCCAATGGTGGGTTATAATACTGAAACATTTGACGAGATGAATTTTACAATCTAACGATTTTATCTTTTGCTTCGTTTAGCAAACAAATTTGATATTTGCTATACTTGTTAACACCGGGATTTCTGCACACAACTAAGCCATCAGAAATATAGAGGGAAATGTGTGTCACAAGTTTTTATCGATGGTTGGAGGCTGTATGTAACATTGTAAAAAATTTTAGTGGAAACCTAGAGGAATATTTACTAAATGAAATGTATTACAATTGTTTACACAGGGATATCTGCACACAACTAAGCCATCAGAAATATAGAGGGAAATGTGTGTCACAAGTTTTTTGGAGGCAGTATGTAACATTGTAAATAAATGTTTAGTGAGAAACCTAGAGGAATATTTACTGACTGTGAACTCACAAATAGTCGATAAATACCGACAATTTCGTTAATAAAATTATGCATGTGAGAATGCGTTTTAGCCACATTTCTGATCGCTTGGCTCCCTGACGTAAAATTTTGAACAGTTGTCACAAAAGTGAAAATATAGTGCTATACAGTAACACTTTTTCTAAAATTGGTTTTAAAACAATTTGAAAAATAAATTGATTTTCACGATTTTTGATTTTGTTTAAAGTACAAAAATGACTATATTTGTGAAATTTTTGTGGCTGATTGAGAGAACATTTATGAAAATCTACGACTGTGGGACTGTCCATGTATGCTATATATATTTTCAACTTTTCAAAGTTGTATTTTCTTAGGATGCTTCTTGGCCGAGCGAAATAGCTATTAGCCAATAGACAAATATGTCCGATTCCTTCTTAAATAGAGCCCCAGAGATGTCTGTTTCAATATCAGACTACCACACTGCGCACGACTGATTCTATTAACTATGTTTTCGCTGGCGATCGACAAGTTGTCCTTTGATTTAGACAACAGGCCCCCAGCACTGGAACCACTTGCACTTTTCAGGTGACGACGAACTTACGAGTAAATCCAAAAATAATTAGTGAATCTTTTGTGCAGGGAGCAAAACTAGTACCTTCCCAGTCAATTGTTTAGTGACTGAGGTCTAAGCAGAGTTTCTGCTTGATCGAGTAGAATAGAGTAAAGTTCTCTTTATATTTCAACCTAAGCCTAGTTGCTTTCCTCTCTCTTGATAACTCTAGCTAACAAACTCTAACTTCTTGATAACTCAGTGACAATACATGCGATATGGCGCTGGCATGCTTTACCTGTGGAGGTAAGGGATGCAAATACTTTATTTGCATTGTATAATTTAAAAGTCTGTTTGCCTGAAGGCTAATAGTATTTAATGTCCTCTTAATATGCGATTTGATTCGAGAAAAAACTAAACACTTACATTATTTTAATATTGTTGCCCAGTATGATTTTGTTATATTATTAAGATTAAAATTTAAACTATATGAAAGAGATGGATGCATGAATGACTAGCAGTTAAACTATTATATATACTTTTATATGTAAGATATTTATTGTGTGATTAACATTTTGATTATGTACAGTCTAGTTAAGTAGAAGTGTGAAGTAATTTGTCATCCATTATTTTGTCGTCGCGATTTGTACTACATAGGCTGGAAGTAAGAAAACATCTAGCTGGCCTTAGTCCCGACTGTAATAAAGTCTAAAATCAATCAATAAATATCTCTCTCTAGCTGTAATAAACCGTATGAAAGTCGTGTGAGAAAGTTACAAAATATACTATTAATTGTGATCATCTTTAAGTTTTTAACAGTTGTTATAAAGATGGTGTTCGTTTGTTATTTAAATTTCTCATGGGAAAACTGTCCAGGATAAATCTCCTCATTAGCTGTCCTAATAGATGTTTTGAATTCAAAGTTGTTTTGAAATGAAGCTCCAAGGGGTGTTTAATTACTTGCATTCGCATTAACAAAAACCTTAGAAAAACTTTCAGTCAGGATTGCCGGTGGCTAGTATCGAACCCGAGTATTTTAGAACCCAAGTCTCGAAAGTTACGCTAGATCTGTATAATGTTTTTGTTATTGCATTGGTGGATATTATGTTACTAACATAATATCTTTGCAATTGCGTAATACAACTGTTAATATTATTTAAAGATTTTATGAGACAAAAAGCCCCACTGGCCTTAATCCCGCCCATCATTTAGTCCACAAGAAATCTTTCATTCAATCATTCAATCTGAGTTTCGTTTTAACAATAAAAAAACTGTAAGGCAATAGAATCAACTATACCTAGTTTAATCCCTTACGCAAATGGATTATTTTTTTGTAAACATCTAAACGAAAACATTTAAGTTTAATAATTGCTAGTATAAGGGTTGTGATGGTCGAGGGTTGGGTGGGTGGGGGGGGGGGGTCGTCGCGTCACCTGTCCCTATCCGCGCAAGCGTCCTGGGAACCAATGGGACAGACAGGATCGCATTTCAAACCCGCGGCAACAATGCACAGTTGGGCATTAGTACATTCTGTGGAAACACCAACAAAGCAAAGAGAACAGTACTTTTTAATGTGATCGTGATCGTTATTAGTGTTTGGTCTTTCGATTTTACACTTTTCTTGTGGGTGAATTTTGATCTGGGTAATATTGCTATTTGTAAGATTTCTCTCGGACATACTCAAGGCTGACTTAGAGAAGAATCTCAAGAATGATCAAGAAGACTGGTTGCAAGAAGATGACACAGTGGAACTCGATAGTTTCGATCATGTGAGTAAAATCTGTTTTCTATTTTTCCTTTCATAATGTATTTAGTGTAAGTTTCAATTACACTCTTTTCTGATCACACCTTAGTTGAAATCTTTATTGTTGGCTATTATAGATTATTAATTTTCACGATAAATGTTATACGTTATGTGGCTTCCCTAGAATATTTTGGTTTAGAGGGTAACTAAAAAACCAAAAAAAAAAACAACAACAAAGAGAAAACCATATGATAATTTAAGATAAACGCAACTCGTTCAAAAAATTAACTTTGTTCTTGTCAGGCTCATGTGGTACGTCATAATTAAGCCAATACCTTTATCGAAAGAATTATTTACATTGTAGACAAAACTCGCCAGAATCGTTTAGGTTAACGGTTTTTTTAAAGTTCTTTTAAATAATTAAGCTCATAATATTTAATTAATTAGTTTTAAGTGGAGTTATATTACTTTTAGCCTCGAGAGTAATGTTTTAATGTCGCTCAGTTTATAATCTATGAAAATATCAACACGTCATTAGTCATATTTCCCGGGAGGAAACCAGTACAATTCAATTTTTCTGCTGATGGCATTGCAGTACTAATGGAGATTCAATTAAAAATTCCGGAAGTACTTATTACTGTTCCACAAAACAAGAATTCATCGCACGCAGTAGTTTGTATTTCCTTCGTTTCACGCTGTTAAGAAGGTTGAATTTGATTGACAAAAATGTTCCAGCTAAATTAGAAGTAACTTCTCTTGAAAACTTTTATCTTTCTCCAAGTGGAAAGCCTTGTCACTAGTCCCTAATTGAAATTAACTGTGTAAACCGTTGCAAATAATCCAGGTTTCGTTCACCCAACGCACTCACTGTAGCGAAGTGGAAAACTCAACTGTATTCGGACTAAGAAAACGTGACCTTAGAAAGAACTCAACGATCATCAGAAATAAGGGGTGAATTGTGACGAATATCAAGCTATTATTTTTAATAATGAGAAGGACAAAATAAGGGGGAAAAATCTTAATTAGAGACGAATAATGATCCTTGCTAGTTAAAATCCCTTTGTCACAAGATGGAAACAAACATTACTAGTTTGTGATGGGTAAAATATGTATGAGTAAAATATTGTAACCAATTTATTTTTATAAAATATTGTATCGTTTTTATGTATGCATTGAATATAGGAGGAAAGTATTTTCCTATTCAAGTGGTGTACAACGTAACGTCTGCCTGGCCAGGGTAATTGTCATGTACCTTCACTAGTCTATTGTCAGCTGTTTCTTGTGTAGTAGCCGTCTAGTCACGGGGTGGAGTGAAGAGGCGAGCAGTGGAGGGGTGAGGGGTGGGGGTGAAGAAGTGTGATGAGGGAAAAATGCTGATTTGGTAATTGTTTTGTCTTGGATGTGTTAGGAGCTTACGGTGAACCACGGCAAAATGGCTCTCAACAATATATGAGCAATTAAGAAAACATTAACTCACAAGTCAATGAATAAAAAAATTGCGTATCAATTGCAGGATAGTACGTATGTATATATACAATACGAATAAAACGAAAATTAAAATTAAAAACACAAATATATTAGTGTAATATTTTAATGTCGAATCACATGTATTTTCATTTTTGTCTAGTATATTCATATTAATATTCATTTATTGATTTCTTTTACATTTTTACATATATATGCCGAAGAAGGCAAAGCCGAAACGTCTAGTGACTAGTTAGTGATTAGTTTTGTGTTTTTATTTTTATTTGTGTTCTTCTATAGCAGCCACCTCTACAACCCAGGTAAGCTGTTGACTCCTATCTCTATCCACATTGATTATATAATATGTATATATAAAAAAAATATATCGATTTAAAACCCAATATTAAACTCATAAAGACAAAATTCACAAAAGCCAACAAATATTTAATAACACAACATGTAACATGTATATTTACTGTTATCAAAATGATTGTGACCTATACGTGAATGTGGTATAGGGCATTACTTTTAAAGCAAACTATTTCAAATTATTTTCTATTATAAGAATACAACTGTTGGTAAAATGCAATTAATTCAAATAAACTGAATCATTGAAAAACCTTCAAATTTAACATGAATGTGGATAATGTAGCCTACTGTACGACGCACTTGTCTGTTAAACACGTTCTTCAATAGGGTGATCTTACGTCTCTTCTTTGTATCCATTTGTTAGGAGCTTGAAGACGACACATAAACCGATACCCATTCTAACCCAAGAGTAGAAACACAAGTTAATCAATCAATTATAAATGTTACAGCGAATTAAAACCAATGCTCATCGATAGAATACAGCTGCTTTTTTTAATTTTCTTCTCTGACCACACGAGATTGATTGCATCCACCCCTAAGACGACAGTGTGTTGTCGCCTAGACTGAATTGTGTAAACAAATTGATGATTGACTGATACCACAAACTGGTGTTTGCTTGCAAGTTCTAAGAGGGGAAGTGGAGTGTGGAAGATTAGCCATTCACTTCAAGGGTAACCACAAACCAAATGAAATTACGACAAGAATATAAAAATCTTAGAAATAAAATATTAACAAAGAATAATATCAAAAACCGAGAATTGCAAAACAATAGACGGATAAGGAAAGTATAAGCATGAATTTAAAAAAAAATCAAAAGTATGGAGTTCCCAAAATAGGGACCCATTCGACCGAATATTAGCGTTATTATATTACTCTTATCCCGTTGGTGGAGGTGCCGGGTTACTGTACTGAGGGCAAGTTATGATTAAGCTTGAATATCTACATACTTAGAAATATTACAGAAATGAACGGAGCACCCACAAAAATGTTATAGTAACATGGATCGAATGGTTAAAAAAAAGTGTATTAAGTCCAAAAAAATCTAGGATTATACTGCAGAAAAGTTATAACAAATACTTGCTTGCTGTACTGAAAATGCTTTTGTGAACAGAAAACGCAATATATGTATTCCATGTAAGACTTTTCAGAATTGTTACCATACCCGTACAGACTTAGTTTGAACAATGTTTACTCAAAACTTTAAAAAAAGGACTTGATACACTTTGCTTTTGAAACACTACCAAATGGACTGAAAGAATATGAATGTTTTATTTGTAACTTAAAAAAACAGCACAAAATGGTCAAAGGGACTAACGATAACAATTTGTAGATTGCCTTTTAGCTTTCCAACATCATGCATCCTTCCCAGCCATCCATATAAATAATTATCAAATACAATGCAAGTTGCAGTTCAGTTCAAAACATGCTTAACCCTTATAATCCCTCCTGTAGCGATACTCATAAAATATTTACTGTTTACATTAAAAAACAATTTAGATCAACCATCGATGAGATATTGCTTCATATGCAAAATTTTATAGACCAAAATATTTTTATGGCCACACTAAAAGCTTTTCATCAGATTATTTTTGAGTATTTGAGTTAAATCGATTCCACTAGTGTACCACAGCTGATAGGGTGGAGGTCTAGGTGCTAGTAAGAATATGCATTTATTTTGGATGCCCCGAGCTGCAGACAGAATTATAAAGCAGACTTGGGCCTACTGCCACTGTGCATCTCAAATGCATCGTAAAATATGAATATGGGATGAATTTTATATCCAAATGCATGATAATATATGGTAAGATGGTTGTAAGGTATATTTTCATGATGATACTTTCACTGTTGCATGTTCTGTTTACAATGCTCAATTCTAATCCCGTGTCTTAGTACTTAATAAAACTACAGGTTGTATCTTTATCGATATAAGTTACGATTATATTATCCACAGTTGATTAGATATGAACTAAAAGGCATATTGATTTTGATTGTCATATAAAATATCACCGCATATATTTTTCCCCTGGCCCATGAAAACTTAAGAAGGTTCAAAGAAAACATTTAAAATGTAGAACTAGAAGTTGACTTGAATTGTGTTCCTATAAGTAATAATGCAATGTCAAACCACAAATTATGAAAATGTGTTTGGGCAAACCTTCGTTTTAGAAGATTAGCGCTTTACTGAATTTCAAGGAGATATTGGCATCATCTGTAGCACATTAAGCTAAACTATAACAAACAGGGTGAGAAAATCACCCAAAATAGGAAACGGAAGCTACCTCACCAAGAGATTTCCCCCAATTTCACTCCCCATGGAAGAGGGGGTGGGAGTAAAATTGATTTACACGGATACTAACAAACACATCTTGTTTATATTTAAATTTGATTGGGGTAGTGTAGCCCCCAAGAACGACAGGGTCACCAAAAACAATCTGTATCATACTTGTTGAATGGCAACGTCAGTAATAAAACGCATGTCAATCTGATAGAGTTGTTCAGTTTGTGACGTGACATATATATATAAACAGACGGACATAAAAGTGTAGCATACAGCGGGGATTATAGCCCCATAAAGTAAATGAGTATAAAATATAAATATTAGGAAGACATATTATAGAAGTAAGTCAATGACATAATTTTATTCATCTAGGCTACATTATTTAAACTTTTAGATAAAAACTTTGTTTTGATTGTACAAAATCAAGAATAAAATGATCTCTTACTTGACACATTCATTTGACACAAGTATATAAGTACTTGAGTAAGTCATGAGATTAATTATCGAAATAATAAGCCTACCAACCTGACACGACAAAAACAAAAACTTTTGTTTGTTTACAAGTTGTGATGTGGTACAGACAAAAACAACTTTGTATTTATTCTTGCTACTTTTGGTCCAAATTGTGATTTGCTAATAGATGACAATAGGCACAGCATTCTATATGACCTAGTTTATGGAACACTAAACCACAATCAGACAGTTCACTATCAAATTTCCGAACAATCTTCTTTATTTGCAGACATCCAAAGTGTTTGGGGTATATTTAGCTGGGTTAGGTTTGAACAAGCCTTTGTGACAGCTTTACATTGTGTCAGGAAAGCGAGGGAGACAGAGGGGGTGGGGGAGATAACGCAGCATTTAGCTCAATCCTTGAAAGAATTCACTTAGTTATAATTTACTTTAATATCTAGCTTAACATTGATATTTTATTTAAAGTTAAAATCTCTAGGAATGTCGTATGATTTATAATTCTATTTTCTGCATCTGTATGTGATCTTGAAATACTAAAAATGAATGTTCTTTAAGACTTGAGGAACACTGTCTGCTACTGGGCTGACCAGCAATCAATAGAGTTTTGCCTCAGGGTTTTCCATCATCTGCCATCCGTGTTTGGCTATTTTTTTGTGCACTCTTTGTACAATCTTTGTACAATTCCTGTCGCATCTTATAGGCAAGCTTAATTATTTGTTATTTTAATAACTTAAAATATACGTTGATTAAATGCATTTTGTATTTGTAAAAAATATAATATATCCACTCGGGAGATGTAGGGAACACGATAAGCAAAGTGAATTTCTCAAATTGGAATATATAATAATAATTTTGAACGGAGTTATATGTTATAACAATTAATGTAGTCAAAAGTTTATAAAAAGCCGTGACTTAAATTAAAGACATTTTTCTACGTTATTTTGTATACCACGGGAGTAGCACAACATTGAGCTTCAGTTTATAGTAAGGTATCTAATTTTAAGATTGATCAAATCTCATTTGTAGCATTTATTTATTTAACGTCTATCCTTTTCAGATATAAAAACTGATTTACAAAGTTAATGAGGATAACTAAATAAATCTAATCATATAGATGCAGACACAACAATGAACTAGGGGAAGGTGGGGTGCGTTGTAACATATTTTTTATTTTAATTTTTTTACAACACTACATTATTGTTAAACTATACTTTTTTGTCCTATTGTTACTAACATATATTTCCCCACCTACACTGATTTTTGGGACTCATTCATATACATGTATGGTGAGAAAAATACATAATTGTGGGACCACTACACGTGTTACAATGCACCCCGTGCTTGGGGTGCGTTGTAACAGGCTATGGGGTGCCTTGTAACATGTTAAGAAATAGGTGATAAGGACATGGGATACTCACTTTGTAGGTTATAAATAATTAGCATATACATTATTGATGATAACTCTAGTCATATGTTATTTTTAAAATTTCAGTGAAAGCCATGAACAATCAAGGTTAGACCAATTTATATGTGGAAAAGTCAAAATTAAAATTTAGCTGCATGGCTGGCCTCTCTGTGCTCCCCTTTTTACCCTTTTTACAAAGATAATTTCACAAAATGCTATAAAATCACAATCATGCCTTAAATACAGTTTTACAACAGCATAACAGTCCCTACAACTATCATATTACTGTCTGATACCATTATACAAGATTGTAACAACGCGCCCCATAGAGTAATGTTACAAGGCACTCCGCACTGTCAATATTTAGAAAGTAATTTATTTTCAGCACATGGTAAACAGTAAAAGTGAGGTTAGAAACTTGTTGCATCACAGATTAATGTAGCTTCACTTTAGAATAATTGCAAAAAGTCAGCTATTTATACAAAAAATTGTAAAAAGTTTTTAACTGGATTTTTATATTTCACTTTGAATCATCAAAAACAATTTATTCATTCCTAAAACCAAAGTTTTCTTCCAATGACTCTTCTTTTATGTTGGGAGGTGCAGTACAAAATGGTCATTCTTCAGTGCCTTTCAAACTTGCACTGCTGCTGTTAGATGGCTGTGGAATGCTAAAGTTACAATGCGCCCCACGATACAACCTACCCCACCTTCCCCTACATGTTCAGAAAATATTTGAAATAGTAATATTACAACAACAATGCATTGAAACACAACAATTTTGGTAACAAATAAAAAGGATATTAAATGCAATTAATTAATGAATCAAATATAAAAAAAACTGGTGAGAAAAAAGAAACTAAAGGATAAAAAAAAAACGGAAAGAAAAAAAGAAAGAAAGAACGAAAAAAATCTATAAAGCACACTTTGGAAGTTTGAAGTATAGGACCGAATAAACATGTTTGTGTATTTTAAAATAATAAACTAATGTAGCACCGACAGTGTTGGCTCGAGACTCTAGTTCGGGAGGTCGCGGGTTCAAATCCCGTCAAAACCGGCAATTCTGACTGAAGGTTTTCAGAGGTTTTCCTCATTCGTTAATACGAATTCAAAGGATATAGTCCTCTTTAAAAGCCCGCGTACATGCCTTCACTGTCCTACCTCCAATATACCTAGTTACACACCTGAAGAGGGGCATGCATTGCACCCTGGGCAGGTTTCCAGCGAGAAATAAAATAATATGAATGTAGATTTAGTTTGAAACTCTCCCCTTTTTTGTGCATCACTTTTCAATCTGTCTGTATGTATGTACGTGTGTCACGTGCCACGTGTCACGATAAAATCCAAACGGGACATTCGATTGCAATACGATTTTGTATGTTGTTTTTCCATTCAACAAGGATGATACAGAATGTTTTTAATATAAACCATTCACCACAGGAAACAACCTACGACCGAATTACCGACCTCTTGAATTCGCCTATATCTGCTCCTCAGTGGACCCTCATATCATACGACTAAGATAAAAACAATTTTAATACGTGAGTGGGCATTCGTGGTCAGAATGTTGTTTTAGGGGACTAGAGAATATTATTGTTTATTGAAAAAATACTCCTCATAAAGACAGGGTATTATTAAATTTACCTCTTGCAAATTGATAACAAAACCAACCCCTCGCTTCGTTGAGATTGAGTGGATAATCCACAGTCGATCGTTATATGGAGAGAAAATCAAATCAACTATAATGTGATATCCTAGTGAATACTATTGATAATTCCGAGAATTAAAGAGGACTTAGTGGGACTAGCGGGATAGCGCAATCAGTGACCTGATGTTTGTAGCTGAACAGTTACAAATGTAAAAATGTTATTCGTTTAAAATGAAATTAAGAGATTTTCTATTTATATATCCAAATTAGGCTGGAAATAATGCGCCTAATCAAGCAGGGATTGACATCATCACGAAAAACAAAAACGAAAGCAAATCTAAAACATGTCTTATTTAACTGTTTAAATTAGGATTCAAAATTTAATAAATCTGTGCGTTCAATTTATTTTAAATGGTTAGATTCAAGAAAAATTACTTGCAGTTTACAATTGAAATAAACGGGCAACATTTACAAAAATCGGTTAAATTGTATGAATATGTCTCCTACAATAATGTTAATTCCTAATTATTATAATTATATGTTATAATCAATAAAGGTGAGTACTGCGTCCCATAGATTGTTTCTGTTTTGACATTGATAATCTGGAACCACCTAAGACGGCCTTGGCTTCTCTAGCCAATTATGACTAAAACAACTCAAAGTTTTAACGCAAAGACAATCCTTCAAGCACCAATTAGCTTTCCTGTCACTATTAACACTCAATTCCGGACAAAGTAAAAAAGCCAATGAAAAAATAATAATCAAGTCCTTCAATAAAAATCAGATTCCCTATAAAGAGCTAAGGCTCGAAGCAAGTAAAAGACAATTGTGACCTATGGGGTCACATGGCAAAAGAAGTCGAGTGTAGTGTATCTGGGACCTGCAGGATGCTTGACTTCGCCTGTTCTCTAGTGTCAGTAATTCAATAAATTCCGTTGTTTTGATGAAATCGTTGAGTGGGCACTCGTGAGCATGGATGATGTTGCAGTGAGGAGGAAGAGATGTGTTATGAGAAACCGGGAGGAGGGGGGGGGGGAGCTTGGCTGTGCCACCTATTTGTGCTGGTAAAGACTGGTCAAATAAATCGTTAGAAGACTATGGTCATTTGAAACCATTCGAAAGTTAACTTTTGCCTCATGTCTCAAGAACGCGAAATATATCACACAAATAACAACAGTTTGGTGAAATTACATTGTTCAGAGGGAATGTTCCAGGTTCATTTTATTGTAAGCGTTCGATGAAGTAGATCTTTTAGCAGGGTTGGCGATGGCTGAAATTCAAGTGGTGACCTCACGAAGAAGAACCCTTAATCAACTTTCTAGGTTAATATTGAATAATACTGAAATATGTTTTTAAAACGAATAATATGATGCTACACTCCACTGAAAAGAGAAAATGAATGGGCCAGGTCAATAAGTGCCCAAGTTACAAAAAATGCGCAAATGAGTAAGTTAATTCTATTCTCCAGGCATAGGGGCATCATATTAATGCAAGAAACACCCAAGTTCGAGCAATTAAAAGCCATTTACCAGGCGATGAAAACTTGGCTCAAGGCAATAACTGACCAAGTACGTGTTACTTGGTCATTTCTTGCCATGAGGTTGGCGATCATGGGACTGCTTATGTAGATATTAACTACAGTAAGGAATCCTCCTCTCCTAGTCTTATTTTATATTGTTATACAAATAATTTAAAATAAAATAATATATTTTGGGTAAAATTAAAAAATATATATATTTTGGGTAAAATTTAAAAAATATATATGTACACATATATTTTTATTTTTTAATTTATTTTTCAAGTGGCGTGATAGTTTATTGATATGTGGCTGCAAAGGGGTTAATGGAAAAGGCTTAAAAAATGGTTTTATTCCTTAAAATTAAAAAAGTTAATGCAAGAAATGCCCAAGTGACAACCTCAAGTCAATAACTAACCAAGTAAAAAAAGTTACCGAATTTTTTTCCAGGAAAAGTAAAGTCTAAAAAAAAATTCCTAAAATTGTATTGTTAGGTATCTTAAGGTTAAGTAGTGTGCAATTTTGCATGCTTTTAAATTAAAAATTGGCTGCGTTATCTAGTTTTATCGATTTATCTCAGAATGTGGTCTGTGTAACTTGGTCAGTTATTGACTTGGCCCATTCAAATATTATTATTATTTATAATGCAAACAGTTACATAATATGTATCAGCTAAGCGATATGAAGTGGATGTAGGAGCGAACCTGAAATCCTTACACAAATTTGAATAAAAACCCTCTAATGGCTTTCACAGCAAACCGACAGGCATCTTTGCATAAGCGGATCGTATAAGAGCATCCTTTATAATTGTACAAGTAATCTATAAAGCTTAATACAGAAACATTAACCAAATCATTGGCAGCTTTGTCCACTTTGTTTTGATAGGCCGAATGAATGATCCGCATTTGAAATGACTGCTGAAGTAAATGCAACGTTTGTTCCCTTCACAATTCCCTCAACCTAAAAACCAAGTAAGTCACTTGATTGAGCTGATTTCACCCCTACATCGGGCATCCTTACGAAAAAGGGAACACACTAAACAAAGATCTTGACTTAAACTATAATACTCTTACCACGTACAAATCCCTTCTTAATACCACAGTAGACACGTATAATATTTAAACAAACAAACACCACACAAACACACACACACACTCACACTCACCCTCACACAAATACACTCACATACACACACACAAACACACTCACACTGTAGACCTATCTGTATTTGTAACTGTTACTATGTATGTTTTATTAAATTTGCACTTGTGGATATGTATTATCTGTTGCAAATAAAGCTCAAAATAATAATAATAATAATAATACATAATAATGATAATCATAATAATATAATAATATAATATAATAATAATAATAATAATATAATAATAATTTCAAATTTAAGGCTTTCGCGGCCCGGTAAATAAATAAACGTCAAACGCAATAAAAGCAGAATCGACGCGGCGAAATGTCCCGACCAGTTAATCGTGTTAATAATAATAATAATAATAATAATAATAATAATAATAATAATAATAATAATAATAATAATAATAATAATAATAATAAGTGGTTGCTGAGTGGTGTTTTGTTAGATTGGAATAGGTGGGTCGTGTGCTCTACGGTTTTGCCCTCCGGTTAAACCAAGAAAAGTCCATGAATACGGGCTTAGTTACAGATACTACATGGTGTTTTGAATTATTCAGTCATCCCGCTCCCAAACGGTGTCTTCCTACACTGCCGCTTCCCGTAAGGCCATCAACCTTTCTTTCCCTCAATGCCGTCATTTCTACTCTTGACGATAAAGTCCATGTTACAGGAAGCGTTGTTGGCCTAAGGGGAATTTAATTATTCCCCCAAGACCAACACCCTGCATTGTATAATTGAATATATAACTTTTATCTATATAACTTTTAAGATAACATTATATTAATTTGATATGGTCGATCGCAGAATATTGCAACGTGAAAATATTTCGAAATTAAATTTGAAAATTGTTTTCATAAGCCATCTTATTATAATGATTCTTCTTCTCATTTTAATCTGCACGCTCTTAGTACGTAAGCCTAATGCATTGATGTGTGTTTCATTGATGTATAGGCTAATGCTGGCAAGCTAAGGGGGGAGTTCTAATAATATGCTGGAAGCTGATTGATACTAGCCAGGTAAGCCTAAGTGAAGCTTAAAACGATCTCATTGCCACCCACGTAGATACGATACGGCTGATGTACGGAATATAAGGCCGGGTGGAGGATTTACTGGAAGTTAGCCCGCTATCATGTGTTCTATTCAGGCGGAAAATATGGCCACATATGCGTAGGATGCGTAGAATTGAATATTAGGGCTATGTATTTCAGTAATATTCATTATGTTTATATACACGGCTCGGGAAAAACTACGAAATAACGAGTGTTCATTGCTCGCAGCTTAATACTGTAATAATGTTTTGTCTTTCGCATCTAACACAATTTTTGTGGGCGAGATATTATAATTTTCTACGGTAGAGTTTAAATCAGTTCGAAAAATGTTTACCTTTTTTACGAAATTTGACAATAAATAAAATAATTTAGACGAAGAGAAAAAATGTGTTTAAATTAAACAACTATAATGAATATCAGTATTTTGTTCTATATTGTTCTAACAAAGAAACTAGCTTCCATCCATAGAATTCAAGTTTTTATTCAAAGTTGTTTTCAGTCATTCAAGTACAAATGAACTTTCTCCAAAATTAAAATACTTTTTAACAATATTACATATTAAAAATATTTGTTCTTCGCTTATCTCTAATGTATAAAAAATTTAATACTCTTTAACAATTTAGCTATTTTGGTGTGATTTACTTCTCTCAAGCAACACTGAATAAAGCAACACTGAACTGACTGGGCATGTTGTTATGATAAATCGGTTGGATTTGCTACCGCTCGATTTCATATTATTTTAAATCAAGTGTGAAAACTAGCGAGGGAACAAGTGAACTGGGAGGGTGAAGGATGGGTGGGGGTGGGGGGGATCGGCGAGTTGAAGAAACCCTAACTATTTTATTTAATTTTAAATAAAGACTCTCACATGCAAGCACGCACACGAAAGTACAGAAAATAAAGAGCGAAGCTAACTGTTAAATGTTCAATAACTCTCACCAGCGTGGGTGCTGGCTTGCGATGAGGCTAGCCGACTGATCTCTTTAGTATTTACCTAGTATTTAGAGATCAGTGGGCTAACCCAACCCCACTCAATCCATAATCAACAAAAATACATTGTGTATTATCCTTTTTAATGGACAACGTCAACCATAGAAACCACATGTCAATCGGAGCTCACGTTCCGATTTTATCGTAAGACGTGACATTAGCACTGACAGACATGAAAGATAATAAAATAAAATAAATAGATAAACGTCTTTATTGTCTAGGTGGGATTAAGGCCATCTAGGCCTTTTTTCCATCTAACCTAGTCGCATTTAATACATTTTGTTCATAATGGTTTCGGGATACAATAATTATTAATCACAATTCAAAGAACAATATTTATGGTTACTACATTTTCATTAATATAACTCAATCCATACATATACACATTTTACACAATCATTCATCTCATTTATGTGAATCTATCGACCTAACTAAAATTTTCCAGAATTTTAGTATCAAAACAACGGAAATAGTTTATCAATTATGATAATCTGGCATTGCCAAAAATAATATAATTTAATTTTGGGTTGAGCAGTTTCAATTGATTATAGTGAAAATAATTTGGTTTACCCCGGACATACTCCTGCTCATAATTTTTGGGTTGAAAGGCTGATTTTTGTTTCTATTTGTAACACATACTCTTGTCTACAAACTGGCATATTTGGGAAAAAAAATCGTTGTTATATTACACGGTACGATTTTTTTCTTCCAGCGGTACAAAGTTAGTATTTGGTTTTGGCATATCGTGAGTTTAAACATATATTGTGCATGGTACTTGGATGAGCGAAGCAAAGACTTCAATTTCACTGACCACCTCAAAATATTAGCTCTTTTTTTGTATTTTTGTCTGTTTATTCGCGCTATACCAGGAAAACGGCATATGCGATCTTGATGAAAATTTGAGGGGACCTTCGAAATCTCTAAACTTAGACTTGCCACGTTTTTGGGTACATTGAATAAAATATTTCTTATGATTATCATACTTACACGATTTCCAGTTTTTAATGCGATATTTACGTGATATTTGGGCTGATTCTGACCAAACGGGTGGGCTACAAAGTTCATATTTTACATCTACAAAGATTATGATAATTTAGTGCCTTTTGAAAGAAAAAGGTTAAAAAGTTGATCAAAATTCATAGAAATAAAGGTTTTAATAAGTTTACAGTGTTACGTGGTATAAATTTAAGCGTATTCAGTTAACTATAGAAAGCTAATCACCATAAAATAAATTGACAGAAAAGTAAAAATAAAGTTCCTGAAACGATTGGTACGAACAATTGAAATTGCGAAGCGATTGTTTTTGTTTTTAGGAACTGTCCTTTAATTGAATATAAAGGGGTGCTATAACATATTAATCAAATTCTTACATTAAAAATACAGAACTCATTTGGGCCTATAGTGGAATAGAAAAAATATGTATAAAATGCTAAATTTGGTAATTATGCTAGAATTTCTGATATAAAGCTATTTAGAGCTCTGATTGATAGAATCACAAGTAGACCTAAGAAAAGAGAGTCGAAGACCACTTCAAAAGTAATCAGGACAGAAATTTAAACACATCTCCATCAGACTGACCGATTTGTGACAAGGTTCGCAAACGGCTAACTTCGATCGTGTTTTTGGAAGCTTTTCTTAATTGAGGAAATCCATTACCGGGCTAAAATCAAAAATATAATTCCATTTGCTTATTTAAATAATTAGTGATAGTTAATGAGACCAAAAATGGGTCACATGAGAGGATTGTTTAGCTATCTTTGTTTGTCTAGTGTGAGTCTGTGGGAGCTAGAGAAATTGAGACTTTGATTGCGACTGAAGATCACAAGTGCCCCCCAGTATTGACGGCAGCTCGAAGAGGAGACTATTAAAAGAAACCAATAAGTTTGCCCGTCTCCCACTCCAAGATCATTGACCTATTTTCTTCCAAGTCGCAAACACCGATGGCTTAACCTTCGATCGAAGTGTATTGTATAATTGAGGGAAATTCTCTCGGGGTTTTCACCGACTAAACTCAAAAAATATATTTCATTTAGGCTTACTATTTTTAAAAAAAATTATATAGTTAAATAATAAAATACTGGGTCCACCATGACCCGATTTTTTTTTAAGCTTGGTAATTTTTAAGCTAGGTCCCATCGGCAAAAAGTTCACAAAAGAAAAAACATTGCGCCGAT
Organism: Sweltsa coloradensis; assembly: GCA_024449915.1. Classification (NCBI taxonomy): domain Eukaryota; kingdom Metazoa; phylum Arthropoda; class Insecta; order Plecoptera; family Chloroperlidae; genus Sweltsa; species Sweltsa coloradensis. Next base: position 147,513 of record JAMZAV010000053.1, read on the forward strand.
ATTTATGCCCCGGCCAAGATCTTGGAGGATTTTCCTCTGCGTTTTGTTTTTGTAATTTGGGCAAAAGGTTCGGTCGAATCATTTAGTTGTGATGCTGTCATGCCCTGGATGTACAATCTGCAGGAGTTTCCAAGAGACCAATAGAAAAATTGTGCTTGATACCAACAATCGAGTAGTTCGTAAAATATTGACACTTTTACAAGTGTCAAGGTGGGGGGCATGTTTAGGCCCGTTGGTTTAATTATCTACATTATTCAGTGTGTTGTTTTTAAGTTATCCAGTAGGCACTGACTGTTTGTTTACATCATTTGTTCTCTTGTCTATTCTGTGTTGTTTATCAGTTGCGCATGGTAACGATAGGCATTCGTTTGGAATCAATGGCGCCACGCTCTTGTATAAATATTTCTCTCTTGCTATTTATGTGTGACTTACTATTCTAATAAAATATACAGACCACTTTTACATTGGGCTTTATCCATCACATTACCCAGTTCAAACATTGGGTGTAATTTCGGAACGCGTATATTTCCGTGTTTGGGTATATGTGTGAGCACAGTTTCAAGACTCAATTTTCTAAACGCCCATTTTAGATTGATATGTTGTTCTAGTATCTATGTGAATCTAAGAAATTCACCAAAACGTAGATTTTCGCATATTTCATTATCAAAAAGTTAAAAATTTGTTTAATATCACAGATTAAAGATATAACTATTTATAGAGTTATTGTAGTGTAGCACTATCCTCTAGAATAGATTATAATATGATAATTTATTGTAGTAGCTCATAGAAATTAATTTGAAGAATCACGGTTACGATAGTAATCAGAATATGGAGCGAAGGTATCTGATCAACCGAGTGTCGAATAAAAACACACATTGTGAAGTAAGAAAACTAGTAGTCTTAACAAATCCTGAATAAGTAGTTCAAACGATAGGATTCAAGTTTAAAGGTATTCCTTAAATTTAGTAATATTGCCATTCACTCATCATGCACCACTAATAACGTTCTTTAGAAGGAAACTCAAATAACCTTATAATATATAAAACCCTTCCCTGTGCCCCCAGACAAGCAGTATAATTACAGTGGCAAGTTTAAATATTGTAAAGCAAACCAAAAGACAATAATTGTTTTACCTCCTTCAGAGGCGGATTTCTAGTTAGTTAAACGAGGGAGCTGCATCTGTCATCTGGTAAACCTTTTTATTGAGTCAACCTATTAGGCATATACAATAGGTGATCAAAGGTTCATGTTAATGCCAAATTAGCAGAACGGAGTTAAGTTGACGAAGGTGTGATTTGATGTTCAGCGCGTTCCTTGTCCTGCAGCCATAAGCCATTCAACCATCCAACTTGGCATTATTTATTGATGATGAAGGACGTATGCACTTTCTTATCGTATCATATTTTCAATATTAACCATAGACCAATCGGAAAATGCGTAGTTATTTGGTTGGGTATTTATGATCACTTCAACAGATTCAAAATTCTAGAAAATTAAATTAATTTTTTGCTTTTTTTCTATAGTTAATTAATGGAAAAGTGCTATGATAGACGCCGTCATAATTGACTTTTACACAATGTAAAAATTACAAATGCTAATAAATTTGATTGCGCGTAAAATGAGCATGCCTATCTAAAAAAAAACTTGAATTATTATTGGCAGGTTCATAAAGAAAAGCCAACCAAAAACAATGAAACTTGCATTCGACCCGGCACCTCCACCAAAATTGAAATCAATTATGAAAATCATCTTGTCCGTTTTTCTTTGGCGAATGAAAATAAACAAAATGTTAAATATGTTAACCCCTTATCCGTTTGTAATAATCCTACAGTTATATATTTTTTTCCAAAGGACATATTATAATATAAGTGTTTCAGAATAAAAGACGAATCTGTAGCTATAAATATGCACTACGGTTGCTTCAACCGAGAACATTCAAATTTTCTCTATATAAACGATTTCCCAGATTCTTTTCAAAACCACATCTAAAACGTAAGGCACTGTGTATGTAATGTATTCACCACAATTATCAAAATAATATAAATTTTCATCGATCACATTATGCTACACTTTGTAAACAACATTTGATTCCAACATTAGCAAGTCGTCGTAGTGCAACCGACGTAATTTTCCTCTGCAAACTTCTTCATAACTTCATCGACACGGACCTACTTAAAGATATAAACTTTCACATTCCTTCAAGATCTACAAGAAATTACATCCCCTTCAAAATTCCATGTGCTCGTATTGGTGATTTTAAATTTTCCCCCATTAACCGAATTCAAGACACCCAAAACAAGTTATTAGCCATTAATACAGAAATTGACATCAACCACATGAAAATTCAATTAATTAAGGCTGCTGATTATGCCAATTTACCAACATGACTCATTTATCATTCTTGTCACCTTATCACCTTATCACCTTTTCACCAGTTTTGTATTTTAGAACCTCATTTAAAAAAAATCTTCATTCATCTTGGGCTTTCAGCCGTTTTTTACATATATATGTTATATCGCAGACTTTCACGGATTGAGTATGCACACATTGTATTTTCGGGTAGTCCGTGTGGTTTTATTTTATTTTTGTCAAAGTTTCGGGCAGCTCTCCCTGCCCATCTTCAAGGAAATTAAACATAAAACAATATAACAACAGAAAAAAAAACAGCCTTCTACTCGTATGCTGAGGTCATCTAAACAGTAAAAGGATAATGTTGATGGCTTCACATGGTTGTATAATTTGTCATGAGTAGGCCCTACCTATGTTTTCTAAGCTATTTAGTTCTTGTCTATGTATCTAGTTGCAGTGTTTGTTATGAAGTAAGGTTTTGTTTGTTTTTATATTGTTTTATGTTTAATTTCCTTGAAGATGGGCAGGGAGAACTGCCCGAAACGTTGGAATAAATAAAATAAAACCACACGGACTACCCGAAAATACAATGTGTGCATATATATATACTTTTGTTATTCAAGTTTTTCTTTTTGTATTTGTTGTAACAATAACATTTTATAGTGCTTGTTCATGCATATTTAATGATTTGTATTATGTATTTGTATTGTTTTTAATTATTTAGTTTTAGTTACCTAACACTTGTGGGTTAATACCGGTTGTTAGAGATCAATAAATATAAATATAAATATAATAACATAAATTTTCGTCTGCGGGAAGTGTGTGTAGTTTTAAAAATTATTTAAATAATTTAAAGTTTTTAACTTGAGGTGGCATTTATTGTTTTTATCTTGTACTTGAGTGACCTGTCTTGGATGTAAATGGGTGTAATGTAGGTGCTAGTTCTGTTGAACTACATACATACGTACAAACAATGCATTTAGCCGACAAATGTAGCTCAAACACGCGAGACTGTGTCTTGTGTTCGAAACTCACAACATGCAATCTTAACTTAAATGTTTTCCAAGATTTTCTTCCATCTTTAAGGGCAAGTATCACCACCATAGTCTCACGTAGTTTCATTAGAACTACACCCTGCATAAAAAATTATTCAGATATTGTAATCAGTATCTTTTTTAATTACGGAATACATTAATTTAGTTTAAACCTTGATTAAAATCATTCCTGGTTACAATATTTGTAAAAGGTTTTATGCCAGATATAGTTCAAACTAAACCATTTGGGACTAATTACTAACTTTTTCGTATTTGTGTAGCGTTATGCGAGTTATTACTAAAATAAGGATATTTCGCGTGGTTTTGATGTTGGCGGTAGTCCTTCTTCTTAATGCTAATTCAAGAGATTGAGTTCTCAAACAGCTTTTGGACATTCCTTTTTCAAACAAAAAAACACCTCCAAAATACCTAGTCATGGGCCTGAAGAAGGGATTGTTTGGTATGTTTCCTACAATATTTTTTTTTCTTTTAAATACATTTTGTATTTGTTTTATTGAAGCAAACTCCTAATTAGATGAGCGTAGCGAGCGTAGCGAGCGAAGCGAAGATTCCATTTCACTACACTGGAGAAAAAATCCGGAATGTTTTTTTTTTTTTTTTCTGTATTTTTGTGTGTTTGTTAACACGATTCCGGCTAAACCGATACTTTGATTGCGATGAAATTTTAAATTTTGGAGGCCTTCGAAATCTCTGAACTTAGAACTGCCACGTTTTTGAGCGCAATCGGGAAATTTTTTCTTATAAAAAACGCAATTTTACGATTTTTTTCGATTTTTTAAAATTTCTTCGACTTATAACACCTACACGCTTTATCCGATTGTAATGATTTTTCCACAGAACCTTAATTTTATGAATTAAGATATTCGTGTGAAATTTGAGCGTAATCGAAAAATTATTTCTCATGAAAATCGAAATTTTACGGGTTTTTTCTTTTTTAAAACAATTCTTTGACTTATAACACCTACATGCTTTATCCTATTGTAATGATTTTTTCACAGAACCTTAATTTCATGAATAAATATACTCGTGTTAAATTTGAGCGCAATCGAATAATTATTTCTTTTGAAAATTGCAATTTTACGATTTTTTTTAAAATTACGATTTATTAAAAAAATTAAGTTAATTTTTTATTTTATTTAATTTAATTAAAAAAATTCTTCGACTAAGTAATAATTTTTTCTCAGAACAACAGAAAATCCGCGTTACACATGGCAGCTCAATGCACCAATTACGCTCATCCAACAACGCGGCGGGACTTAAGCGTTTTCCTAGTTATTTTGATCTAGAAATGGACTTTTTCACTTGGAGGTGAAAACTTTTTATATTTATTTAACGACATATAATAAATGTCGTACATTTTATGTATTTATATGTTTTATAAAGGACAATAAGAAATAAATACCTCGTTCCAAGAAATCGAAGAATTCGGAATGTTTCAACGTCATCAAAGTATTTTCATTAATAACCCATCTTCCTGTTTAGCTTTGAAACTTGCAGAGTGGTTTCAAGTGGTATGAGACTAATAGGCACTGACGCAAGACGCAATCAGCTTCATATTGAGAATAGAAACGCATGTGGAAACAAACATAGGTGTCTTTGTTGAGAGAGAGAAAGAGAGAGAGAGAGAGAGAGAGAGAGAGATTGATTGCTTAAGGTCTTTATTGTAAGGCGGGATTAAGGCTAGTGAAACCTTATCTTCCATCCAACCTAATACTACTACTACTAATAATAATAATACAAATGATAATGAAGGCCGAATGAAAATTATAGATAATTAGAACACAAAGTAATTGGCCTGATGAAAATTACACATAATTAATTGAAAACATAAACATTTGAAATTATGATAAACAATTTACACAATTTAGCTATTCTTTCATTCTCCGCATTCATCCATCGCTTTCATACAGTTTCCTTACAGTAACAAAGAAGGCGTCCTCGTAAAGTAAATAGAGTAACACAGGAAACCGAGCATATTAATATGTAATTTATTTTCATTATTTGGGTTGTTTGGGTGTTTTGATATTACTTATTGTTTGTACAGTTATCATTAGTATTTAAAGAATTTAAAAAATAGGAAGTAGTGGCACTTTTAAAAGCATAGAAGTTATTTGTCTCTGATTTCAGACGGAAGAGCATTCCAAGTTCGAATAGCGTGGATTTTGAATGAGTGGTCAAGGAGATTAGTTCTGAGTATGGGAAATTAGAGTTGTGTACCGGACCTAGACCTGGTATTAAACATGTGGTTTGAGTGAAGGAATTGAAAGTTAGAGGCGAGATAAGACGGTGACGATGTTGAAAGTAGCTTGTGAACTAGGCATACGTAGTGAAGGATTCTACGATCTTTTAATCTAGCCCAACCAAGCTTCTTAAAACCCGGGGTTATATGGTCAGATTTTCTTATTCCTAATATAAATCGGACACAGGAATTTTGTGCCCTTTGGAGACGAATAGCCAGGTCCTCGGTCAAGTCATTGTAAACAACGTCGCAGTAATCGAAATAGGGAATAATAAGAGATTATACTAGCATTATTTTTAGTTAAGTCGGAAAGAAGTTTTTTAGTCTGTTTAATGAGTGTAGTGCAGCTTACGTTTTTTTTTACAAACGTGTTTGATATGTTCCGTCCAAGTCAGGTCATTAGTCATAATAAGTCCTAGGTTTCTGACTTGTTGTTGAAAGGGTATTGTGGTACCGTTTAAAGAAACGTTGTCGATTGTCGAGTGGTCTAGTTTTGCTAAAAGTTTGTGGTAGCCTAAAATAATGATTTGTGACTTATTGGGGTTTATTTGCAAAACGTTTTTAGTTGCCCACAAAACAAGAGATTGCATGTCTTTATTTATCATTTCAATTGCTTGATTAATTAGTGAGGTAGAGACATGTATATAAATTTGCAGATCGTCTGCGTATAGCAGAAATGAGTGAATTTGAAATGTCGTTAATGTACAATGAGAATAACAAAAGGTCCTAAAACACTTCCTTGCGGCACACCTGCCGTCACTGGTAGCCAATTCGATTGACTGTCACCTGTGATAATGCACTGTTGCCTGCCGCGGAGATAAGAATTCATCCATTGTAGTGTATATATATATATATATATGGATTGTTGTAGGTTTTCGCGGCCCGTCATAGGATAAAAACAAGGATCTTGGGTAAAACCGCGTCGAAAATAAGATGAACCAGGGCAGAACCTGGGCGTCCACCGACGTTTCGTCTGTACTACGTCAGACATTTTCAAGGTTGACTGTGACTCTACGGAGGTTGGAGTCACAGTGGTTGGCAAGCACGCAGCGCCCGCCTTATATAGCCTCGGCTGAAGGTGCGGGGCGGCGAGGTTATATAGAAAATAGGTGCGGGGCGGCGATGTCATATCGAAAAAATATGTACGGATGGTGGCAATAGAGAAACAAAATAGCTCAACTTACTGTAGTGAAACCTTTTTAGTCCGGCTTCTTGTCATAGGGCCTGATTGGTTGTCTTTTGAAATGTTATTCGTGTTTAGAATTATGGAATCTGAAATTTGCACCACCTCCGAGGGATTTGGCTGAATAGGTCTACGGACTACATTTCGAGGCATGAGTGCAGGTTTCCAAGCAAGAGGGAGGCTCTGGCTATCATCTCTTTTGTTCATGTTATTCGGCCGTTTCTCAATTTCTACAGATTCACGGATAATACGTGGCTTGAGCTGTTGTACAGGACAAATAGTTTTTGTTTTGTCAAAATCTATCACATGCGAGTAAGCTTTAGCATGTTGAGCCAGGGCTGATTTCTTGTCACCTGCTTTCACAGCATTAGAGTGTTCATTTATCCTCACTGCTATGCGTCTGCCTGTTTGGCCTATGTACGTTTGATCGCAGTCGCCACAGGGAACCTCATAAACCCCTCTTTCTTCCAGATGAACAGAGTCCTTAGCACTTCTCAAAAAGGAGCTGATTTTTCTGTCAGTGGAGAAAATGGTTTCGATGTTCTTACGATTGAGGATTCTATACTTATGACGTCTGTGGTACCCTTGACATATGGAAGAAAAGCTTTTGACCGTGGTTTCTCCTTGTCCTCAGTATCATCCTCAGATTTCTTCAGTTCACGTTTAAACGCTCTGGTTATGTCTCGGTCCAAGTAACCATTTAGTGACGAGAGCTTCACGGAGCTTGTCAAATTCCTCTCGTGAGGGAGATTTGTCAGTAAGGTTCCTGACCGGTGACCAGAGTGTTAACCACTGAAAATAACTGTGAAGGACGGTGGTGGGAAGTCCTTCACAGTTATTTTCAGTGGTTAACACTCTGGTCACCCGGTCCAGGAACCTTACTGACAAATCTCACTCAAGAGAGGAATTTGACAAGCTCCGTGAAGCTCTCTCACTAAATGGTTACTTGGACCGAGACATAACCAGAGCGTTTAAACGTGAACTGAAGAAATCTGAGGATGATACTGAGGACAAGGAGAAACCACGGTCTAAAGCTTTTCTTCCATATGTCAAGGGTACCACAGACGTCATAGGTAGAATCCTCAATCGTAAGAACATCGAAACCATTTTCTCCACTGACAGAAAAATCAGCTCCTTTTTGAGAAGTGCTAAGGACTCTGTTCATCTGGAAGAAAGAGGGGTTTATGAGGTTCCCTGTGGCGACTGCGATCAAACGTACATAGGCCAAACAGGCAGACGCATAGCAGTGAGGATAAATGAACACTCTAATGCTGTGAAAGCAGGTGACAAGAAATCAGCCCTGGCTCAACATGCTAAAGCTTACTCGCATGTGATAGATTTTGACAAAACAAAAACTATTTGTCCTGTACAACAGCTCAAGCCACGTATTATCCGTGAATCTGTAGAAATTGAGAAACGGCCGAATAACATGAACAAAGGAGATGATAGCCAGAGCCTCCCTCTTGCTTGGAAACCTGCACTCATGCCTCGAAATGTAGTCCGTAGACCTATTCAGCCAAATCCCTCGGAGGTGGTGCAAATTTCAGATTCCATAATTCTAAACACGAATAACATTTCAAAAGACAACCAATCAGACCCTATGACAAGAAGCCGGACTAAAAGGTTTCACTACAGTAAGTTGAGCTATTTTGTTTCTCTATTGCCACCATCCGTATATATTTTTTCGATATGACATCGCCGCCCCGCACCTATTTTCTATATAACCTCGCCGCCCCGCACCTTCAGCCGAGGCTATATAAGGCGGGCGCTGCGTGCTTGCCAACCACTGTGACTCCAACCTCCGTAGAGTCACAGTCAACCTTGAAAATGTCTGACGTAGTACAGACGAAACGTCGTTGGACGCCCAGGTTCTGCCCTGGTTCATCTTATTTTCGACGCGGTTTTACCCAAGATCCTTGTTTTTATCATATATATATATATATATATAGAGAGAGAGAGAGAGGGGACTTGAAGAAAGATGAAAATATTTTCACTGACATAAGTCAAAATGTTACGTTGATTTGAAAACTATGTGTTCGTGACCATTGATTTTGTAAGGATGCCCACTGTAGGGTACACATTAAAGCTTATCGATGTGACACTCTTCAGGACGCAGATTCATGTACATTTTTATCCCGGGATAGGCAGAATTTGGTGGGATAAGCGCGGGATAACTCCAAATCTAATTCATGATGACTTATTGCGCCTTGCCCCAGGGATAAGAAAACACTTAAATATTGTTGATTGGTTCGAGCCCCGACTTAACCCGTCTTTATCCCGCTTATATCCCCTTACATCGCCTTATCTCGGGATAAATAGTAAATGAATCGGGTCCAGGTGACTAACTAGGTATATTGGAGTGAGGACAATTGTGAAGTGATATTCGAGGGCTGTTTAAAGAGGCGTCAATGCCTCTCGTTCGCATTAACAACTGAGGAAAACCTCGGGAAAAACGTTGTCAGGATTGCCGGTCATGACGGGTTCGAACCCTGGACCTCCCGAGTAAGAGTTTCGCACTTTACACTTGAGCCAACACTGTCGGTATAGTGACGGTATAGTGACTATTATGGTAAATTTGAATTTGCGATAATGATGGTAAATTTGAATATATATAATAATGACAATAATGTGTGTATTTTGTTACGTTGTGTTATGTGTATTATAAATATCAGCAAATAATGCTTAATAAAGTGAGAACAACTATATTTTATCTGCACCATATTAGGCTAATGACAACAGCTACTTTCATTACTGACACATGTAATTAAGAGTAAATGTATATTATTTTGTAGCCCCATTACAACAGGATGCATATCATACATCATTCAATTTAACCTATACTTTTCACATTAACAATACAATATGTTAAATAATTATACGAATGGGAACTTAATTGCCTACTGATATAGTTTTAATCATTCAAACAATAAGCTATTTAGATTACCGCGTCGCTATTTTAACCCAGTCGACTACAAACAATACGCGTAGTGAATGACACGAATACTTACTATCTTCAACAATACTATAGAAATAAAACTATCCCGAATAATTCATTGATAAAACTATGACTCTTATATTAGAATATTTGGCGCTTGACAATCCAAATACTGAAATAATTGGATGAGCGAAGCGAAGACTTCAATTTCACTGACCCCCAAAAAATTAGCTCAGTGTTTTTTTTTTTTATTTTGTATTTTTGTTTTGTTCGCTCTCTACCGGCAAACGGCAATCATCTGATGAAATTGGAGAGGCCTCGAAATCTCGAACTAGAGCTGTCATTGTTTTGGTACAACTCGAAAAAATTTGCTCATGATATCGTACTTTTTTAGATTTTTTAGATTTTTGTGCGATTTTTGTGCCATTTCGGGCCAATTCTGACCAAACGGATGGGGGACACTTCATATTATCTGACATTAGGTCTGTGATTGTATTTTGAAGAAAAATTGAAAAAGTTAGCCAGAATTCATAGAATAAGCTTTTATAAAGTTTTTTGATTTATTGTTTGCGATATTTTTGTGCCATTTGGGCCAATTCTGACCAAACGCAAACGGGTGGGGCTACAACGTTCATATTATACATGGACATTAAGGATGGTGATGTAGAACCTTTTGAAAGAAAAAGTTGAAAAAGTTAGCCAGAATTCATAGAAATAAAGCTTTTAATAAAGTTTTTTACGATTTTTGTGCGATATTTTAGTGCCATTTGGGCCAATTCTGACCAAACGGGTGGGGCTTGCAGACTTTAGCGTTTTCCTAGTTCATATAAATCATATCTCGACATGATTTTGTGTGTGATTTCTTTGAAACTTGCTTTTGAATATAATCGTTGTATTATATATATTTTCAATGGTTATTGCTTCAGGGAACATACGCGAATAATAAATTATGTTTGTTAACTAAACTGTAGATAGGTTTCTCAGAGTCACATTTTCTCCAATACCATAGTTTGATTAAATAGAATTTGGACTACGTTAACTTCTGTAATTAATTCATTGAAATTATAAAAGTCTAGTTAAGTGTAAATAATAGCTTATTAATTTTAAAATTAGAGCGTCAACTTTACGAATCATACTTAGAAGGATCGACATGTATCTTTGTAATTACGTCAACAGCTGTCCGAGATGGTTGTTCTACGATGTGTCGACAGGTAGCGTTGCAGTGTTCTACCACGCACTAGAAGTGAGGCTGTAACCAAGGAAACACAGTCAGTCGCGGATAATATGAACAATCTTAAAATATACAAATAAATAAATCGTGGACGGTCAAAAATGTTCTCTTATACAAATTGATCGCTGGTTGACTTTTGGTACAAAAAAGAGTTTTGAACAAATGGACGAAAAAATCGTACATCAAAAGTTAATTCAGAAAATAATTTTTTCTTATACTCGTAGCGGAGACAAAGTGTGTTTAAACAATTAAAAAAATCATAGCTCAAAATTAAGTATTGCACCTAGAACTTTTACTTTTTTTATTGACCTAAAATTTGCATGTAATGACCAAAAAAGAGCTATTGTCCCGTAAAAATAAAAAAATCCTTTTTTCTCTTTTTTATTCAAGTTCCTCTTACATTCAACCACCAACTTTTAACCATTTTCCTCTGACTTTCAAAATATCGGTAAGAGTGCTCTGGAATAGCCTTAAGGCTATTGTACCACCTCTGGCCGATAATTTGAAAGTCGAAGAAACATGTCTGAATAGTTTGCTGAATGAAAGAAGGCCTTTAAAATAACAGAAAAAAAATTGTGAATTTTTTGGGCGGGACATAACCTCACTTTTGGAAATTATATTTAGATTTTTGGACAAAAGTGTAATATACAAGACTAGTTCAAAATAAAATTTTGAGAATCGGTTTTCTGGACATAGTTTCTAAACACCTTTAGCTATAACTTGACTATAGCTAAAATAGTTTTCTGAAAATAACAGTAGGTGTACGAATTTTTTTGTCAAATTGTTATTTTCAGAAAACTATTTTAGCTATAGTCAAGTTATAGCTGAAGGTGTTTAGAAACTATGTCCAGAAAACCGATTCTCAAAATTTAATTTTGAACTAGTCTTGTATATTACACTTTTGTCCAAAAATCTAAATATAATTTCCAAAAGTGAGGTTATGTCCCGCCCAAAAAAATTCACAATTTTTTTCTGTTATTTTAAAGGCCTTCTTTCATTCAGCAAACTATTCAGACATGTTTCTTCGACTTTCAAATTATCGGCCAGAGGTGGTACAATAGCCTTAAGCCTGCCACTTGAATTAAAGTTACCGTGAAAATCAGTTCTGCAACTGAGTCGGAAGACTCAAACATTATTAATTGCTACATATAAATACAACAGAATTCAACCCAAAGATGCACACATATGTCTAATTAACCGCGTCATAGAATATCATTCAACTAATGAATAAAGAATTGGAATTGTGAAATCAGTACGTATGCATTCCTCCTACCCGGCACCTCCACCATTTATGGCGACATTTTTCAACTGGTGGTGGTTTCTTGGTTCACAAACGTTATTTTTACGGGGTACGTTGATGTAAGTCGCGCACTTAGTATGTGAGTGAAAGAAATGATTACAACAAACTTAAAAATAATAGATACCCATGCACTCATGATTCACAAAAATATATATTTTTTAAAGAATACACAAATAAAATTTAATTTATATAAAAGAAACAAGTAAAACAGGTATTAATACTTTAAAGATGTGTTTTTGGACATTACACTGCTCTTACTCCATTGTTCAAACATCCGTTTGAAAAAAACTTTGAAAGAAAAGTCGAAATATCACAATAAAATATTAATAAAAGCAGTGTAATGTCCAAACAACACACATTTAAAAATATGATTTTAATGCTAAACCTCCTCTGCAGGATTCATGTTTGATGAATCTATTTTTAATGAAAGGAAATCTAGTAGGTAAAACAACAATCTGTAAATATGTTTGTTTAGGTTCTACTTGCACAATTTGCTACACAATACTGGAAGAAGTGTTTTTGGAAGTTTAAGAATTATGTCGTGTTATTAATGCCACAATAATAACCACCAATGTACGATACAATTCACCTAGGATTCAACAACATATTTTTGTAAATCTCTTCATTAAAATGTGCCATTCAATTAAACAAAACCGTGTTATCTTAAATGTGTATTAATTTTTTTTTTCTTGACCCGGCACCTCCACCAAAATCATTAAATTTTAAATACATTTACTGTTGAACTCAAGATTTGGTTTTATTTAGAAAGATGGATTTTATAATTTGATTTCCTTCTTTCCGTCAATAATTTTGGAGATTATTGTTTTAAATGTGTTTTGTTGATTTTTCATACGAGTATTGTAAAGAAATTTAGGTCATGGACAATCTTCGTGGTCTTCATTGTTTTCTGGAGAACTATGAAGGCGATTAAACTACTCTGCCTGCTTGTTTATAAAATGCCGTGAAAACGTGTACTTTGGACGCAGTACCATTGTGGTCAACCAATGGCAATTGATCAGCCGACGATCAATTCATCATTATTACTCTATTATATGACGGGCAAGGTTTCTTTGCTCCACATGTCTCCGAGATAAACTGTTCCACCAGAGATGGCGTTGCATGCTTCAAAGCGAGCACTTTTCAAATACGATATTCTTCTGTTCAAAACGTAACTTTTGTATTGAAACGTACTAGTTCCAAATGGCGTTTTCAATCGAAATGCAACAAGTCCATAAGAATTAATCGGATCGTGGATTTGTAAAATAACTCATGATGATGGTCAGATAGTGTTAGAAGCGTTTTCTCAAGGTATTAGCTGTCACAAGCTAGGGTTGTCGTACATAGAACTGCTTTTTGTATACGTTTATATTATTCATTTTAAAAACAGTAACTTTTTTAAATAATTTTATTCAATGTTTATTTCTTTTCATTACAAAAAATGAACAATTTGTGCCGTATAAATAAAAAGAAACAATGTTAATCGGATTGGGAAACATGCAAGTAATACAATTTGAACCAAACCAAACCAAAAATTCCACTTCAAATAGCAACATGTTTACATCATACAACGAATTAAAATCCCAAACAACATTGTAAACACTTCAAGATCAAGTATGTGATGTTAATTTGTTGTTATTGTCCCAAAAATTATAAAATCTTAATATCATGTTGTTAAGCTCTGTGTGTTGACTTGTGTTAAATGTTTTATTGATTATCTCAAAAGTTAAAACTAATGTGTTTGGACACATAGAGTTTTGGAACTTTGCTCCTATGGATTATAATATAATGTATTTGCTTGTTGGATGAGCGTAGCGAGCGAAGCGAAGATTCCATTTCACTACACTGGAGAAAAAAATCCGGAATGTTTCTTTTTTTGTATTTTTGTGTGTCTGTTAACACGATTCCGGCTAAACCGATACTCCAATTGCGATGAAATTTTCTGGAGGCCTTCGAAATCTCTGAACTTAGAACTGCCACGTTTTTGAGCGCAATCTAAAAATTATTTCTCATAAAAATCGCAAGTTTAGGATTTTTTTCGATTTTTAAAAAAATTCTTCAACTTATAACACCTACATGCTTTATCCGATTGTGATGTTTTTTTACAGAACCTTTATTTTATAAATTATAAATTTGTGTGAAATTTAAGAGTAATCTACAAATTATTTCTCATGAAAATCGCAATTTTACGATTTGTTTTTCGATTTTTAAATTTCTTCGACTTATAATTAACACCCACATGCTTTATCCGATTGAAATTATTTTTTTACAGAACCTTTATTTTATGAATTGATATATTTGTGTAGAATTTAAGCAGAATCAAAAAAATATTTCTCATGATAATCGCAATTTTTCAATTTTTTTCGATTTTTTAATTTTCTTCGACTTATAACACCGACATGCTTTATCCGATTGTAACCATTTTTTCACAGAACCTTTGTTTTATTAATATAAATATTCGTGTGAAATTTGAGCGTAATGAAAAAATTTTTTTTTATGAAAACAACAACAACAAACAATGATGAAAGAACAATGATATATGCAGACGATATCGTTGAATTTGGAGACAATGGTGAAGAAGTGCAACAGAAGGTGGACAAATGGAGTGAGGTGACAGAAGAATTTGGAATGAAGATTAGCATTAAGAAGAGTGAGGTTTTAGTGATGCAAAGAGTCAAAAAGTCTCAAAGATATAAAGATAGGATCACACTGAGGGGAGTAGAACTGGAGGAAAAAGATGAATTCCAATACCTAGGAAGTATTGTGACTAATGAAGCAAAAGTAGGGAATGAAGTTAAGAGGAGAGTGGGGTTGGCAGAAAAGTTTTACCAAAAGATCAGAAAGTTAATTTGGAATGAGCATTTCCCTAAAAAATGCAAAATGCTCCTATATAAGATGTACTAGATCTACCCATTTTAACATATGGTGCTGTAACGTGGTCAATGGGCTGGAAGGAAGAAAGTGCTATACAGGCAGCTGAGATGAAGTTCATACGCAGTGTGGCAGGGGTGACAAAGTTGGACAAGATACGAAGTAGTATGATAAGGAAGAAAGTAGGAGTAGAGAGCCTAAAGTTCAAAATGGGAAAGGAGCGACTACGATGGTATGGACATATGAGAAGAATGGAGAAGAATAGAATCCCAAGACAAGCATTTGAACTAAAGAATGATATGAGAAGAGTGGGAAGACCTCGAGATAGGTGGCAAGATCAAGTACAGGCAGATGTGGAGGAGAGAGGAGAGGAGTGGGAAGTGGTTGAAGAGAGGGAAAGATGGTGGGAGGACAGGAAAAAGTGGAGAGAGTTGGTTGGTTGAAAATAAGGAAGAAGATGAGGTGCCGAGCTTGACAAGCCGGTGCTGATTCGGTGATGCCCAAGATTTAGGTGGAAACACCCCTTTACCCAACTAAACGATGTTGGAACAAAGTGTAGTGATATATATATACAATAATATTTAATTCAGATTTTCGCGGGACATATGTAAACATGATGGTTTGTTATGGGGCTTTTGCCGCGAATAAATTTATTAAAGAAGAGGTACTGACTTACCCTCCTCTCTGAGTAGTTCGGAAAGTCGCAATCTCCATCTCAGTGGTCACATCGGGAGTGAGAGGAATCTGGGAGGATGGGAATGCGACTTTCCGAAACGTCAGAAGAGGAGGGGTAAGTGCAGCTGCCCTCTTCTTTAATAAATATTGCGGCAAAACCCCTTAAAAAACATGTTATATAATATATATATATATATATATATATATATATATGAAAATCGCAATTTTACGCTTATTTTCGTTTAAAAAAAATAACGCTCATCCAACAACGCGCCTGAAAAAGCGTTTGCGAAGCTTCTTAGTTTAATATTCAATATTCCAGTTGTTGATCACGACATTATTTGTATAATAATATGATACAAGGCGTTGGTGTTATGACTAAATATTTTCTTAGCAGAAGATTTTTAATTCTAATCATAAAACAAAGTTAGTGATGATTATTAACTTGAATTGCTGCTTTCTTTAACATTCACGAAATTCAAGCGTCTTTGAAATTCGTTAGACGACAGCTAAGTAAACAGTGGATTAAAAACCTAGGTATCTAACGTCACGAAGTACTGCTACAGCCTCACCTTGTTTTACCGATATTCGTTAATTTGGTTGGTAAAATAGTTTTAGCAAATTTTTTGGTCAGGGTGGGCTTTATCCTTGGATTAATCTCTTCCCACAAAAGCTTTATTATATACACATGAAAATTCAGTAAAAATTACAACATTATTAAGCATTGCTTTTGTTTATAACAAAACGTGTGCTGTTATGTTGAATATTAGATAGAGATAAAAACATTTGATGGATTATTACAGTAAGAATGTAACATTTTGAAAGATACGTTTTTAGAGAAAATTACAACTTTTTGTTTCATTCTGTAGCAGCCATGATATTTAATTTGGTTATATTTGATTTAAAATGTAATTTTTAACCATATCCCTAACCGTTTATACTGATATAAATATTTCTTAAGAGTAATTTTCTGTGTCATTTTTAATTAAAACTTGTTTTTTCCTTACAATATATAAAGGGATACCACTTCCAAATGGGTAACTCTAAGGACAATCCCATAATCAAAGGTTTTTCTGCATTAAGAGAGTATAGGACATGTGTTTTAGGCAAATTGCTGTTCGCTCGGCCAACTGACACCACAGGTGTCTGAAATTTTGAACATATGTCACAAATGTGGAATTATAGGGCTCTGCAGTTACACATTTTTAAATTTTGTTTTAAAATAATTTATAAAAATTAAATTAGTTTTCACGAATTTTGTTTTTGTTAAAAACTCCAAAATTGAACTCCAAAATTGACCATATTCGTGATTTTTTTCTGACTGATTAAGTCAAAATTTGGAAAATCTATGACCACAGGGCTGTCTATGTATGTTTTATTGACAACTTTGCAAAGTTTCATATACGTCGGATGCATCTTGGCCGAGCGAATAGCTATTTGCTAACAGTCAAATGTGTCTCATACCCTCTTAAATATAATTTAAGTACTATACCAATTAGATATTTTTCAACCAGATCAAGCCTTCCTTCACAGTGTTGTCACATATTCTGATAGTGAATCTCACATTTTATTTTCCAGACTCGTGTTATCTGGGCCGTTTTGTAGTTCGACATTCCTGGACAAGCCTACGTTGATGAAGCGTAGTGTGAAGTACAAGGGCAGCAACGTACTGGCCAAAGATCCAGTACCACCGACAGAAGAGCCGCGCACTGACTGGCTGGAGAAGCAGGAAGCGAAGAAGAGGACCCCCTTTCAAAACGGGAACGATGTTGTCAGTAAAAACATCACGAATGTTCTAGAGAATCTACTCAAGAACTACGAGAGTAGCCAGCTGCCAACGCACGGCCAAGGTATACGTGTTGACAAAATTGTTTTAAAATGTGTATATAATGTTTTTTCGGTTTAGAAGAAATATGGTTGATTACGATGTATTGCCGAACGAAATTAAGAACTGTGCTTAAAAGATTTTGAACTGTCAAAATTATTATTAATTTCAACAAAATATATTTAGATACTGTCTGGTAATATCTATATAGTGTTAATATTTGGTAGATTTCATCTTATTGGTTTAAAACATTTTGAAATCGAGGTTTGACTTCCGCCTCAGGTTGGTTTAATATAAACAAGTATGTTATTCGGAAATCTTCAGCTATCATAATAACTGTTACTATCCTCTCCCAGAGAGTTAGGGTTGCGAATAAACTTTGCCTAACTCAGACATTTTGCTTCCAATATGTGCTTCCTTTAAGACAGAAACTAAAGAAATTTCGTTGAAAAGCGTGTCTTCTTGTTGATAGTAACCTTCAGGCATATTGCTTGTAAACTATGCTATATCTTAAATCATAATCATCATCAATTTTAATTTCAAAGTATACTTTTTCTCAGATAGCAATCTTAAGGTATTTTGCTTGTAAACAGTACTTTTTCTCAGATAGCAATCTTAAGCTATTTTGCTTGTAAACAGTACTTTTTCTCAGATAGCAATCTTAAGCTATTTTGCTTGTAAACAGTACTTACATCCAGATAGCAATCTTAAAGGGGTATTTAACCGCTAGACTCAAAAAATATATTCCATTCAGGCTAATTAATAATGAATTTAGCAATCAACAGAAAAATTATTGGGGCCTCCATGACCTCCCAAAAAATTGTCAAACATGACAGTTTTAGAGCTAGGTCCCATCGGCAAAAATCTCCCATAAGAAATAACATGGGGACGATCTTTATGCCCCGTGACCTTGGGGGATTTTGATCAAAAAAAAAATTGGCCATTATTGACATACTCAACAGCCTTTTCTGTAAATTCTCTATATTTTGTTTTGTAATTTGGGCAAGTAGTTCGGTCAAAATATGCTGATTACCAAGATGGGGTGTGATTTTGGAATGCATATTTTTGCGTGTTTGAGGGTATATTTGGGCACAGTTTCAAGACACGATGTTATAAAGGGGCATTTTAGATTGGTACTATGCTCTAGTATCTATGTGGACCAAAAAAGAAGCAGGTTAAAGCCGATTTAAGAAATTTCCCAAAACACCAATTATCGCAAATTTCTGGATCAAAAAAATTAAAAAATTCCTGTTAAATCACAGTAACAAGATATGATTTTTTAAACGGTCATTTTAGTGTAGTATTGTGCTATAGATCACGTGGTAAAAAATAATTTTTGGGGTTTTTAGCCCCTTTAAGGTATTTTGCTTAAGTAATACTCCAATAGCAATCTTAGGTATTTGCTGATAGTACTCTCCCAGATAGCAATCTTAAGGTATTTTGCTTGTCAACAGTACTTTTTCTCAGATAGCAATCTGAAAGGGGTATTTAACGCTAACTCAAAAATATATTTCATTCAGGCTAACTAGTAATGAATTTAGCAATCAACAGAAAAATTATTGGGGCCAACATTACCTCCCAAAAAATTGTCAAACATGACATTTTTCGAGCTAGGTCCCATCGGCAAAAATCTCCCATAAGAAATAACATGGGGACGATCTTTATGCCCCGTGACCTTGGAGGATTTTGATCCAAAAAAATATTGGCCATTATTGACGTACTCGACAGCCTTTTCTGTAAATTCTCTTTATTTTGTTTTGTAATTTGGGCAAGTAGTTCGGTCAAAATATGCTGATTACCAAGTTGGGGTGTGATTTTGGAATGCATATTTTTGCGTGTTTGAGGGTATATTTGGGCACAGTTTCAAGACACGATGTTATAAAGGGGCATTTTGTATTGGCACAATGCTCTAGTATCTAAGTGGACCAAAAAAGATGCAGGTTAAAGCCGATTTAGGAAATTTTCCAAAACACCAATTTTCGCCAATTTCTGGATCAAAAAATATTAAAAAATTCGTGTTAAATCACAGTTACAAGATATAATTTTTTAAACGGTCATTTAAGTGTAAGTATTGTGCTATAGATCACGTGGTAAAAAATAATTTTTGGGGGTTTTAGCCCCTTTAAGGCTATTGTACCACCTCTGGCCGATAATTTGAAAGTCGAAGAAACATGTCTGAAAAGTTTGCTGAATGAAAGAAGGCCTTTAAAATAACAGGAAAAAAATGTGAATTTTTTGGGCGGGACATAACCTCACTTTTGGAAATTATATTTAGATTTTTGGACAAAAGTCTAATATACAAGTCTAGTTCAAAATTAAATTTTGAGAATCGGTTTTCTGGTAATAGTTTCTAAACACCTTTAGCTATAACTTGACTATAGCTAAAATAGTTTTCTGAAAATAACAGTTGGTAAACGATTTTTTTTGTCAAACGGTACAAATACGAGTTTTTTCCAGTTTTGTACCGTTTGACAAAAAAATTCGTACACCAACTGTTATTTTCAGAAAACTATTTTAGCTATAGTCAAGTTATAGCTAAAGGTGTTTAGAAACTATGTCCTGAAAACTGATTCTCAAAATTTTATAATGTTTAACTTTGAACTTGTATATTCACTGGTTATGTCCAAAAATCAAATTTTTTCGTAAAAGGGGTTTTCCGCAAAATTCACGACATGTTTTTCTGTTTTTACCAGAGACCTTTCTTTCACTTCAGCATAAATTTCTTAGAATGTTTCTCTCAAAGCATTTAAGTTATGCCTAAAGTATTCAATAGCCTTAAGCTATTTTGCTTGTAAACAGTACTTTCTAAAAGATAGCAATCTTAAGCAATTTTGCTTGGAAATAGTACTTTCTCTCAGACAGCAATCTTAAGTTATTTTGCTTCTAAACAGTGTTTTCTCTCCGATAGTAATCTTCAACGAATTTAGCTAGTAATCGGCAGTTTCTCACATATATTATTCTCCAGCTTTTAAGCTTGTAATCTGTAGTTTCTCTCAGATAGTTATCTCCAACTATTAAGCTTGTAATCTGTAGTTTCTCTCAGATAGTTATCTTGAGATATTTAGCTAGTAATCTGTAGTTTCTCTCAGATAGTTATCTTAGCTATTTAGTAAGCAATCTGTAGTTTCTCTCCGAGAGAATCTTCAGCCATGAACTATGCTCTTTGAGACACTTCTGCTCACCTCACCACACCTACCTACCTCGTTCTGAAACTCTTCTCCCCTCTACTCTCAGTTCACCAGCTCACTCTTCAGGATGTTCAAGTAGCAAGCAACCACTTACTCGTTTCTACTCCTGCATCCCCTCTTAAATTATCGTGTTTCCTGCGTATCATTAACTCCCCCATCCCTCTAAGCTGTGTCGAGCCGATACCTTGCGGATGATCGGCTGAGGGGATTACAGCTATAGATTGCTGATAAACTGATTAAAGGAATATCTAATCGAGTGGTAATAATTGTCCGGTATAATCGATACTTTACAGGCAATCAAGTCTGGCAGACAGACTGCATGAGGTAGATGAGCCCGTGTATTGGCTAGTCAATAGTAATTTACTGGGAAGGTTGAAGATTTGTTTCAGGGACTTTTACCAGTGAAATAAAATAATAATATAAGTGTAAAGGGAATAGGAATTATGTCAATTTCGAGCCCTAGTGTCCTAACAAAATTAGGGTCTGTATTTGTTATAACGATTCTTGTGCACTTGTGAAGAAGCCCTATATGTCCAGTTCCTTTAATATACTATATTACTATATTATAGTCTCAAGAATTATGATTATGCAATAGGGCGTGTTGGGAGATTAAATTTCATGTAATCGTTCGAAGAAAAGCGTTATAACAAAAGTTGCAACAGTCAAAAGAAACACATCTTTATTTCGAATCAATCAAACGTTGAAACAGTATATTGGTATTGATGCTTTATTGCATTTTAAAGTAAACATTGCAGTTAGTAAGATTATATAAGATTAATTCTTATAATAACATGTACGTTTGAGTAAAATTTAATATGATATGCAAAAACATACAGTTTGAACTTGTTTTGTTGCTGTCATAAGCAGAAGCTTGAGCGATCGGCAACAAAACATGCGTCTATACCTATTTTGTTAACTAGTAGGAAATATTAAGATTTTAGCATGGTTTGAGTTGTTGAGACAGATATCTCTGATCTTATTCTTATGTCTATAGCTAGGAGTATGTACAATGCGGTTATAATTTATAATAAACCAGTGAAATATTATTAAATAAATCAAAGTATTACGTGTACCCATAGATATATTATATACATTAATGACATAAATAGAGGCAGGTGGCACAATGTATGTATTTCATTTTTGTATTACTCGAACGATATTATCAATCAATCAATTTAAATTCAATTTATATTCATTTAATTTCTGCGTGTATATAACGATGTAACACCAGTAGAGTTAACAATTGCAAGTTTTCATAGTGAGTTTGGTGGTAAATCAAGATTACCAACAACAATCTGTTGCATATTTTATTGCAAGTTAAGTGAAGAAAATGTGTTGTAAAAATGAGGGTTTATGGATTATATCATCGGCAGTACCAGACAATAGGGTAAGCCTACAAAATCGCTTCAAATAACTTGTAAAAGAAAATGTCAAAAGGTTGTTAATTCTTATTTCAAATACCGGTCCCTGGTTGGCCATTGTTCGGGCGTTGATGACGTCTGTACCAACATGGTTGGTTAAGCCAGCTTTAAATTTAAATCTATCACTCAAAATCAGTTATGTTACTTAGTGGGTGGACTCTAAATTGGAATTTTTTAAATTTATTTATATTTTTATCAAATCAGTTATATGACTGAGTGGGTAGGCTCTAAATATGATTTTTTAAAATTTATATTACATTGTTTTAACTACCTGAAATACTTTTGACTATATAAAAAAATCATTGGTATCACTTCCACATTGTTGTTGTATTTTGATTGTTGTAACAAGTGAGTAATGTATTTTGGTTTGTTCCCTTCTAGGCCAGCCTACGTTAGTCAAGACCAACATGCTGATTAGGAGCATGGGTCCCGTCTCAGAATTAGACATGGTAAGTGATGAAACTAAACTTTGTGTTCAATTATTCAGCGCACGGTGCGCACCAACTCTCTCGAAGTGATCAGTCTGCAACTCTTGCTTGATAACTTACAACAGAAATAAACTATTTATTCAGCTGTTTCTTATAAAATGGAATATACCCGAATTACGCAGTATCAAACATGGGAACGAAGGTTATCGTTAATATAGAACGTTACGTTCAATTCTATTTTATATAAGTAGCAGATAAATAGAAAATTTCCCCTTTTGGTTGGGATGGCCCCATCCTTTGACCTCAATGGTCACCAAAACATTATGCATGATGTTTTTATTTTAAAATAAACTTTAATAGAACAGGTAAATTTTATTTTAAAATTAATTGAACTTAACACTGCTCTTAGGTAGGAGAAATAATTTTTTTTACGTACCAAAATTTCGAAAGGTTTCCCTTTTCTTCGACTAGCTGACATTATTTACAAAAATACAAACATATGACAAACAACCACAGCTATGTGCATGAAAATATCAAAGAATTGCAAAGACATTGTTTTTTTTTGTTAGTAATTTAAACAAGATGATATACAAAATTTAAAAACAATTTATCCCTAGATATGACAAAGTGACTTTTGTTGAATAAACAATAGTAGTTATAGGCTCTAGTTGATAATTAATTGGTTGTAAGTTGTTAGCTGATATTTGAAAAAAGAATCGTTTGTTGATACTTGATAGTTGATAGTTGAAAGTTGATGTATTATACTTTTGAAAGGCAATAAGTTATCAACAAAATACGCCTGACAATCGGAGGTCATGTTCGGTTTTTAACGTGAGACGTGACACACGTACAAACAAGACAGACTAACGGACAGAAAAATAATGCGACAAACGGCAAGAAAGAGGAGGTGGTAAAGAAGGGTATCACACAGAATGATGTGGCGAAATAATACAACATTATTTCGGAGAAAACTTTAGCGCCTATATATTAATTTGCAAAACGAAAAAAAAAATCATGATTTTCTTTGAATCGTTCATATTTAGATCATGTAATACGTGAATTTGCTGATTTTGCTGAAAAGTTTTATCTCAAATTTCAGATCTTATTTCTATCTCTCAATGTGAAAGACTGATATTTATCTCTAAATCTTGTATTTTACTTAAGTTCTTAACAACAAACTCGACTTGTTTTCCTTCCGTTCGCATCTTTGTTTTAAGAAACTGTTATGTGGGCGGTTTGCTTTCCTTGCCAGCCCTCATGTTTGAAACTCTGTATCATATAAACATAAAACAAACTGGAGGCTATAAGGAGAAAATAAATAATCCTTTGTTTCAATAATGTTCATTGTTTATAGTGTGATGCCATATGAAAAAATGTTCGACAAAGTATATTAAGAAAGGTGGAAATATATTAGGTTCTACTTTTTGTACTCATACAAAAAACATAGAAAAAGATTATGTTTGGAAATTAAATAACATATTATATAGCGCCTATAAAGACATACACATACATACATTCATGCATACATACATACATACATACATACATACATACATACATACATACATACATACATACATGCATGCCCTACATACATACATACATACATACATACTAATACATACATACATACATACATACATACATACATACATACATACATAACATACATACATACATACATACATACTACATACATACATACATACATACATACATACATACATACATACATACATACATACATACATACATACAAACTCCGCCTCCCTGGGTCACAAAAAACATTCTGTCATCCTTTTTAAAAGGTAATTCTAACAAAAAACGCATGTCAATCGGAAGTCATGTTCGGTTTTTATCGTGAGTCGTGACACTCCATTCACAAACTTACCGAGAGAAAAGTGATGAATATCAGAGTACTTCGCTACCTAATGGTCATTGGTTGACTAAATGTCACTTACACCAGAGGAGATTATACTAGACAATTCCTGTTGCACATTCGCCACTTGGTCATGTGATATGAAGTAAAATAGTAACAATGTGTTTAAAGGTTACTCAAAACTAAAGTAAATCCTAACAGGAACGGAGCAATTTTAAACTCTGCTCTAGGTTATATTGTTGGAGTGACTGAGAGGGGGGGGGGGGGGGGAGAGAAATCTCAGACCCTTGACATCACTTGCTACATGACGTTCACAAGAACTGGAGATTATCATACCATCGATTCACTGTCATATAGCCTATAGGTGGTTCAGTGTAAGATCGCAGACTTATCGACCGAATACTTGTAAGTTCAAATATAAGACTATTGTATTTTCGTCGAACCGATAACTTAAAAGTCAAATAAAGATGGCTGAAAAGTTGGTTCAATCATAGAGGAACTAAATTAATATAATAGCAAAATATTTGTTTGAATACTTTGGGGGGGCAAAGCTTCGCTATCAAAGAGTATATTACAAGTTTGGACAAAAAGCACACAACGAGTCAGGTGTAAAATTTAATTTTGAGTAACGATTTGGTGTACATTGTCTCAACACAAATATGTATTTCAGTTGGGGGTCAAGTTTTCAAATATGCGTTTGCAGCCAAATGCCACAAGCCACCATCAAAACGTAAACCTATCCCACCTCATTTAGGTGACTTGAAAAAATGCAAGTTTTGAAATCAAAACGTACGTTGTGGGATAAATGCGTGTTGAGTCGAAGCTTTGTGAATTTAAACATTCCCCACCCAATCAGAATTGCGTATTATTACGCCTAGAGCACGGCCTAGAGTGACTTGGAGGGTCACGTGACCACCAAAACGTACGTTTTGAGCCGAATGCAAGTTTTAAAATCACGAATGGTTCGAAACGTACGCTTCCACCCACGGCCGAAAAGCTCGTGGTTTGATAATTTGTATGAACCGTTCGCTGTGATTTAAAAACTTACATTCGGCTCAAAACGTACGTTTTGGTAGTCACGTGACCTTTCAAGTCACTCATTTTCAGAGGTGACTGCAAACGTAGGCTTAAAAACTTTGGGCCCTGAGTGGTGGATTTTTTTTTTCTGAAATAACTATTTTTCATCCGCCGATATAAAACTAGAATGTGTAAAAGAAATTTTTGATTAAAATTTAACTTTTTACATGGCTCGATTGTGTACACTACGATCGAATGAAATAAAATGGATGACTAATAAAACAAATGATTACTTATATATTTTCCTTTGCATTAATTTATGTGTTATACATTTATGCCCACAGGACTACTCAATGGACTGTTATTTCCGTCAGTATTGGAGAGATTCTAGACTCAGTTTCTCTGGGCCAATCAAAAGCTTAAGCCTCAGCATTAAGATGCTGGAACGTATTTGGAGACCCGACACTTACTTCTATAACGGGAAAAATTCCTACGTACACACAATTACTGTGCCCAATAAGCTTCTACGCATCACTCAGGAAGGCGATATCCTCTACTCTATGCGGTAAGTATCTATTATTCAAATAAAATAAAATGCGTTTGTTTTTAAGTACGATTAACAAGAATACTTCAATTTTACACTAAATCTTTCTTAACTACGATATCAAACTTAATTATTAAAATACAGTTACTGAGTTATTTAACGCATGAATGATATTAGTTTTCTTTCCGTTAGTTAGTTAGTGTTGTTTTAGGGTAGAAAAGTAGATTTTCTTTTGAAACACACGATAATAACAACACTAATGTATTCAGTCACACACGCTTATACATCACATTGAGTCCACACTCAACTTATACACTCAATACACACGTTCATGTATAATAGCCATTGTATGATGTATTATTTTGAGAATCGAATTTGGATTCTTTATCAATACTTCAACAAAAATTGTCTGTAAAAAATGTAGAGCCATGATACTAATGTCTGAAAAATAATCAATTTATTTCCAGTAAAATAACAACCCACCTCTGATAAAAATTAACAAATAAAAAACAAAAATCTGAAAGAAACACTGGTACATAAATGACCGATTTCACAATTTTTCTAGCTTAATTAATAAAATCATGGTTTGTGTCAATTTACGTAGCCGTCCTTCAGATTGTTTTTAAAAAATATTGCATTTCCTCCAGCTGTCTGGTTTCTATCTTCTGGGATTCGGGTCAAGAGTAATCCGGCGAGCTATGTTGACTCTTAAACCACTTGAGCAGCCATCCATTATGAGAAAGATTTTCTAAACAAAACCTTGACAAAGTAAAGTCTTAACTTTGTCGAGAACAGATAAGTAATTGGGAGGTTTACAATCGAAAGTTTAATGCTAAAAACAACAAAGGGAATTTTTTAAAAACTATTATCTTAAAGGGGGTAGATAGAGGTATAAAGCACGATGCTTACAAGCAGTGGTTTCCGTTTCATACATTAATTGTTTATGGGTATACGCTCTTTCGGGGTAAAGTACCTGATATTGAACAATGAGGGGTTTTGGGGGAAGGCTCACTATTCAAGCGAAGGGTGTGCTAAGGGTTTGATAAGAGTATTTTAACGAGTTTTAAGCATTTTTTTATAACATTTGTTAGTGGTGCCTGATGATTATTGTTGTGATTGCTAATTTGTATTACGTTTTGTGATTTGAAATTGGATTACCTCATTTGTAATAATAATAATCCTTTATTATTAGCTGAGTTAGCTAGCTAGGTAGTTAGGTAGCTGAGTATCGGTACAGAATATAATATGATTTATACATACTTAATATTAGAACAATCAGACATAATCAACACTATCAGATGTTTAGCTCTGACCCTTCACAATATACACCGTATACAGCATTTCAGCATATAACCTGATTTTTTTGGGGTACACAGAGGGTTATATATATTTATTTTGGGGTTATATGCCGCCCCGTACACCTCCCATTACAACATGTTTACAAGCAAAGGAGTTTTTTTTTAAGATTACCGTTCAGTCTTCACTCGAAACGCAAATGTTTATGTTGAGTCCCCTTTCAAATTTATCCTCTCTATATACTTCTTGGATTCTCGACTATCCTCACGAATCGGCACAATTAGCTGCTCTAGGCAGTTTTCCCACAAAAACATGTTAGAACTCGTAAGTGTCCTTCAAACCTAGTTGTAAACTAGCACGGGTACTCGAGGACCCAAAAGAGGGCACTTCCCGGTCAGAATTGGGCACAAAACATTGCTCATGGAACACGGTCAGATAATTGAAAATCTTATATAGCCAGAAGACGCAAGTAAAGACTGGATTGTAAAGGAAAGCTACATCTATGCTAAAGTGCTTCTCAGCTTTTAGTAATTTTGAATGCGTTTTTATTCGGATTTTTACAAAATGGCAGTTTTCACAACACTTAACGTATGTTTGGTGTGTTTTTTTTTAAAGAAAATAAATCGTTTATTAATCAACTTATAATGTAATATTAGCAAAGATCTAAACCTGATAAAGAACCTTGTAAAGTATAACGCACTATCATAGATCGTCCATCAGTCAGATGTTTTAGCGAGAGTATGTTTTATGACAGATAACATGGGCAAGATAAGGCACGAGCAGTGGGAAGTGCCTTCGTAACCAAAATAAAGTAGACGAAGAATATAGAAATAAATAATTCGTTGATTGTTTTGGTGGAGGTGCCGGGTCATGGATTTTCAAACTTTATGGGGGCTAGCCACTTCCCCCTTCCCCCCCCCCCCCCCAGGGTTACCAAAAACATTCTGTATTTTTATTATTTATTATCTTTCTCTGTGATTTGTACACATGATACAAAAATTACAGAATGAGACAGGAAAGCAGGCCTACTGTGGCCCATCCACCGCAGTGATCCTGTTCCATTCTTAACATTAATAAAATAGTAAAATAACAAAAATTCTCTTATAAAAGGATGAAAATGACAATGATGAAATCATCCTTGTTGAGAGGCAATGCTAACAAAAAATGGATGCAAATCAAACGTAGAGTTCGCTTCCTATCGTGAGACGTGACACACGCACAGAGAAGTGAAACTAATAGAAGCCTTGCTCCTTATGATACAAAACTTTCAATGTCACATACTCACATTGAATCTATTTCTTTTACTAACGTTCTCTTTTTTATGAAACTTTCTGTTTTCCTAGTTTCAAATTTATCATACTTATCTCAAAAGAAAAATTTAAGCTTGTGAGGAAAAAATGTGTCAATTAGATATAAAAATTTAAATAGACCCAATACTTTTTGAATGGAGACCTTACAACTGTATTCCCTGGCGTATTACAAACGAAACGTCCGTTAACACAATTCTGTAATAATGGTACAACTTTTCATCATCTCTAAACGGCTCAACAGTAACACCTTTCTAAAATTGGTTTTAAAACAAATTTTAAAAACAAATGTATTTTCACGATTTTTGATTTTGTAAGTAGTATACTAAAGTACAAAATTGACTATATTCGTGAATTTTTTAGGCTTATTGAGGCAAAAATTTTAAAATCTACGACAGTAGGGCTGTCCATGTATGCTTTATTGACAACTTTGCAAAGTTGTATATACTTCGAATGCTTCTTGGCCGAGCGAATAGCTATTTGCCAATTGCCAAATGTTTCACATTCCCTCTTAACAAAATATAATTTTTGCATATTTATCAGACACCATTACTTATTATTTTGTAATTGAAGTCCCCCACTAAACTATTACCCTAGTTCTCCCCATGAAGGGTACACATCCTTATGAAAATTATTGTATATATATTATATAATTTCCTGTGATCATTGTTTCAGATTGACAATAAAGGCGAAGTGTCCAATGGAGCTGCGCAATTTCCCTATGGACCGGCAATCATGTCCTCTGATCCTAGGAAGCTGTAAGTATTATCCTTCGCACACGCACGATCTCTTGTGCATGCAAGTAGTGAAATATGTTATACTATACATGTTGAATACCTGCATAAGACAACGAGTATAGTAACCAGTGTAGGAAAAGTTACTTTTGTAAAGTAATTCTATTACAGTTACAGTTACTTGCTTGTGAAAGTAATTGAATTACTTATTAGTTACTTCATGAAATTTCTAAAAAATGCAATTACTGACAGCATGAACAGAAGTTAATTTTGTTATTAATTTATTGTTGTCATGTTGACCAATACATACATACACTCAGAGTAAGCAGAAAACCAGACTACACACAAACAAAATAAGTCAAATTTATTTTTACTTTTTATTGTTCAAGTTTGAGACGTTGTAATATTATTTTACATAACCGCCCAGTACGAGTATGATGCTTGATGATTACTTATAAAAGTAATTCAGTTACAGTTACATTAAAATAAAATAAATTTACGTAGTAATATTCCATATCTCATAACGTAACTAATTACTTTCACTCAGTTACTTGACAACCCTGGTAGTACCCAACGAGCTAGTAACTATGTGATGACGAAGTAAAAGTTATTTATGTTCATGGTTATTTGCTTTGCACCGTTGTTCTATAAGATGTGGACACGCTAGCATTTCATACAGGACGCTTTTTTACATGATAAGAGACAAAACATTAAAATGTTTACAACTTGTGGAAGTATTTCCCCGATTTCAATTTTCTTTCCGTTAAAACTAAAGCTTTCACAGAACCAGAGGTGTAGAGCCAAATTTACTTTAATATTACCAATTACTTTCTAGCAATAACTATTTCATCCTATAGCTACACAACAATTTACTCCCAAAATAATTTTTTTTGTTAATCTGTTGGATGCCTGTAAATTGAAACAAAAACATAAAAAAAGTACCAATGCCTACTATTTTGATATTTAAGGTTGACTCAACAATAGTATGTACATATTGTTTGGTACACAAAAAATATGTTTTACAAGGTTGAAGGGTTGAACACGCATAAAATGTTCATCTATTACTAACTAATTAAACGAGGGAGCGGAGCGACCGAGTGTCTCCATTCAACTCGAACGGCTCTCATTCTGTGATTCTGTCTGTCTGTCTGTACGTCGAAAATCAGCCGAACCGCTGAACAGATTGGGCTGAAATTTTAAACAGACATCCGGTACGAGTTTACTGAGAACTGTTAACAAAATCAGCTAGATCCATTGCGATTTAAGCCTACAATAAATAAAAATGTGATTTTAAAAATACCGATAGCATTTGTTTAGTAGCAGCTAGCGGGACGAGATCTGTGTGGCTGACATGGCATAGTGGTAAGCATTAAGCCTACCGCACGGAGGGTTGGGGTTCGATACCCCTTAACTCGAACTTTTTTATATTTTTACACCCACATATTATTTTGAGGGGTGTTTAAATGGGAAATAAAACTTAGGTGATTTTGTTTTATCTTGGAAATTTGGTAATGTTTCACGCTAATACGTTTGAACATGATTCGCATTTTAAATGTTCAATTTAAATAACTAGGGAAACGCCAAAGTAGTTGTTAAACGAGTGAGTGAGCCATGTGTTGAGTACCCGGGAACATCGGCTTTTCTCCCATATACCTAAGGCTCGATCTAGCCCAGTATGCGGAATGATACCGGATACTATACACATGGGTCACTCACTCGTTTAACAACGACTTTGGCGTTTCCCTAGTTAAACGAGGGAGCGGAGCGACCGAGTGTCTCCATTCAACTCGAACGGCTCTCATTCGTGATTCTGTCTGTCTGTCTGTACGTCGAAAATCAGCCGAACCGCTGAACAGATCGGGCTGAAATTTTAAACAGACATCCGGTACGAGTTTACTGAGAACTGTTAACAAAATCAGCTAGATCCATTACGATTTAATCCTACAATAAATAAAAATGTGATTTTCTAAAATACCGATAGCATTTGTTTAGTAGCAGCTAGCGGGACGAGATCTGTGTGGCTGACATGGCATTGTAGTAAGCATTAAGCCTACGGCACGGAGGGTTGGGGTTCGATACCCGTTAGCTCGAACTTTTTTTATATTTTTACACCCACATATTATTTTTTTAGGGGTGTTAAATGGGAAATAAAACTTAGGTGATTTTGTTTTATCTTGGAAATTTGTTAATGTTTCACGCTAATACATTTTGAGCACGATTCGCATTTCAAATGTTCGATTTAAATAACTAGGGAAACGCAAAAGTATGTTGTTTGTAAACGAGTGAGTGAGCACGCCCACGTGTTTAGTTAGCCGTATCATTTCTCATACTGGGCAAGATCCTTAGTATAGGGGGTGAATTGGGATGTTCCCGGGTACTCAAACTTGGCTCACTCACTCACTCGTTTAACAACGACTTTGGCGTTTCCCTAGTATTTATGTATTGTTTTGCGTATATGTCGTGTATGATGGTGTAGAAAAATAGATTGATGAGACGTATGACTCCAAGCGAGGCGAATGCAACAGGTTGCGGCCGTAGCAGAATCATACAAGTTCGAAGAGGACTCAGTCAATAGTCTAACGCTACTATCGAGTTGAGAGAGTTCCCGACAGATGGCGTTAGGTTCTCTCTTTTCTATACAGAGCACTAGTCCGATATAAGTCGTTTTACATTGAGTGATCACTATTAACTTAGCGCTTCTATATATATCCTCTTTCCTGTCCGACCGTGTGTGTCACGTGTCAAGATAAAACCGAACATGACATCTTTTTATTTATTCTTTTAATTTTCCTCCTTTTTATATTTGGTTTAATAATTAATTTCATTTAATATCTATTTTGAATTTGTTACAAACATTATTGTCTTATTAAACGTTGTTGTTGTAATATTACTAATTCAAACTTTACTTAACTATAGTTCATTTTTGTATTTTGCATTTATGTAATTAGATTTATTAAGCTGTCCTACTTTGTAAATCAGTTGTTTTACTAAAGAGGATAACCGTTAAATGAATGAATAAATAAATTTATATAAAAAATAATAACAAATAATAAAAGAAAAAAAATCTCCGATTGACATACTTTTTTGTGGTTGAAGTTGCCCTTTAACAAGGAAAATATAGAATGTTTTCGGTGAACCTGGGAAGAGCGGGACGAAACTGCCTCACTCAAAAGAGGAATATTTTCAACCCGGCACCTCCACCAAAATATATCAGTTGGACAATATTGTACGTGTTTCTCCTTTTGTTCCAATCTCTCGTTTCAGTAGCTTCGCTCCCTATTTTAGTCTCTTTCATACCCGTACTTGTTTAATTAATCAAGGTTTGAAGATAAAATTGAACGTTTACCGATAGTTATTTTATACTCTAATTATATCCATGATACAATAATACAATAAGTCACATTTGACGAGTCACAATCACCGTCAGTCATATTGTACAAGAAAATTTGTTCATGTGAGAAAATTGAGAAAATTATGTTTCCGCTTTAAAGTAAAGGCTGTTCATCCACGATTTTTAAAGAGAACTGCAAGCAATGATGACAGGAAGGTGCCAACTATTGTCAAAAACATTCTAAATTAACTCGTTTGAGAGCGTCAAAAGTGGCGTCGAATGTGGAGTCACCTAATATTTCGGCCACAAGCCAAACCAAACCAGCGTACATTTCCAAAATAACGGACATATATACATAATATTACTATATATTGCTGTTTTAAGCGATGACATTTTTGGATGAATTCACAGTCCACAATTTAAAAAAAAGTGTTTGGTGAATCTTCAATTCCCTTCATGTGATAAACCACAGGTGATTTTCCAAAATGGCTGATGTAATTTTTTACTTCAGTAAAAATAAATATTGATTTAATTTTTAGGTAATTTTCTTCTGATTTCACCATGTATACCCCAATGGAACATATGCAAGGGATAGGGTACCACTCAACTTAAATGTTCTTACGTACCAAACTACCGAACATTATACTAACAAAATATTACCGTCGTGGATGAAATATATTTTCCAATGTCATTATAATATTATTATCTGATAGTGATTCGATCATGGATCAGAACTGACAAATAACTTTTCCTAGTTTAATAGATATTGATTGGAAATCAATAAATAATTATTTGATGAATTTGTGGCATTAACTAAACAAGCTTTACACCATTTGTGTACACAACAACAATGTGTATTTTGTTGTTGCGAGATTGCCACTATCTCCAACAAACATGTGCACAATTTTTTAAATTGTCTATCCGACTCGATGGTCGAAAACACTTACCAGATTTTCAAGTAACAACAAAATATCATTTGGGAAGTGGTGGAGGGGCCGGTCCAGTATTTACTTACTTTTTTGATGGAGGTGCCGGTCCAGGATTTAATAATATTTTGGTGGAGGGGTCGGTGCAGGATTTACATACTTTTTGTTGGAGGTACCGGTCCAGAATTTACATACGTTTTTTGATAGAGGGGCCTGTACAGGATTTACATACTTTTTTGGTGGATGATCCGGTCCAAGATTAACATACATTTTTGGTAGAGGTGCCGGTCCAAGATGTACATACATTTTTGGTGGAGGTGCCGGTCCAATATTTACACACGTATTTGGTGGAGGTGCCAGTCCCGATTTTTTTTTAAATTTATCTCCTGTAAACAAAATGTCATTCAATGAAAATCCAGACAATAGAAATGAATTGGGAAAACATTAGATAGAAACACTCTTCACAAATGTAATTAATTATTCATTTTGACATGCAGTATGATAACGGTTGTCTTTTTCCTGCCCGACCCGACCCGACCGACTGTCCAACCCCTATACGCACAGTACTGATTTCAACACTTATTATGTACAACAATAATTATGAAATCTACTGATTTATCAATTAAGATTTAATTGGGTTGTTTAAGTTGAAATCATATAACTAAATAGAAACTCGACTCTTAAGATAATGACCATGATAACGATACTGGGGATTTATATTGGCACCAATCCACAAATCGAGTGTGTTTTATATGATATATGTTGACGAATGCTTTCGTGGCCAGGCATAATTTTACTAAATTATTTTAAAATAATTTGTTGTGCGTTTTTAAACGTTAGGTGTTCATTAAACTCAGGTAGTGGCGTAATCCGCAAAAAATATTTTAAAATAAGTTATTATTATCATAATATCTGGCCACGAAAGCATTCGTCAACATAGTATATACAATTTTTTAAACAGGTCACATGACCAGTATGTCAAAGCCGGGATTCGAACCCAAAACGCAACCATGTGATAATTAGTATACTTAGCCGAACGACCTTGAATTCAATGCAGCCTCCTATGAGGTGTAAGATATTGCGACGGAAATCTGTAAGTAGGTTAATGTTAGGGGGGGTGGATTACCCGGGATAACATTGATTTCTATCGCACGCGCGAGTAATAATGAGACGTGTAGCTTAGCAACCAACAGGCTGGCGTTGCCGTCGCGACCAGCTTCCCTACACGAGTCGAGTACACGCCGCGGGGGGGGGGGGGGGGGGGGGGAGAGGGGTGAGCTTCTAGCAACTCCAGCCCACACGGAACCAACATGTCTCGTTACACCCTCACTGGATGCATGCACGCGCCTGCCTGCCGCGTGATATGTACGTCCTACGCAATAATATTCTACGTATAGACCCGTGGGATGAGATTAGCTTGACGAGTTTTTGCATTCAAAACAAACCATGCCCACTTTTGTGACATTTTATTGTTTTGTTTATTTTGTTATATTATACGCCACCAATCACAATGATTGACTTGGCAACATAGCCACAGAGGAATTACATTCTATAGTTGTATTTATAATATTGTTTATTAATAAAAAAACAAAATTATAAATAAATAAATAAATGACCTAATAAAACTTTCGTGTTTCCGTGTAATAAAAGATTGATTTACCAACGTTTCGGACAAATCGACCAGTTCATTATACAGGTACCAACATTAAAATACAAAATTAAAATAACAAAGAGTAACAAGCAAGACAATAACAAAGAATATAAAAGTCAAAACAAGTCAGATCTTTGAGATGATCTCAAAGGCGTTTAGCAGCAGGTGGAGCTTCAGGTAGCTTCTTTCTTCATCTATCTACTCTAGCCGTCCGTACCGTGAAAACACGAAAACCCGAAAGTTTTCATTATGTCACATTAAACAAACAAACAAAAAACAGACCAAAAATTAGACAGTTTTAAATTTGTGGCCGGATAGCTCAGTTGGTAAGAGCATGGCCCGGTAAGCTAAGGTCCCGGGTTCGATCCCCGGTGTATTCACTTTTTTTTAATTTCTGTCTAAAGTAATAGCATTTCAACGTCATAGTCGCCTACTATAAAACCAAAGTTAAACATTATAATTCACGTTTTTCTGGGATGTGTCACACGATAGTAATTGAGTAAGTCGTCGCGGTGACCCTGGATGATGGGGGATGTCATTCCCTTGAAACGTCGGGTGACGAAGGGTAAGGGTGAGCCACCTACTAAATTACTATCGTGTGACCAGCCCAGAAAAACGTGAATGATAACATTACAAAATATGTCTGCGAAAATCTAAAACTTAACATATATATTAAAATTTATGGTTGCAATATGCTGACACATGCACCAACCCACTTGTGGTTAACTATTTATATTTTTTTTAATGTATTACAAATAATTACACATTATAATATATAATATGGTCTTATATTATGGCACAGCCGCGATCACATAACTTTTGTGTAAATCACTATAGCGGATTATCAAACAATTTATGTATAAATACTATTGAAATATTGTTTGTGACCTAGATGCGGAATCTTTTGCCAAAATGTATTCTCTAAAGGGCTCATTAAGCAGTACTTACTAAGAACATCACTTAGAGACTTATGAGAAGACAAAAACTATTTATATTAATGTTTTGGTTGATGCTCGGGTTCGAACCCTGCCACCAGCCCTCAGACATTCCTTTCACACTTGTCAAAATAAAAACAAGTTAGATACCTGAAGAGATGCATTGCACTCTCTAGGCAGATTTCCCAAGAGAAATTAAAAACTTGATTAGGTTTACCTGTAAAAGAAAAAGTCATAGAACGCCAGATGTTTATAGGATTACAGTTTTTTTTATAAATAACTCATTGCATTGTCACAGGTAGGTCTATGAAACAATACAAATATGAACCGTCAAAATCATACACTTTCCAGGGGTGGTACGACCCGTATTTTTCTGTAAAATCCTAATTGTGAGTATAGGTCACCAAAAACAAAAATTATTCTCAAACAAAAGACTATTACACTGTTGTTCTTACTAGGTAAATACTTATTTGTGCATAGAATGAGAAATGTATCTTGACGATAGATTCCACTTAAACCAGCCAACAAGTTCAAAATAAAACTAACAACAATGAATGTTGTTTGTTGGTGTTGTAGATGCTTACACCAGCCAACAAGTTCATAATAAAACTAACAACAATGAATGTTGTTTGTTGGTGTTGCAGATGCTTACACACCAAAACAAGTTCATAATAAAACTAACAACAATGAATGTTGTTTGTTGGTGTAGCAAGATGCTTACACCAGCCAACAAGTTCATAATAAAACTAACAACAATGAATGTTGTTTGTTGGTGTTGTAGATGCTTACACCAGCCGACAAGTTCATAATAAAACTAACAACAATGAATGTTGTTTGTTGGTGTTGTAGATGCTTACACCAGCCAACAAGCTTCATAATAAAACTAACAACAATGAATGTTGTTTGTTGGTGTTGTAGATGCTTACACCAGCCGACAAGTTCATAATAAAACTAACAACAATGAATGTTGTTTGTTGGTGGTTGTAGATGCTTACACCAGCCAACAAGTTCAAATAAAACTAACAACAATGAATGGTGTTTGTTGGTGTAGCAGATGCTTACACCAGCCAACAAGTTCATAATAAAACTAACAACAATGAATGTTGTTTGTTGGTGTTGCAGATGCTTACACCAGCCAACAAGTTCATAATAAAACTAACAACAATGAATGTTGTTTGTTGGTGTTGTAGATGCTTACACCAGCCAACAAGTTCATAATAAAACTAACAACAATGAATGTTGTTTGTTGGTGTTGCAGATGCTTACACCAGCCAACAAGTTCATAATAAAACTAACAACAATGAATTGTTGTTGGTGTTGAGATGCTACACCAGCCAGCAGTATTTCATGAATACCAGAATGGCACTGAGTCAGTTTGACCTGATAAGCTTTCCTCAGAGGAATATCACCTTCAAGAGGAGAGAAGGTAAGTTATATTTACATATTACATATTACTAGAAACGCTGAAGTCCGTCCCGTTGTTGAGCGAGCACCGGTACGTGCAACATGACCCGAGTATACGACATTCCATAATGTTACATACCAATAAGTCTTCAAGGTCTTCACCGATTTAGCTGAAAATTTGAAAAATTGAGAAAATGTTGTACTTATTGACCCTGCAAAATTCATAACGATCGGAAGATTTATATATATATATTTTTTTGTTATTTTTTATAACCAACGATCGGATTTGTTCAAAACTATACAGTATCTCGCATAGGTGGTATGTACATGTGTGCAAAATTTCAGTCGATCAGTGAAGGGTGCGACCAGTACCGA
Organism: Sweltsa coloradensis; assembly: GCA_024449915.1. NCBI lineage: Eukaryota > Metazoa > Arthropoda > Insecta > Plecoptera > Chloroperlidae > Sweltsa > Sweltsa coloradensis. Next base: position 185,609 of record JAMZAV010000053.1, read on the forward strand.
AGCAGTAACAGAAAAAAAACAGACATTCGAGCCATAAGAGTCAGTGGAGACGCTCGCTACGCTCGCTCAATAAAGAATATTATATATATATATATATATATATAAATATCTACGTAGAGATAGCATAGACTTTTCATATTCCTTCACATTGGAATGTTGAACAGCAAAAATTAAAAGGTCTTCCAACTTGTCAGATACTGCTCAACAAGAGTAAGTGGAGAAAAAAGTTACCTTGGAGAGTTGATCGTGATTGGTTACACTGTTGCCAACGCCACGCCCAAGCTTTTGTCTTATCTAGAGTTTTCTGTGTAAACGCTTCGAAAAGTCACTCCTATCTCTTTACTTTTCTATTTTCCCAATGTAAAGCCCGCAAAACCGTTTAGCTGAAATCTAGCTTTGAAGTCAGCAAGAATCCAGTTTCATCATATATGTTGATCTTTTTACTGTTCCAGGAGAATTTTCGGTGCTGCAAGTGAATTTCAACCTCCAAAGACACCAGGGTTACTTCTTAATTCAAGTCTATGTGCCTTGTATTCTAATCGTGGTGCTTTCATGGGTATCCTTTTGGATTCACCGTGAGGCCACAAGCGATCGAGTTGGGTTATGTGAGTAACATTCAGGATCTTGCATACTTACTTTCTTACTACTTCTTAATTCAAGTCTATGTGCCTTGTATTCTAATCGTAATGCTCTCATGGGAGTCCTTTTTGATTCATCGTAAGGCCACCAGCTATCAAGTTGCATGGCAGCATGGGTTATGTGAGTAACAATTCTGTACCTTGCTACATGCTCAAGAACGATTGGGATATTTACTAGCTTCGTAATAATAAATACTACCGACAATTTCTATATAGGCCCTAGTCTATACAGTCAAAAACATGGTTAGTCAACATGACCAGGAAATTGTAAAACACGGTTCTGTCTAGCTAAGTCACCTGGTAACGTTTTCAATAAGAAAACCTACAACGATCGATTCTCTACATCTAGACTTTATAACTGTCCAGAACATGTCCGTGGGCAGTTCAGAGGACTCAATCCCTTCCATTCACAATAACGACTGTATAAAATCTCGTAAAATCATCCAGTCAAGATTGCCGGTGTTAATATTCGAACCTGGGATCTCCCGAACTAGAGGCTCGCGCTTTATGCTGGAGCAACCCCTGTCAGTCCAATCATAAACACTTGTTGTTACATTGTTTCAGGCATCACTTCTGTTCTAACCCTCTCAACAATCAGCCTGGATAGCCGAACAGATCTTCCGAAAGTTCGCTATGCAACAGCTTTAGATTGGTTTCTTCTCATGAGCTTTCTCTACTGTATTGCAACACTGCTGGAATTCGCAGGCGTACACTATTTTACAAAGGTAAACTCTCCAACTATTAAATTTATGTTGTCTGTACCATGTAATTATTTCTTCATTTCTCGTGGGACACCTGCCAAGAGTGAAAAAGCATGCACCTCTTTAGGTGTGTTACAAGAAATATTGGAGTTTGTGAAGGGATTGTCCAAGGCCTATTTAAAAGTATGATAAAAATCAACTACCATCAGTACATTGTACTTGATAAGCAAAGTTTAGACGATAAGCTAAATATTTCAGATTCATCGAAAAAGCATTGTTTTTGTGTAGAAGTTGTTTTCAGTCTTGAGATGACTTATTGCAGCAGTAATCACAGCGAACTAAAACAACAAGCGAAAGTACAATATTGTGCCAGCAAAAATCAGTGGCGACATTCCGATAGATATTGTTGCAATGCCAGTCAATAAAAGATTGGTTCGATGCATGTTTATTATAGTGGAATCTCCAATGGTGTTAAGATATTTCTTGTGTTCAGGTTGGCAGCGGTGAGATCCCGATAGACGAGGATGAGTGGGAGGATGCTGATGGTATTATCGAGGAGATAGTCGGGTGCTATGACTCTGAGGTGGTGGACGCCCCTCCACCGCCTCCACCACCAGCGCGAAACACACGCAGGAGAAGCTCTCTCATATGCCCTATATACAACGTGAGTGCAGTCACTTTACATTCAATCTTACATAACACACAAGCAGGGGCGCCGATTATGTGGGTGCTCAGGGGCTGAAGCACCCCTCAGATTGTTTGGAGGGGTGCTGCAAAAATCCTGACTAAAATAAAAGTTAGGCCTATAACTATCTAAGTTTTGAGGTATTAAAAAAAAAAAATGTTTCTATTTTTCACTTGTACACATGCCCTTCTCCACTTCCATATGCTCGAACCGGAATCCCCACCAAAAGAGTGGCCATGCTCGACACTCGACAGTGCTCGCGCTGAGAACTGATATGCTATGCTAGAGCTAGTCAAAACGTCAAACTCACTTGAGTCATCCAGGAAGGCTCATGATTGTTGGACGCGATCGCGAACGTAATGATATGCATATTCGATGGTTGTAAGTGGTCTATCTCGCACTTCCATATTTTTTTTTACGGTTTTCTAGTTTTTACTGTAAAAAATTGCATTATTTTGGTAACATGATGATCTATCTCGTAAGTGTTCCAATTCTCCTGTTAGTAGTTTTCTAGTTTTTGCGGTACAAAAACTACAGTATTTCAGTATTGCATCCAGCCCCCTATTTTTGTCTAAACGCACTAAATGCACTCTAAAAACGTGATTTTCAAAAAATTTGCCTGCGGCGCTAATGTTGGGGGGCTCCGCCCCCCAAACCCCCCGTGCTTGGCCCTATCTCCACAAAGTTGAGCACCCCTCGGGATTTTCAAAATCCGGCGCCCCTGCACACAAGTAAGTTTTCTTAAATTGGTATTCACCCTCTAGACCGGAAAAATATAAATAATTATGGCTTTTTTTCACGCCTAGAACCGTATTTACTCTATTGTAGGTAGTACATAGAATTGAAAGTTGAAATGCATCAAACTCGAGTGCGACCTACATTCGCATGCAAACATTTTAAACTCCGACCCGGCTCCTCCACCAATGGTCACCAATGGTAGAGGTGCCGGGTCTATCGTTGTGTCATATAAAGAAGAATGCTCGACGTACTACTCAATAGTGACACATTTCGTATATAAGAATACGAATTTACTCATATTGAATTCCAGGTTATGATAACATTACACACCACTATGCCTTACCAACTCTATACTAATTTGACAGCTTCCTTGTACTTTTAGGTCGAATTAAAGGTTGATGTAATGTTAAGGGGTTATTATAATATTGTTATATTTTTATTTTGTATGTATTTAAACTTTTTATGACAAATTTCATGGTATAATTTTTTCCATCCATACCCATCAATCCCACTTTATGATAGTGTGACCTATGCATTCAAACCAGCTTTTCGATCAAAGACATCTGAAAGCAAAGGCGCGACCTACATTACGGTATATTTACTGAGTGAAATAAGCCACAAAAACTACCTAATTTTTATTAGGCCCTAATTTTAACGAAACGTGAGGAAATAGTGTAGAAATTTCATAATATTATGAATATGCAAAAAATCATATAATATAATATGTTATTTGTACGTGTTTAGTTATTTTCTGTTATAGTAACATTGGTTTGCCAATTGGTCATTTCCAAAGATTCTAAATATACCATTAATTAGGAATGAATTTAACCTGTGTAAAATTATCATTTTTTAACGGTCCCGGGAAAGTAAAAAATAGTAATTCTCGAGCTTGGTCCCATCGACAAAAACCTCCCCTAACAAATTACATGTCGACATTCTTTATAATTTATACCCCGTGACCTTGGAGGATTTCCGTCAGGAAATATATTATCAGTGTTGGGTGGGAACTTTTCAAAAAGAACGCGTTCCTAGGTTTTCGGGAACTTTTTATGGAACGCGTTCCATTTTTAGTTAGAGGAACTTTCAACACAAAAGTTACAAATTTTGGGCAACTTTTAATAAAGTTTTAGAAGTTCCTTTCAGTCTGAGAGATGGACAAAACCCACCATGTCTCTACATTTGAAAACGGATTTAGCTGACACAGATTGAAAATCAGTTGATAAAAAGCAGTAGCATATAATTTTTAGGAGGCGTAACCCCGAAAGATAAACCTGTCATATTTGCTCGCGACGACACGGCTTAAAAATCGAAACCTAAATCCTATATACCATAATTTATCTGATAAAGGAACTTTTAAACAGGAACTTTTATTATTTCGGGAACTCAAAAATTCCTTTTTGTAGGAAGGAACTGTAACTTTTAAAAGTTCCATTTGAAGGCCAAGTAACTTTTAACTTTTATAAGTTCCTTTTTTTGCGGGAACTTACCCAACACTGTATATTATTCAATAATGACGTCGACCTACTCGCCCATATTATGTCCAAAGATTTATGTTTATAATCTAGGTATTTGGTGCAGTCATGATGGCCTCATCGCTAGTATGAGAGTCTATATTCGAGAGGTCACCAAATCAATTCTGTTTAGCTACCGGAGAATGCTGGAGTTGAGTACTATAAAATATAGCTTTTTGAAATTTTCTACCAATACCTTGTTATTCACCTGTAAGATTCAAGTTGTCTTGACCACGTTTAAAAGATTCGCAAGATAATGGAATTTAGTAGTTTTAGTTTTATTTAGTACAAGCCAGAAATACGTATAGGTATTTTCAGAACAGTCCGTTTATCGTTTCACTTTAATGAAACTGTATTTCATTAATTTTTAGAATTCATTCATTAATAATAAGTAGAGGCATGAAAATTTAGCGTTTTAGGTTATTGATGCTAAATCAGTGAGTATAAATTCTTAAAAACACTACAAAATGCTAAATTTACTGAAAATAAGGTTTACCTCTACCAATTGAGAATTGGTTAAGCATTGAATTCTAACGTTTAAAGTGACTTCATTGAATTGAAATATTCCTATAAAGCATAATTTGAATTCATTCCCCATTAAAAATACAAGAAACTCCCCACATTTGGGGTTTTGGTGGAAAGAAGAAAATTAATGCTACAAAAGCTAAATTTGGAAAAATTAATGCTAAATATTCAGAATATAAATGCTATTTTTTCATAGCTCTAATAATAAGTAGTCTATGCAAAATCCCCCCATATTTTCGTAGTTAGTATTATTGTTAATACATTTGGAAATAATTCTCATTTGATCTTTGCGTTGTCTTGTTGCCAAGGAAAATGTAGTTATTCCATTCTGAGTGTACCTTCTGTGGCAGACTGTACCAATGATTGAAGTGAAGCTAACTCAATAAAACAGCCACTTGCGCGTGCATTACATTCGCAAATTAAATCCTTCATTTCAAGTAACACAATGGTTTCGCTGCATCGTAAGAATAACTAGACGGACGTCATCGGATAGCAAGGCCAGAAGCCAAGGAAGGACGTTGCGGATGTAAAAGAAAATTAAAATCGTGAAAAACATGTGTTTAAACACATTGAGACCACGCGTACATTATAATGAAAATTAACTTTTGTAGTTTAATCATGTTTCCCCACTAATTTTACCACATTTTTCAAAAGATTTTTTTTATGTCAATGGGACGAATAGTAATGTTTTAGAAAATTGAGAATAAATATGTTCAAAAACAACCAAAGAATAAAACATTTTGGTTTGCCTTGGAAATGTAATATGTTTCTAGTATGTACTTGATTCTTTGGTCAGGATCAGGCTACATGCCGTGCACTCCTGGACTTTACTAACATCCTTGTTTTTATTATAAAATGCAGTCTTTATGAGTTTGATTTCATTTGCTACGTGTATTTCAATCACACACACTTCGTGACATCGATCGGGTTATGAGGGAGAAGGACTGATTTGATGCTAAGCTCTTTCCTTTTCCTGCAGCCATAAACCATTACATCTAAATTTAAGGTGACACTATGGTGAGAATCATCAAATAACTGCCAAACTAGCTCTTTTTGGTTCTTTGATTATTTAATAAGTTTTTATTTAAAAAAGCAATCCTATTTTGACTCTACAGTCTACTCTTAAGAAAATAGCCTCAATACATTTAATGTTGCTTGGATGCGTCGATTAATAAATAAATTATTTCTTTTGTGGTGTACTAGATACCGGTATAGTTAAAAACATTATTCCAAAAGAGCAGAACAGTAGTCAAGACAATAAAATTGCAGCCGTAGTAGCTAGCGAGCATGGAGGTAACTATAGACTAATGAATACCGCAAATAACGTACTACTCAGAGGTAAGCTTAATTGCCAATTTCCCAGAGTAGTTGAAATTCACTCTGTCTAGGCTAGGGACGAGTTCAACTGATTTGTTTCAAATATATTGTTAGATCCAATGTCAATAAGGAACAAAACGCAAGTATTGATTTTTTTTTTAACTGTAGTCAAAAACATTTTTTAAATCCGTTTTTCTCACAGTGGTTTTATTTTATTACAAAAAATATACTTAGTTGTCTTAATTTTTACTAGATGCAAGTGAATATAAACTGGATTTAATTTAAAAAATCTATTTATTTTTAGAAATTTTATTTCTCCCATCGCACGGCAAAAATATTACATTTTCGCTAAATTCCTTGCAAAAAATTATCCTAAATAATTCTTTTTTGCACCATATGCAAATATGATATAGCAGTACATTGTATCAAAATTTCAGATTGATTACTTCATAGTTGTAGATTTTTTTCATTTTCAACCTAGTGTCCCTTAATATAGTAAAAATATAATAATTTGCAAATGTACGACCATATAATCTCAAGTTTTCAAAGTTTATAAAAAATCAGACAGAAATCGCGTTTTTTTTTTACCATTTTGACAGATTCTAAATTCAGAAAATTGAATTTGTTTGAACTTATTTTCTATAATCGATTTGTGGAACAGTGTAGAAAATTGAATTTGTTTGAACTTATTTTCTATAATCGATTTGTGGAACAGTGCTAGTTTAAGTGCATTCATAGTTAATTCTTATACAATTATGTAAAATTAAATTATCTGACTGAAATTGCAAAATAAATTTGAATCCTGGTAACATGATCATGCCTGCTTCCTCTCAAGTATTTAATTTGTATGCAATTGAGTTATAAAACTGATTACGGTTAGTTGCTAAAAACAAATGACTCTCTAAACCCCAGTAGATCCAATGCGTATAATTACCTCGAACTTATAACAATGTAGCAATCAAATCTGATACAGTATAATCACGTCAAACAAAACAATTAAAAACTTTGTGGGTTCGTGTTACAATACTCGATTACTCATAAAATATGTGTCTAGAGAAATGTATTACAAAATACGCCGTTGTACGTTGATACAATCTAAAAGTTGATATGAATTACATGAATCCAAATACATATAAATTTGCTGATTATTTTGTGCTCTAATATATTGTGTAATGTATGTTTTTCGGTAAAAACTGCGTATGTTCCAATTGTAAATTTATTTTATTTATTACGTTTCACTAAGGTTTCAGTGTAGTATATTGTGCAAATATATTGTACTTCAGACGTTTATCTCAACTACATCCGTTCATTAATATCTCTTCATTTTTTTTTTTATTCGACCGTCAGGGAATTATTCGCCCCTCTAACCTAGAAGATATGCAGACGCGTGCCCGTGCTGGCCAGATCAGCCTCAGGCAAGGGTAGGGTAGATGGGGCTGGGGGGTTTCCATGTCGACGGCCAGAGCGCGCCTCTAATTTCGAGGAATATAATACTGTAATCTCCTACAGACTTGCTTTGTAGTCGATCGAAATTAATTTGTTTCAGGGGCGTCGCGAGGGGGGGGATCAGGGTGTCTGATCCCCCCCCGAAATCAGAAGAAGGGTTATAATAATACTAAAAAGCACGATGTACTATGTGGCATTGTATATGTAGGCCTTACCTATGACAAGATCGTGTAAACTGACAGTATGTGGATCTTCACAAGTTTATAAATTATCGACAAAAGCACTCTAAAACCTAGTAAAATGTCACTATTTGCAATGTAAGAAATCAAAAACTATCTGGGGCTATGCGCCCCAGGCCCCCCATTGTACTAAGATATGTACTTTTCCCGAAATGATAGTTTCGTTGACAGTTCTACAATTTTTTTAATATTAACCCCGAAATTCATCCCCCACCGAATCAAAATCCTGGCTACGCCACGCCAGTGCCGTAAAGGAGAGCCCTCGCCGCCCCCGCGAAGCGGGGGGGCCTTGCGAGTACGGGGGCCGGCTCGCCAGAAGTATAGACCTAACCTTGTTTTATTGTAATCAAATTTCAAACTGTCCATTATTGACATAAGAAAACATAACACATTTTTACTGAAATTAGGTTGTGTCTAGTTAATTTCCAAGTCCGCTGCGGGAAGCGTTTCTTTGTCACTTCACTCGTCCCTTGAGTGAAAAGAATATATCTGCAGGCTGCTCCTCTTGTTCAAACTTTTGAAGACATGCGGCAAATTTTTATTTCAATCCTTTTCCTTTTAAAATTAGGGTGAAACTCGATGGGCAGGATTCTATTTTTAGTCAAATTTAGATTTTCAAGTGTCAACATGGTAGGTGAAGTCTTCAAAACGTGCAGACGTGTAGTGTGGCTCTTGAAATACAAGACGTGATTTATAGCCGCGTGTTATAGTGTTAGTTCTTATTGGATGAGCGAAGCGAATACTTTACTTTCACTGACCCCCCAAAAAAATTAGCTCTTTTTTTTCTGTCTGTTTGTTCGCACTCACCAGGCAAACGACATACGCGATCTTGATGAAAATTAGAGGGGACCTTCGAAATCTCTAAACTTAGACCTGCCACGTTCTTGGGTACAATCGAAAAAATATTTCTCTTGAATATTGTACTTAAACCATTTTTTTTTTCCGATTTAAATGCGATATTTTCGTGATATTTAGTTCGCATCCGGGCAAACGCCCACTCTGATCTTGATGAAACTTTATGGGAACGTTTAAAATCACTGGATGCATATGTTATTGTTTTATGATTTTGGGGCCAACCAAACAAATATTTCTCTTTTTTCCCGATTTCTAATACAATATTTTCGTGATTTTTGGGCCAATTCTGACCAAACGGGCGGGGCTACAACGTTCATATTTTACATGGACATTTAAAGGTAGGGGTAATGGTGATGTAGTGCCTTTTGCCTTTTTTTTGCCTTTTTTTTTTTTTTTTGGTACTACCATAGCAATTAATACTACTTTATTAAAATTATCTAAAAACATAGTAAACATTGGACCGAAATATTTATTAAAAAAACTCATCCATCAACGCGACTGGAAAAGGCGTTCGCGAACTCAACTTTAATTTAAATACATCAGATCTGTACATCAAAACAATCAATAGTCACTTAATTTACTTTACTTTAGTCTAGCTTAATGTCTAGTAGAACAATATGGATTCATTTGTATTAGAGCTCAAAAATGGTTTATTTTGTTGTGTAATCGATTTGGCTCTTAACTCCCTATAGGAGGCCCGAAAACGATTCTTGCGGGGGGGGGGGGCAATTTGCGTTACGGCCCTGGGCTACGCCCCTGATTTGTTTACAATGTGCAATAACAAATATTGCAACAAGCTTAGGAACGGTAGTACCTAAAAGAAGAAGCGAAGCTCCTTTCTCAACAATGGTTAAAAAAGAATACTTAAAATAAAATATTTCGCCGTGCATTAATTATTTTGTGGCGCAGGGCAGGCTAAATATACTTAAAGTTGGCTACTCGCTTGTACATTAATGGTGTAGGTGCCAGGTCATGAAATTCCTAAAATTTTGTGGGTCTAGCCACTCCCATCTTACCCACAGGGTCACCAAAAATAATCATCTTTGTTGAAGGTCAATACTAACAAAAATACGCATGTCAGTCTGACGTCGAGTTCTGTGTTTGTCTTGAGACGTGACACACGCACAGACGGACGGACGGACGGACGGACAGACGGACAGACGGACAGACGGACAGACGGACAGACGGACAGACGGACAGACGGACAGACAGACGGACGAACAGAAAAGTGATACTTACATGGAATCATCGCTCCCAAATCAGCTATTTTTAATTCCTTATATGTAATTTGTAATTTTGTAATTTTGTGTTTAGTTTAATATTTTGTTTTTAATTGTTTTCGTTTATGTATTGTCAATGCATTCTAAATAAGTTGTCAGAATTGTTATTGTTGGTCAACAAGGTATGATTTTCTCGTGTGGCTCCTTGGTCTTGTGATGAGCGTCTCTGCTTCCAAGGCAGACGGCACAGGGTTCGATTCCCGCTTTAGGAAGAAGTTCTTAAACTTCTGATGTGGCCTTAATCTATCAGTTCTTGGCTTAGGAATGTGTTAACGGTAACTTTGGAGCCGTTCTAACAACGAGGCAAAATAAATTCTAAGGTTCTTCCGAAATTAACCTTGTTGATTCTGGCGTTGTCCACGGGTGGAATCGTGTCCAGCTTGATTGATCGGCCTACTTGGTCATTGTTTGCTCGTCGATGGTGTCGGTGCCTATAGGGTTGACTTGGTCGGCTTTAAATTTAATGTCCCTTACTGAAAATCAGTAAAGAGACTGACTGGGTATAGACCCTATTGATTAATAATGCACTAAGGCTATTCGAAACGATGAGGATGAAGTATGAAGAGAGGGGAAGAGGAGAAACCCGGTGCCGGCACGTAGCCTACTCCTTTCGAAAAATACCAAGGGGACCAACGGCTTAACGTCCCATCCGAAAGGACGGTGTAATCTTGACAGTCATTACATCTTGACAGCCACTAACCCGGACTGCCGAGCAGACGTCGAGGAGAACAAAGCCGTTACACTAGCTCTCGAACCCTCCGTCTGCTCTAACCAGCGGTGTTTAGGGTGACGGTCGTCGCCCGCAGTCAAGCGCATACGACTGCTAGTAGGCGATGATAACTCGACCCTGTTTACTCCTACCCGAGTTGGGGGGTTTTCAGCTATCTGCACACGCCGCCCCGAAAGAGTTACAGTCATGAAACTCGGTGTATGACCTGATATGTGGTCCATGACCTACCAAAAAAAAATCAACCCGATCCGATAACCCGCTCTGTGTTAAAAAGGGTCTGAACATCGTTAAAATTCTTCCGGCTGGCTGGCTAGCTGGCTGGCTAGTTAGTTCTCCTCGGAGCTATATTGAGCCCTACAGAGAAAACGGTAAATCTTAGAACTATGTTACTTGGACCACACTTAGATGTACTTAAGACGCAGTGACTTTTGCTTTCAAACCAAAATCGGGTAACAGGGACGGAGAAAATCAAAATTTGGATGAAAATCAAAACACGTAATTACTAAGGCGTGGTAATTTGTACAAACTTGAAAATTAAACATGATCTTAACCATTATAAAAATATCTAGCGTCCAAAACACAAGGGGCTAAATTTGGGGAGGACCATGGGCCCAAAAATGACAAAAAACATATCTGAACTTTAAGAAATGAATCATTCAAAGAAAACGCTACAACTGAGATGTTTCAAACGTGGAATACACTTTGATATCTCTCATTCTTTATCACTTTTGAATATGGAAAGCAAAATTGGGTAAAGGGTACTGGAGAAAATCCAAATTATCAAAAGCTAGGTAATTCCGTACTCTTATGAATAAGACGCTATACAAAGAAAACGGTTTTTCTTAGAACTTTGAAACTTGGGCCACACTCAGAGATGTACCAAAACCAAAACCGGGAAATTGGGACCGGGGAAAATCAAAATGAAAATCAAAACGCGTAATTACTCAGGAATAGTAATTTGTACAAGCTTGAAATTAAACATGATCTTAACCATTATAAATACCTAGCGCTCAAAACACAAGGGGCACCTTTGGGGGGACCGTGAACCCAAAAAAGTAAAAAAACAACACTGAACTTAACAAATTTAATCATTCAAAGTCCGTCATTCACGCCTTGATAGCAAACAAACAACAAAAAGATGTATATCCAAACAAATACAAAAATTTGTAAAAAAAAAAAAAAAAAAACGGCAGTCAAGCTCTCCTTCAAAAGTCTTCGGCTGTGAATGCTGTAAGATATAGAAGTTGAGCCAAGCTTTTCATTCTTTCTCCCTAGTTTCGCATTGAAAAGAAGTAAGATCATTTCGCCTGTTGACGAGCGCCAACTAACTAACTAGGGAGAAAGAATGAAAAGCTTGGCTCAACTTCTATATCTCATAGCATTTACAGCCGAAGACTTTTGAAGGAGAGCTTGACTGAAGTTTTTTGCAAATTTTTGTATTTATTTGGTACGTGAGTCTACGCCAGAAGGTTGCTTAACTTCGGTGTTCGAGTGGGAACCGGCTAAACGACCTCGGCTTAACCGCTGGTTTGGGTAGACTAAATACGAATTTATTGATTTATCCTCTTATGTTCCAGGATGCCCTTGGCTACGGCATCTCCCGCTCGTCCTCCCCCGTGCGGCGACCGTCCGCCTGTGTGGCCCCCGCCCCCGCCGCTCGCACCTTCGTCACCCGGCAGACTCAGACGGAGCGCCGCGTTCTGCGGTGGAAGCAGTTCCTCTACTGCCTCATGGGCAACGACGACTACCGCCGCCAGCGTCAGCGTGAGGCTGGCGGCTTCCAGCGACCGGACGGCGTCGCCAGACAGGTCAACAGCGTGTCTTTCATAGACAGGGCAGCTAGAGTTCTCTTTCCCGCTTCCTTCACAATCCTCAACTTCTGCTATTGGCTGGCTTACTATACGTATCAAGAGGAGTTTGGATGGATTGACCCTCCGATCGACTCCCAAAGCCATTAGACGTCGACAATTGATTTTATCAATGCTGGAGGCAAACGACAACACTGTCGATCTAAAATGACAACTTAGTAAAAAGCTCATACGCAGCGTGGTGGTCTAAAATTTTCGCGTGTCACTGAAGCAAAATATGTTAGTTCAAAGGTTTCATATACCTACCAAGTTGTCACTGTCAATCGAAAAGTTGTACGTGAGTTCGCAAATAAGCCCTCGATCGTCGTTAACAGCTGGGGTTATGATTAATTTAGATGGAATCTATCGCGAAATTGTTTTGATGTTGTTGAATTGATGTTGTTTAATGTTGATTGATGTTGTTGAAATTAAAGTATCAAACCCCAACGTATGAAGCATAACGTGAGATCCCTTTATACTGGCGAACTTCACAACTTGAATACACTCGCACTTCATCTAGCCATTTATAGGGCAAGAGACTGGGACCCAAAATAATTATGCTTTCTACCTTTACAATTTGAAATTCGTGATTTTTTAAAAGAATTTTAAATTTTTTAAAGATTTTTTCCTTGATCTTTTATGAATAAAATTCTGATTTTGGATTCCAAACACACCGGAAAGAAGTGACGAGGCGGCGACAGAGCTCGTAGGCGTCGCAAGGTAGCCCGACCCCCGTCGGCCCGCCGAGCGGAGCGTGCGAGCGCGAAACCCGGTCGTAGGCGTCTAGGCGGAGAATGTCTAGCGCCTCCGCACTCGTATTGACATCAAAGTTGAAAAAATCCAATATTTTATTTTATTTTCAAATTAGATTATGTTGCAATATTTTCTATTTTTTTTTTCACATGTTCAAATTGAATTTACTACGGGCAAACAAAATATCCGGGCCATTCCGGAAATGTGTGTATTTTTGTGTTTTGAGACACAATTTGATTTTTGAACCATTCCAAAAATTTTGATAATTGGAAATTAATAAGGACAGATTCTACCAATTCCGGAAAAAACAAAGCAGCTTTTTACCCGGGCTAAAAATATGTAAAACTAACAGATATAATTGTGTAGATTTTGAAAAGTGGTATAAACAATTATACCTAAACCCTATAAAGGGCTAGAGCACCCTACCCTGCCACAAAACGACACCCCAGTAAGCGATCAACATGGCGTCAAGTCTTGATAGGAATGGGTGGCGATTTAAATCCGAGAAACTGAACCAGAAAACTGTGTTCCTCCTTAGTTCAGGTGACAAATTGTTTGTCCACATTTTAGTAAAATCTAATATTTATGATGTCTATTCTAAACTCAATGTTATTCTTTCAAACTTTGTATTTGTGTCATGGATTCTCAATGTTGTATGACGTATAACTAAGGTGTTGTTAAGCACACATGTACTGAGTCCATTTCATATTTATGCCAATACATGTGATGTGATGGCAGTGCGAACTTCGTTGTCAATAATTGTTTGTTATACAACACGTCATGATTGTTTAGTGTTGTGTGTCCTTAATAAACCGCAGTAATTAATTAATACTAATAAATTAATAAGTGTCAGGAAGAAAGGGTTTATAAATGTTATTTTCAGACTTGCGGTTGGTGTTGGTCATTCATATCAAAGTTAATTACCCACACAATTAATTAAAATAAATATCTTTTAAAGAAAATGTAAAATAATGTGTATTCTTTGTAGATGAGGTGAAATGAAATGCAAAATTTGTAATTACAATTTAAAAATAATTATGTGCTTTTGAATTATTAAAATATGTTGCTTTATATTATGCAATGTGTTAGTAGGTTAACTATGAATGGTGTACTTAAATATGGATTAAAATCAATGTAATTTTGATTGTTTACAAGATTATTATCGTGTTATTCTATCTTGGCTTATTATTCAGAATAAACAGTTTGTATTGGTTTAAAGGAAACGTGTTTACTGTTAATATCCACATGAAAATAGAAAATGCTTGTAAGGAGATTTAAGCCTCGCCTTTTCTCCTAGGGTCGGGGGTTTGAATCTCTCATTTCGCAAGAAAGCAGACCGACCAATCGACATTTTCAAAAGTTGATTTTTCTTGACCTTATTGCAAGCTTCCGCTGAGAGAGCATTTCTTCATAAAATATAGGATATAGATATATATATTTAAAATAAAATAATAATGTAAGTTGTGCTAAACACCAAAAAGAGCTCAAACCGGTGTAAGAATAGCTGAGAAAGACTATAAACAATAATATATTCTAATCAAATCACATGCCTAGCACTCATGATGATAATGATGATGATGATTTAAACTCAAAAAATATATTTCATTCAGGCTAACCAGTTATGAATTAAAAAATTAACAGACAAATTATTAGGTGCACCATGACCCCCCCCCCCCAAAAAAAAAAATGTCAAACTTGGTATTTTTCGAGTTAGGTCCCATCGGCAAAAATCTTCCATAAGAAATAACATGAGGACGATCTTTGTGCCCCGTGACCTTGGAAGAAAATATTGGCCATTATTGACGTACTCTATACATCCTTTTCTGTAAATCCTAGATATTTTGATTTGTAATTTGGGGAAGTGGTTCGGTCAAAATATACTGATTACCAAGAAGGGGTGTGATTTTGGAATGCATTTTTTTTTGCGTGTTTGAGTGTATATTTGTGCATAGTTTCAGGACACGATGTTATAAAGGGCAATTTTAGATTGGTACGATGCTCTAGTATCTATGTGGAACAAAATAGATGCAGACCAATTTTCACAAATTTCTGGGTAAAAAAATTGAAAAATTCGTGTAAAATCACTGTTATTTGATATAATTTTTTAAACGCTCATTTAAGTGTAGTATTATGCTATAGATTATGTGGTAAAAAATATTTTTTTTATGGTAATAGCCCCCTTTACGTCTCGTAGTAATGCACTAAGTCTATTCGAGACGATGAGTGGTGATAGATAACTATGCGGTATTTGAACCCACGTGCTCGTAGAGGCCCAGCGTGTTACAAGGGGCGGTTGCGCAACTCATCATCTCATCTAGATATAAAGTTAGACGTAATTCCAAATCGGCTACCTTATTGTGTCAAACTAGCATCATTCCATGCAGCAATGCATATTTATTAACCCACGCGCAGCGCGTGGACACAAAGTAGAAATTAGCTGACAACGGGCGCGCGTGGGATTAACAACTGCATTTGATTTGGTTCCCCGCGGAGTTCTCCTATGAAGAGAATAATCAATATAGTAGCATTGCAATTCCGACTTCTGTTCTCTCGTCTATGAAGAACGGTCCTACTGAATTTTGAACGGTCCTACTGAATTTTGTTTTTTTATGTTTTGTTTATAGTTAGAGTATTCTTATATGCTCGGCACCTCCACCATTAGTGAAGGCGAAAACAAGTGAGGTAACTCAGAATGTTTTAATATCCGTGTGAAGTTTGAAGGCTATGAACAAGCAAGATAGCAAGGTATCAAGCAAGGTAGCAATGGTAAGCTTTGCTCGAAATTTTGGGTAATCCCATACCTTATATACCATACCTTTTGGCATTTATGTTGAACTTCTTTAGAAATCAATATTATCGTAGGATAAAAGCTACTTAACGCTTTCCGGCCAAACGGCGCCATATGGATACATAACGTTTTTCAATTTTTATCTGGGTAAATAATAGTTTTTTTTCAATTTGACCCCAATTTTTTTATTATTTTTTGGTAAATAATAAATTAATATTTTTTTTCACATTCCAATAGGACCAAAAGTGATTTTTTTTAGAGAAGATTGAAAATACAAATCAGCAAAAAGGGGTAAAAATGGGAAAAATCGGTTTATCCCGGAAATTTAATGAATCTCTAGTAGGCCTATTGCTATTATTTGAGACACAAAAAATTCAAAATATACAACAAAATCTAGGAAAATCTAGGAATATATTTCAAATTTGAATTTTTACTTAAAATGAAGCTTTTATTCAAATTCCAAAATTTAAAAAAATCATTAAAATTCATGATTAAAAATATGAAAAAATACTAAAATTCTTAGAAAAAAAATGCGAAACTCGAATTGTTCGCTTAAAATTTCCTAATCTTCACAGATTCAGTTTGGGCCTGAAAGGGTTAAATGAATAGCCTTTATATCAAAAGTCATAGATCTAAGTTTATTGGAAGGTCACAAGCCTGTCTAGCTAGCTTTTAAATTTAAAAAAAAAACGAGTTTCATTCTCCCATTCTTCCATTTTCCCATTCTCATTCTTAAAATTGCTAGCCCGTTAATTAACTAATATAAGGATCCGATCCATATTCGATAGATTTGCACTGCCGAATACTCCACAGCTTAGAGGAATCTTCAATAAAATGCCGGCCCACTAAACAATTGTGTGTGATGGCGCCATGACATATTTTGCCCACCCAGGGCGTATGTAACGTTATATGGAACTCTCGCACAGGACCAGATTACTCAAATAAACATATTGATAAGACTACACAAAATATTGACACACCAAAACACACTGGTTATATGTACGTCAGAGGTAAGCGCATCGGGTCGATACTCGATACCAGTCGCTGGCAGTCAAGACCAAGAGGAGTTTCCCAATCGAGACGTTTTCTTTGCTCGCAGGTAATGTTGAAAATATTGATTTCTTTGAGATTTTACACTTGAGATGTTTGGTACTGCAACGCTATCAGTTGGCAATGGCTATTGTTTTGTTTTTTTTTGCAAGCAGACGCAAGTTTTTATTTTTAGCCTCGTTTGTCTTTGTACTAATAAATCATTAATTAAGTTCTATACCATATTTCACAACAAGTAGAATAGCAGTATAAAAATTTAATGTAGGACAAAGTATGTCATGAAAGTACCCCCTCCCCTTCGATCTCTAGAAATTAAGGGATGGTACGAAAAAACCTGCTAAAATCTCCTGCTAGTCACTTTCAGATTATATCCAGGTTTTAGAGGGGTAAGATCCCGTACATGCGTCCCTCTGTCCCTCTGTATAAACCCAAAGCTCTTGGGGCCGCTGTCCGTAGGGTCGGATTAAAGCATTTGGCGCCCTATTGGCCCTACCTACCTACCTTTATATAACAGTATTTTTGTGATGACCCAATCTGCCCCCCCCCCCTCTCACATTCTTCACAAAAAATAAACATGCTTAATATTCTTGAACTTACTGCATTGATGACGACTAATTGGATGAGCGAAGCGAAGATTCCATTTCACTACACTGGAGAAAAAAATCCGGAATGTTTTTTCTTTTTTCTTTTCTTTTTTTTGCGATTTCGACAAATCGATACTCCAATTGCGATGAAATTTTCTGGAGACCTTTGAAATCTCTGAACTTAGAACTGCACGGTTCGATCGAAAAATTATTTCTCATGAAAATTGCAATTTTACGATTTTTTTTCGATTTTCTTGTTTTGTTCTGTTTGTATTTTTGTGTGTTTGTTAACACGATTCCAGCTAAACCGATACTCCAATTTCGATGAAATTTTCTGGAGGCTTTCAAAATCTCTGGACTTAAAACTGACACGTTTTTGAGCGCAATCGAAAGATTATTTCTCATGAAAATCGCAATTTTACGATTTTTTTCGTTTTTCTTATTTTTTCTGTTTGTATTTTTGTGTGTTTGTGAACACGATTCCAGCTAAACCGATACTTCAATTGCGATGAAATTTTCTGGAGGCCTTCGACATCTCTGAACTTAGAACTGCCACGTTTTTGAGCGCAATCTAAAAATTATTTCTCATGAAAATCGCAATTTAACGTTTTTTTCGATAAAAAAAAATACGCTCATCCAACAACGCGCCAGAAAAAGCGTTTGCGAAGCTTCCCAGTATTATTTGCAATTGTATTTTCTACACTTACTGTATTTGTGGAGGATTTTTGGGTAAAAAATTAACTGAAGCTGCTAATTTTAGGAATGGATTCTAATAATATTGCTTCACGCACTGCCTTTTTGTTTTGAAGTTTTCTATTTTGAGCACCACTTAACTTTACATATGTTCCATGTTGTTTCACTGTTATCACTTACTCCGTTTGCGAATAAGAATTATAATATTCAAACATAAAATCATAATAAACACTTAATCACTTTAATTAGTACGGTACTGTTAAGGTTTAAACACAATAATACAATTAATATATGAGAACAAATTAATTTGTTTGCAGAGCGTTAACCCAAAAGCGTAAAAAAACAACTTAGCACTCGCTCCGTTTACGAATAACCATTTTAATATTTTAATAAAATATGTGTTTGCCACGCACAGAACTGACACGACTGTTTGGCCGAAAGTGTAAATACGAACTGAGTGATGTCTTGACTTGGCCCTTGAGCTTGAGCTATGTCCTCTTTCCCCCAAAAAATCAACTATTTATTTTAGTTAAGACTACTTTATACTTTGAATTAAAAAGTACTCCTGAACGACATTCATTTTAACTGTTGTAAGAATTATGTTTACTTAAACTTAAAACATGTGAACAAGGCTTGGTGGTTTGAAAGAAGGGATGAATGCTTCGATGGGTGAGGTTATTTTCTGTCATAAATTTATTGAGAGATACTAATGCTATAGAAAATATGCTTTGTCGAAGACCCAAATTCCTATTTAGTCATCGGTTTCAAAGAAAACAAACATAAAGTTATCTTCCCGAGTTGAGAGCGGCTGGCATCCTATTGATATAATTAGTCCTTCTAATAGCTTACTACCCTGACAAATTTAGAGGTTGGCATAGGAATACCAACTACTTTTTAAAATTCATTTAGGCCTATGTTACAATAACATTTAGGAGACAAGGCAACTTTGTTGCGCGGAGCTCTCAGAGGGCACTCTCAGAGGGCGTTCTCAGAGGGCGCTCTCAGAGGGCGCTCTCAGAGGGCGCTCTCAGAGGGCGTTTCCAGAGGGCGTTCTCAGAGGGCGTTCTCAGAGGGCGTTCTCAGAGGGCGCTCTCAGGGGGCGCAAGCGCCCTCTGAGAGCTTGCGCCCCTAGACTACAGCCTAGTTAGCCTAATGGTTAATACGGGCCTGGCTGTCCGTCAGTGCGCGTGTCACGTATCGCGATAGAAACCAAACACAACGTCCGAGTGACATGCGTATTTTTGGGATGGCATCGCTCTTCAGCAATTGGGATACATAATGTCTTGGTGACGCTGTGGGTTAAAAACCTAGGCTAGACCACCAGAAAGTTTGAATATCCATGTTCCCGGCACCTCCACCATAAAAGAACAAGCGAGGAACAGTAACGGTAAGCTTTGCTCCATATGTTGGATACTCATTACCCGTGCTTTGTATTATTACGATCTAGACGCTGCTACTCAAGCATAGGCCTAGATACTTGTTTACCAATCATGTGAACGTCCATCGTCTAATCAGGGAGTTATAAATAGTAACGTTTGTACATGGACTAATCAAAGGTCTAACCCATTATAGAGTATCCTGGTATGACACCAGTCTTTCATACTTTTAACACGGGTAAAAAGCCGCTTTGTATTGTTCGGAATTGGTAGAATTTTTCCTTATTTAATTCTCATGATTAGAAGGATTTTTGTAATGGTTCAGAAATCAAATTGTGTACACAAAAAACACAAATTTCCGGAATGTGTCGGATAGTTTGTTTGCCTGAAGTAGATTCAATTTCAACATGTGAAAAAAAACATTTTTTGAAAATAAAACAAAATTTGGGATTTTTTAAAAACTTTGATGTCAAAATTTGGAATCCAAAATCAGCGTTTTATTCCTAAATAATCAAGGAAGTAGGCCAATTTCTTTAATTTTTTTTTTTAAATCACATATTATAAATTGTTAAGGTAGAAAGCAAAATTGTGGGTCCCAGTCTCTTTCCCTATAAAGGGCTAATGCACCTGCAACATTTTAAAGATAATCATCCTATTGGATGATTGATGATAAATTACATCTCATATAGTTGTTTTCTTATCAAAAATACAAAAATGTAGTAATCAATTTTGTCACTTTTCCATTGTAGGCCTAATTAATTATGTAATGCGAATATTTTCCTGAAGGTCCTGAAGGAATTTTAAACACAATAAAACATGCTGCCTGTATTTATTAGGAATTTTTTCGGGAATATTAGTTGTTTATAGAAATTAAAAACTAATTTTAGCTTCAAAAGGTGAAGTGAGTTTTATATCGACCTACAAAATACAAACCCAACAACTTGAAAAAATAATGTTAATCTAAGTGACGATCACTAGTGATATTATTTTTTAGTTTATTTGGAAGGGCGCGTCAACTGTTAGGTTATATCAATATTAATTTGCCACTCTAGCCCAAGGGATATGCGGAGGGAAATCCCATGATGGTCAAAACGAAGGGGTTGGGGTTTTTACGTCGTGGTCGTCATGGTATTTGTCAACTTTCGTTTCGTGTTGTCATTGTCGTCGTCGTCGTCATCGTCGTCGTCGGAGAGGGGAATAATTCCCGGACTACGACTGCCAAAGCTGGGAGCTCGCCTCTAGTTTTGGGTAGTTATATACTCCCTTACTTACGAGCTGATGTTAGGGAAATTGACTTATCTCTTTTATCGTTTTTTTTTCGATTAGCAGAGCCATGCTCTCGGTCAATTCTATACCGGGCCCAGACGGATAAAATATGACATATTTGGTACAATGGAAGCATTTTGAGTTGTTTTACTCTTGACATAATATTTTTAAAGTCCTAGGCCTAGTTTGTTCAAAAGTAACTTTAGCAATTGCGTCTCAATTTCTAAAAAAAAAATGTAGTTTTCAAGAGTATCTGGCGGCCTATTTACTGATGTGATAAAGAAATGCTTTCGTTACCTAAAAACATTGGCGTAACTACGGGGGGGGGGGGGGCGAGGGGGGCACAATTTTGTGGCAAGGTTTTGTAAACTGACAATAAAACTGCAATCTTTACAATTTTATAAATTATTGACGAAACCACGCTAAAACCTAGTAAAAAACCACCATTTGCAATGTCAGTCAGTTATGAAAAATAGCCCAACAAACCCAAGTTGAAGAGCCCACATAATGCGAGCACGCTTGTTACTATGGGGAATTATCGGTTAAAAATAATGGTGAAATGCATTAATTGATCACGATTGCTCTAAGTTACACACGTGACAGTGCCCTCATCCATAGCCGACATCTTTGGTTGGTGTATTCGGTACCACGAAATGAAAAACAAAAAACGAATTCCTAAATTAGAGAAAACTATGAAATTTATTTCATAACGATCTTAAATTGAGCAAACCCCCAAGATGTAGTTTACTTGTTGAAGCTTCCGACCTATCAATTGCACACCTGCAATGTTGTCATGCGAGTATACGACGTAAACCCGAAACGAAATTTATATACTCCTCAGTAAACCTAAAAAAACAAATTCGGGTATACACTGTATACCGCGCATATCAGTATACTCTCAAAGAACAAAATACGAGAAAAAAGCACATTATCTAATATTGCAATCAAAACAATTATCAGTAACAAAATACAAACAACCGTATCAAAAACACCACTGACAAAATTATTTTAAAAACGCCTCAAACTCGTTAAAATCTATTATCACACTCTTAGAATAGGAAAATTTGGGCGCCCCGGACCCGCTCTAGTAAAGGGGCCTTTCCCCAGGTCCCCCATTGTACCAAATCATATACTTTATCATGAAAGAGCGTGCGCACATAAATACAGTATTGATAACACCACTGCACAGTGCACACCTGATAATGAGTTGAAAAGCCACCACTGCCAGACCCTACCTAGTTGGCACTCTTTCCGTTGTTGCGGTCCAACTATGAAAGTGAATGATAATAATTTAATAAATAACCAACTAGTAATGATTTATATTTTGTAATATAGATTTATATTATTCAAAAATGTACTCACATGTTTTATTTTATTATGTTTTATAAACAAAAGTAAGTTATGAGTTGTGTGGAGTTTTTGTGGTCTGGGTCTACTCTACACTTACCGTATTAATAAACTACTTTTGAAGTACTTAATTGTATTTATTCACACTGTTTATTACCTATTGTTAATAATGAGTTACTTTGTATTTTTTAGTTGTTGTTGTTGTTGTTGTTGTTGAAGTAAAAAAACAAAAAAAAGCAGTGCTGATAGTTGGACCGCCTCAACAGAAAAAGAACCCACTAGCTGTGAGGGGAAGGGGGGGGGTCCCCCAGACCCCCATTTTAACAGGATATAGGTTATGTTTGTGGTTATAAAGATGTTCACCCTCCTAAAAAACAAGGGCTAGTTACGCCACTGCCTAAAAACTTACCAACAAAATAACACGTAGGCCTAACTAAGGAAAAAAGTTATCACTCAACTTTGGGTGTCTGCAGCTTACCGCAGGCATTCTTACGAAAATAATAAACACAGATTTGTTGAAATAAAAATAAGATTTGCACTAATGTTGAATCATTTTCTAAAACAATCGTGATCGACGACGAACATAACAAAAATTGAGCATCGAGAAATAATTTCGTTTTAAACTTCCGCGCTCTCATTTTGTGTTGGTTAACCTGCTGAGAAGTCAAAAATGTATAATGGCCGCTGCTTTTGTGTAGAGTAGGGAGGGTTATTATTTTGTTGTTTGTTTAGCGTAGGGCCTAGCTAGGCCTAGATACTGGAATCAAGTTATTATTTCATTCTTGTCAGATTTTGATACAACTCTTTGTTTTACAATAAAAATACTCTATACCGTTTTGGCGTCGAAGGGTAAGTTTAAACATTGATGTTCAGATGTTCACCATAAGGAGGCTGCAGTGTTGACATTCGTGTTTAAAGTCTAGGTCTAGGCGTACATAAAAGGTAGAGAGGTAATATCTGACCTTAAAGTAAGGCTACCGTGGACCTTAGCTTTATTGTTTAATGCTCTAGGTAGAGTTCTTGACCATAGAAACAATCTAAACAGCATGTTACAATATCAACATTCTGTCATGATCCACAGGTGGTGTGTAGGCTAGGGCCTAGGCCCTAGGCCTACCTAGGCCCTACCCTAGGTCCAGGCTTCCTAGCCTACTTAGGTAGGGCTCTAGGCCTAGGGCTAGGCCTATGTGCCAAGCCCCCAAAGTCGAGCCTAGCCTAGACGTAGGCCGTATGAATATACTGGAGCCAGGTTTAGGCGTAAAAGGCCCTAGCTTCGTGGTCCTGTCAAACACAACCTCACCTCTCCATAGGTAGGGGCCTAGGGCCTACCTAGGCCTAGGCCTAGCCCTACTGTAGATCATGGGTTTAATTGAAAATGTGTTCTTTAGTGGTCGAGACCAAAGTTCGCTAACCCTATAGCTGGGGCATATTTAAGAGCCCGGGAAAAATTGACGTTTTTTCCCCCTGGGCAATGATAAATCATAGCCAACATTACTGTGGACTTTCTAGTTAGGCCTATTGGGCTTTGTTCCTGGGATATTGACAGAGAAAGCGGGCCTTAGTGGACTTGGTGTGTCTTTAGCTTAGCACCTTCAATTTGAGCTGTGGTTCTCGGTGAGCTTGTGCCACTCAGAAACTAGTACCCCTGGGCCTACTTTTCTACATCCCTCATTCAGTATGTAAGCTTAGTGGTCTAGCCCTACCTAGGTTAACCACCCAGAGTGTGAAAAATGTGGACCTAATCATGTAGCCCTAGGCAAGACAAATTTAATTTCAAATGTGAAGATGTTCAACAATTAAATTCTGCCTGGGCCCTACTGTTGTTTTTTCCTTGTCAAGTTTGTTTGTTCTACAATGCATTTGGAATTAGTAGGCCTACTTGCATCTAGGCCTATTTTAAGTTGCCCAGGCAACTAATCTTTTAACCATGCCTTTATTTAAGGGTGTAGGCTAGAAGCCCCTACCGGTATCCAAGTGGCCTACCTAATAAGTTGCCCTGGACCCCTATTCTATAACTACTACTGTATCGGATTCGCTCGTAAGCTCGTAAGTTGTAGGGCCTAAATAGAATGCAATCGCTGGAGTATATTGGTGTGAGATAGGATCAACAGTTTACCTCGAAAAGTGATTGTGGCTGAATAGTCAAGTCGTTAAGAGAGACTGCCGTGAAAAGGACGCGCAAACAAACGAACCCACTGAATCCTACCCTTGCCAAGGTGGCAATGGCTGCCAATACACCAACTCTTCACCACCTTCAGTGCTCAGGCCACAGGCGGAACATATTCAGCAATTGAACACTTGCAAAACCAGCAATCTGGTATACCATACCAACTTAAAGTGTCCTGTCGAGTATGTAGGCCTAACCAAGAACACTCTCAGGTATTGCATGAATGGACACAGGTAAGACACAAAAAAACAGACAATGGACAAACCAGTGGCTTGCCACGCAGTATCCCATAACTTGGCCTTTAACAAGTGCTACACAACCAGATTGGTTAAAGCATTCCTGCAGACTGCCACCAGGGACTCAGAACATGCGCTAGCTCCTCCCTACTTTTCACCACACCCAACAACAGCGCCTTGTAAATTACTGCCACCTAACCTGAACATCAGCTAGGCTCCTCCCCTACCTGTCTCAGCCACACCCAACAACAGCGCCTTGTAAATTTTGTACTTATTCCCTGACCTAGCCCTACTTTATTTTTAGCTGTCATTTTGACTTTTGCAGTCAGTGGCAATGGTATTTTCTCTCTTGAGTGTCGAAACGTCTTCGTTTTTCTGTGTATTGTATTTATTTATATCTCTAATCATCAAGAAATTCAGCAGCTACCATCACTTTTTGAAGGTAAGCTGTTGGATCCTATCTCGTAAGCTCGTAAGTGTAGAGTCACTACGTGTAGGCCCTATATCATGGTAAACGGACTTGTGACACATCGCTTTTGAGTTTGATTCGTGCGATTACCTACGAATTTAATCCTGATGAAGTTATAGAATCGGGGCCCTAGACATTTCTCAGCTCTGGTTCTTTCTTCTTTTCTTTCTTATAACTTTTACTATCCCAGGTCCTAGGCCCTAAACCTTTTTTACATTTTGGCCCCGCCCAGCTACACTTCTAATAAAGCCAGGCCAGGGCCTACCGGTAGGCTATTCCTTAACAATATTTTACACTCTTATGGATCACTTAACCACCAGGCTGCTTACTGCTGTCAAACTCCCATATTAAGGGTTCTGCCTCCTACCATCCTGCTAATTTAAATGCTTGTTGATGTAGGGCCTATAGTCTGCTAAACACGTGTAGGGCATATGCCTAATAAAAGTGATAAATCAGACAATTTTACCATATGTAGACCTCTGGGCCTATCTGACAATTTTGAATTTACCATAACAAAGGTCTCTATAGGTTACTCTAGCATAAGACATGCAATAGTAAGTACGCTATGGAAAAGAAATGTAGGGTCTATGCCTAGGGTAATAATCAGGACAATCACCCAGGATAGGGGGCCTATGTAGTAGGGCCTACTGCTAGTACACTATTGATCATAAGTAGGTCCTAAATTACTGGTAATGTAGGCCTACTAGTTCTTTTACTATGCTCTGCCCTTGACAGACTTCTGGTCGAGGGTGTAGCCTACATTATTTTTGTTAGGGCTACCTATTTATCTATTCTAACGTATTAGGCTACCTTACTAGGTAGGCTTACCACACAAATAATGTAGATCCTACTCTACCTTGAAGACATAGGTAGCCTAACTTTTAGGCTAGGGCTATATCGAGGTTTCCATTCCAACTACAAAAACAAGAGGTTCATCAGTGACATTGTAGCATCTCTTTGACAGCTTTGGCATCACTAAACTAAACTGCCTTTTATTTGCTTTAAACCTGACAGGGCCAGGAATAAAACATAGCTATTGGTATACCTGGTACCGAAAGGTTTACTTCTATAAATGGTAGGACCTGCATAACATTACCTATCTATAGGCATACCATAGCTAGTGTAGACTGTAGATATTTATACGTACCACTAGCAAGTGGATAATGGTCAAAGGCCTAGGTAGGGATGTGTGTCGGAAAATTTTCCAATTTGGAAAAAAGAAAAATGGTAATTGGCATGATCATATTTTTGTTTTCAATTATTATTTGTCAATAACAACTTAGTCCTATAGCCTAGGCCTATAAGGAATAGGGATGGGAGAGTGTGCATGTGTAATGTGTAGCCTACTGTAGGCCTACTACTTTTTTATTCTTAATTCATAATTGGAAAGTAAAATGAACGAACTTGACCTCATCTAATGATATTGTATGCGTCCCCACATCCCCTTAGCTAGAGTGGCAATAATGGCCCTAACGTTTGGTGCGACTTTTAAAAAAAAAAACTGAACTAAACTTGGTTGGTCTTACAATCCTTTAGCCTATTGTATTATTTGCTATACCTATATTATATTGTTGTAGGTCTTATTTCAATACCTACCACTAGAAAACGCTAAAGTCCCGCCGCGTTGATGGATGAGCTTTTTAAAGTTTTTACTTTGCGTAGGACCACTTTTTCTTTGCAAGTGCTTTTTGAATGCATTGTAGGTGATTGTTGTCGAGTTTCTATTGTTCTTGTTAATTGTTATTATAAACCTAAAAAAACTCATATTTAAACCTTTATTCTATGGATTCTGGCTAACTTTTTCAACTTTTTCTTTCAAAAGGTACTACATCACAATAACCTTAATGTCCATGTAAAATATGAACGTTGTAGCCCCACCCGTTTGGTCAGAATCAGCCAAATGTCACGAAAATATCGCACTAAAAATAAAAAATCGTAAAGTACTTTTTATGGATTCTGGTAACTTTTTCAACTATTTTTTCACAAGGTACTACATCACTATAACCCTATGTCATGTGAATAATGTAACTGCTAGTAGGCCCATTCGAAAATTTTCCATTTGGACAGAAATAGGCCAAATTGATCGAAAATATTGATAAAATTTGAAATATATTGTCATAAAACTAGCTCCTATATGCCATGGAATATGCTTGATGGACAAAGTGTGCATGTCTAAGTGTTGCCGAGTTACGAACTTCTATTAATTTCATCAATTAGTTTAAAGACAAGCTTGCCGAACTCAATAAACAGACCCCAAAACCCTAACAAAAATGAAAAAGCACCACTAAATTTTTGGGCGACGTTAAAAAAATGAACTAACTTGGTTGTCTTACCCTTTAGCCTATTGCATTATCTATACAATCTTAGGCTTTTATTTATTTCAATACCTACTTACCATTACCGTACATTACAATCCTTATTTATTTATGATTCCAATATGTTTCTTAACACACAAACAACTACTGGTATTAATATGCCAGAAGCTTGGTAAAGAAGAGCACAGTTCCAAACACACTTTGTGACTGCCAATTTTGACATGAAGTCACTAAAGTAGGGTCATGTTGTAGATGTAGGCTAGATTTATTTGCCTCTTTAAAATTCAGCAGGTAGGCCCTATACACAAGGCCGTGTTTAGGTTGTGAGCCACCCCTAGGCAATTAAATTTTGCTTCCCTCTCCCCCCCCCCCCCCTCCAAACTTACTACCTAAAGGGGTATAACCGCTAAACTCAAAAAAATATTTCATTCAGGCTAACTAGGCCTAGTAGGAGAATGAATTTAGCAATTAACAGAAAAAAATTGGGGCCACCATGACCTCCCAAAAAATTGTCAAACATGACATTTTTCAAGCTAGGTCCCATCGGCAAAAATCTCCCATAAGAAATAACGTGGGGGCAATATTTATGCCCCGTGACCTTGGAGGATTTTGATCCAAAAAATATTGGCCATTATTGATTTGACATACTCTACCTACTTTTCTGTAAATTCTCTATATTTTGTTTTGTAGGCCTAATTTGGGCTAGTAGTTCGGTCAAAATATGCTGATTACCAAGATGGGGTGTGATTTTGGAATGCATATTTTTGCGTGTTTGAGGGTATATTTGGGCACAGTTTCAAGACACAATGTAAAAAATGGGCATTTTACATTGGTACTATGCTCTAGTATCTATGTGGACCAAAAAAGAAGCAGGTTAAAGCCGATTTAAGAAATTTCCCAAAACACCAATTTTTGCAAATTTCTGGATCCCTAAAAAAAATTTAAAAATTCGTGTTAAATCACAGTTACAAGATATAATTTTTTAAACTGTCATTTTAGTGTAGTATTGTGCTACAGGCCTAGATCATGTGGTAAAAAATATTTTTTTGAGTTAATTGCCCCTTTAACAATAAAGTTTAGGTTACGGTTTTCACTTTTAATTTTTTGAGAGACCTTTAACTGGACAAATTGCATATTCTCTGCAATAAAGTTGTCTGTCTCAGAAGCTGCAGCAGCTAGCACCACAGTAAAAAAACACAAGATTCTTACTTTACGAACCCCTAGCAAAACTAGTACGAAATCGAGATAAAAATACCAATGTTATAGCTGATGTGAAGGACTGACATCGCCGCTGGCAAATTTTTTGCAAATTTTCAACTTTTAAAAGCTCCAAAACACGTTTTAAAATCTAAAATTACATAATACTGCAGAGGAAAAATTCTTACTTTTTTCATGCAAAAAGTATTTTTAGTTTGTAATTTTCAGTTGTTTTGTGAAAAAGTTGTCGAAAGTACCTAGGCCTAAATACGGCACTGCCTATAGGCCTACAGGATAGAGTTGTCATGTTAAGTGTCACAATTGATCTATAGTAAATTGTTATAGCCTAAATACAAATAAAGTAATAAGTAAAAATATTTACATCTTATTCTTAACTGTGCATTAACAGTTGCATTGCAGTGTGCATTGCAGTGCATTGTACAGCTGAAGTCTAGTCTAGCTACCAAATGTCCATTTAGAGTTAGTGACTCCGATTTCCTTAGTTGAGGACGAATGGCCACCGACAGCATATGTTTTCCTTTCTATCAGAACCATATTAAAAGCACACCCACGAACACACTGTGAACCCTTATTCAAAAATATTAAAATTCTTACTCTCTACAGCTTATATATTTCAATCAGTGGTCCATTGTAAAACAAAACATTTAACATTTAAGTAAAAATAATGAAATACACTCTCACCATACATGACCGGAAAATAACATTCACTTATAACAACACAATAGCAAACTACTATCTCAAGTAAACTATAACTATTTAAAAATTAAACTAAACTCCCAAACAACATAGAACAAATTACTTCAACCAACAAATTCAAAGAATCAGTGAAAAACATTCTATTAAGCAAAGCATACTACTCCTTTAAAATCTATTTTGAAGACAAATGGAGCTGAATGTTAACAAGCCAATAGTTATTTCATTAATTGTTATTATCCTATTCCTAATATAGGCTATATTTCTACTTCTATACAAACTAGTTTCAGATTAGAATATAAGATTCATTCTCTTCCTAAGATGTGCTTGAAATGCCTAATTAAATTTGTATTTATATACGGCTGAATAAAGAAACTACTACAGAGGTCTAACAGCCTAAGGCCTACAGCTAGAGAATGTAGTGTAGGCCTATTAATGTTTAAATAGTCTAGCTCTCCATGCTCAAAACGATTGTTTTGTTTGTTTGTTTGTTTGTTTGTTTGTTTTGTTGGTGTTCTCATGTAGGTCTACACCTGTAGTAAGAATAAGAATAATATTATTAAATCCCTACAATATTTACGGCTAGTGATTGGAAGATGAGTGCGGATGCGCCCTCCTGAAATCCAATCCCAACATTCATTATTTGATTGATTTAACTTTGTCCCTCTCTCATGTCCAATGTCCCTCCCTTACTTGAATAGCTCCTCCTTCCCCCTCACCATCCCTACTCCCCCCATACATTCCTATTTCTAGCAGCACCTTCATTCTTTATCCGGGACTCACTGAGGAAAGAGGTGCGACAAGGAGACACAATTGAATTTCCTAGACTTGTGTTAAAAATCTTTCTTTCTGTTGAGCATACCAGTACTAGTCCTAAGTAAGTAAGCAGTTAATAATTTTATTTCTTTCTCTTTGTAAATTCATTGTTCACCCAAGAGCCTAAACAGTACTTAAGGGTAGGTAGGCCCTATAGGCTATAGGCCTACCGAAAGGTTCCGGCTTATTGTATTAATTTGTTCATTATATTGTATTTCTGTGTTGTTGTTAATGATGTAAAATTTAATTAAATACTTTTTTTTTAATCTCGAGAACAATTTGTGCTAGGCTTACCATTTTTATTTTAATTTTGCCAAAGGACTGACATGACAGTCAACAATGGTAGGTAGGGCAAAGACAAACAATCAAATAGGCCTAGGTACCAGGGCATGTGATTTTTTTTTTTTTTTTTTCAAAATTCATTATTTTATTTCTTTTTGAAGGCTAAATAAGGCTAAAGGCTAATACAGGGACCCTGAAATTTTGTGATGCCTTTTTTCACTAACATATGTTAAATATGACTGATTTATTATTAAGTAGCAAAATAAGGCAATAAGCACATTATTATGCTAAATTAGAGCAAAATTAAGAACTTTTCTTAATTTCTGTAAGTTTTAGCTGTAAAATATGCAATAAATTTGAGTTTGACAATTTGGCATTAATCAACATTTCTGATTTATTAACGTATAGTTGGCACCATGACAGTTGAAAATATTATTATCGAACACGCCTAGCTAATTCAAATTAAGTAAATTTATATGGCCTAAATATTTGTTCATGTGTAATACGTAATACGTGTTCATTTCGCTGAAGGGTAGTGATTGCAGAGCTATTTTTATGACGAAATTATGTTTTCACCTTGAGTTTATATAGCCTACTGAAATTGAAGATTTTTTATAATGAAATTAGAACTTCTGGCCCAGTGAGTGACAAAAAGGAACTTGTGCTAAAACTGAATGTTGTATAAATTACCGGTACTAATTAAGATTTGTTTGTAAAGTTATAAAATGACAAAATTAACAGTGAGGCTGGTAATTAGGCCTACATGATTTCTCAATTATATAACACTAACTATTAAAATTACCAACATCATCTCGCTTCAAGGTAGCGTACTAGCTACTACTTTCTTACATTGGTACCTCTGTGTGCATCTGGACATCTGAAAGAACACCTTTTCGCATTAAATTCGTCTACCACTGATACATTTATTCAAGCCGAAGGACTAGGCCTACTGCCAATATTAAAACCACACAAAATTAACCAATTCTAGTAGGGGTAATGCTAATATCTTGCTAATGCTACACAATTTTGAAAAAGTGTTTTTTAGTCCCTTGGAGTTTTGTTATTTAACTAGGCTATATCCTGCATGGAAAATATTCAAATATTATAGGCCTAGGTCTATAAGTTTTAATTACAGAATAAATTAAATAAATTAATATTAGTTTAGGGCAGGGTTGCCACCAAGTAATTATTTTTATCCTTTGTGTATAGGTACTTATAGCTATTTTAGTATTTTGTGTATTAGGCCTAATTTACTTGATGAAATTATCGACATAATCTGGATTCCATACAATAATACGTTATGCTTATGCCAGATTGATTTTTGAGAATTTAACTAACATTACACGCGAGCATAGGTCTAAGAATCAGAATTTTCTTAGAATATGTAGGCTATCAATGTTTTAGTTTTCGCCACTGTGTCTATCAGTGGCGGAACTTCGTTTCATGGGCCCGCCCGCAAAATTTCTATGGGGGCCCCCCTAACAGATACACACATACATAGGCTCAGTGTTGAATTCAGGCTTTTCATCCCGGGGGGGGATTATATACGGGCCAAGTACGGGGGGCCGCATGCGAAAATTTTGGAAACAAGGTTTTTAGAGTGCGTTTGGTGCATTTTAGAAAAAAGTTGTGGGCTGAATGCAATACCTTATTAATGTAGTTTTTGTGTGTTGTTGTGTTGAGGACGCTAAAAGTTCCTAAATATCCGCCATCGGCTAGATTTCACCTTCAAACTGCTAGATTCATAAAACGGTCATTTTAGCAACGAAAACATACAATAGCGGGCCCTGCGGGCGCCTAGTTCCGCCATTGGTGTCTATACTCACTGAGTTTATTATTAGGTACTATTACCCGGTGCTTCTGATGTTTTTATTACCCACTGTTGTTTGATTTTTAAGCTGAATTAAAATAATATATTGATTTCAATATCCTGAGATGTTACCAACAATTCTGGAATCCTTAAGTGGCAACCCTGGTTTAGGGTAGGTCTACAGACCTAACTTATAAAAGCCATATAGGACTTTCGATCGTTATGATTATCTTTGCCAATGCAGACTATAGAGGCCTTGTTCTAACGAAACCATGGGACCTAGAAATAACTGTTTTTAGTTAGTAGGGCCTACGTGAGTTCTCTAGGTCTCTAACCCAAAATTAGGTTACCGTAGGCCCTATTTCACATTGTTTTAATATTTGCGGTAGCCCTTCCTCTTTAAGTGTAATTTGCTTGTTTTAATATTTGTGGTAGCCCTTCCTCTTAAGTGTAATTTGCTATTAAAGTTTGCATTCATATTATATAGGTCTATAAAAGCAAATAATGTGTTTTATAACTTTTTTATTGAAACTCAAGCTTTGTTTAATACGTATTATTAGGCCTACTAATTAGCTACTTGATTCCGCGTAGACAGAGGACAGTCTTACATCAAGCCTGTTTGTTTACTTTTGCGCGTAGCCTCAATAACAAGCGGGCGAAAATAAGCCTTTATCAGCTTGTGCTTTGATTATAGAAGGCTACCGTACCTTGTAGGTAGGTCAGTTGAAAAAATTTGCTTTGTTTTAGTAAGAAGACCTCTGAGGTTGATGTTGATCATTTTTTTAAATTTTCAATGTCAATATTAATGGAATAGTTTCAGCATCACCATTTATATTTAACATTGACTTAGTACAATAAACCCATCTAGGTGTGCCTTCAGAACTTAGTAGGTATTACACAATATCAGGTGATTTGCATATTATGATATGCCTAAGAAACCTGAACTGAGCCGTGACATTGGCCAGTTCATACACAGTTTCTATAATTCTCACCATTACAAGATACATCCCAGTAGAGCCTACACTTGTTAATTCAAACTCAGTTCATTCAAATTTCTGTTTAATTCAAACTAGTGATGAAGTCCCTAGAGATGCTTTAGGCAAAGGGCGTAATGTACATTGTATTTTAATTCAACTTTTATAATTCACACTTGTTTTTTTTGGGAGGGGGGGGGGGGGGGTCTGTTGGGATTGAATAAAGAAGGGTCAGGTTACTGCATCCAGCATTATAGGCTAATGTATTAGGCCTACAGATAAATATTTGAATTCTCACAACACCAGTATATTGGTGTAGAACTCCAATATATTTATCTTATTCTGTAAAGACTAAGGGAGGATAGATAAAAATAATCCAAATGACTTGGCACCAATTTTTCTGGCCCTCTTAGTACCATAGGTATCTCCTTACTGTAGCCTATTCACTCTTATCTCAATTCATATTCTGTTTCACATTATATATCTAAAGGCCCGTGAGTGTGTATAGCAGCTATTTATTCAAAGATTATTTTATGAAAGATATTGATTTTGTAGCCTTGGTAAAGTGTGCATAAACAGTTGTCATGACTGCGAGATGCATTAAGCATACAAAGGATTAGTTATCTTGCGTAACTGGAACTGGATTACTTGCCTCATACACTTCTAGATTTCTTGTCAGTTACTACCTACATCATTTATTCATTTTTAGTCACATGTCCCGCAAAACTGGCTCAACCCATTTTTTTTTGCTGTAGCCTACCTAGCAACTAGACCTACCTACCTAGAGCCAAGTTGTTACGGAAGCATAAAAGAATACCATCTTACCGAAAAATGTGAAATATTGCAATATTGAGGAAAATGTTCTTCAAAACCAGATTTACCTTTGATGAAAAAAAATAGACCTAGCTTGATCATTTTATTAGTCATATATCAACTCTCAAGAGGGAACTTTGACCGAAATGCAGTTACATAGTGCGGTAATTAATATTTTGATGTGTACGGCCTGCGTCCTTGTGCATTTCACTGTAGGTTTGTTAATTAGTGTTGTGTTGTTGTTTGCAGCTGTTAACTGACTTGGCATTGACCAGAGAAGCACATGCTCGCTTCTAACATCATTGGGCCTATGGAAGCAAGACCATGTGGGGGATACAGTTTCTACACAAGCATCATCATATGAGTAGGATCTACCATTTCTACAATGAAATAAATAAAGACAATAAAATTGATCCGGTCATTCAGTTCACAAAGTGATTTTCTAATGGGAGCAATGTATGATTGCTAGCTTAGCACTAGAAATATCAAGGTGATGATTATCTAGGCTTATCTGATTTTATACCACAATATTATTTATGAAGAGACATATTTTAAGTATTCCATAGATTATTTGTGAATAAATCCTATCTGTATGGGGGTTTGAACCCAAAGCCACATGGAACATTTTTAACAAACAAAGTGGGTCTAATTAGTTGCACAAAGCAAGACAACAATGAAGAAATCTGCTCCGAAGGTGAGGTGTGGTATCGTAGCATGGAACGAACAAACGGTATAAGAATGAGTTATTGTCAACTTTGTGATGTGGGAACTGCCCTAAAATGTACAGACTATTTTCTCGTGTTTACAAGAAACAATATTGGATAGCTGGCATAATAACTTGCAAGCATCGCGGTTTACTCGTTCATTTACTAGTCGATCCCCCTACTATCGGGTAGGTTATTTAAACAATATACATAGGCAAATGGGATGAAATTGAACTGTTGTTTTTCTTTCTAGTATGGCTAATTACTATCAGTAATTTGGAAGTAATGGTCATAAGATGGAAGGTACCAGTTCATCCTCAAAATTTGAGCATTGTTTGGGTCTGTCTGGTTCTACTATTCCCATTAAACAAGATGAAGATGATATTCAGATCTCCCTTGCCCCGTACATTCAGTCGTACTTGGCTCAGACTGGGCAGCGTGTCAGCTGCTGTGGAATCGGTTTACCCGTCCCCTTTGAGCGAGCCGCACGAAGATCTTGGTGGGACCCAAGGTTCGATTCAGAGATCCTTGAAGGACAGTATCGAACCAGCTCTTTCCCTCAAATACAACTAAGATTTCAGTAAGTACCGTAGCGGTCGTTTAGATCTCTTTACAAACTTGTGCTACTTGGGCATAGGCTAAGTCTATAGGCCCTAGTCAAGTCAGAATATTTTGCATTTTCATGGGCATGCTATCAATTTATTATAGAAATATAAACTTGTGACCGTAAACTAGCTGCTAATTTTTATGTAAACCTATCTAGAGGCACTTAAACTGTCATCTTGAAAAATCGTCACCGTCGTAGATATTTAAAGTTTGGAGGTAAATAAATGTTTAAAGTTCAGCTTTCAACCCATTATTCAATGAAAAAATGCTAATTTGGGCGTACTGTAATGTCACTTCCGTAAATTGTTGCACTTAGGGCTATTTGTTTGGACATTAATGTTACCACATGAGCTTGTACTAACTCGTTTCTTTTTATTTCTAGGTATTCACTTATATACATCATGGTCCTTTCGTTGGTGTGGTTTACCTACTTCATAACAGTTGGCCTACAGGGAACTGCGTACCACTGGGGCTCTATTTCTATCACGTTTGCCTTCCTTTTCTTTACAATTCTTATTTTTCTTATCCTGACGTACACAGAAATTTTTCGTAGGTACACACTTCATATTTCACTTGCCGTCACACTCTTGGTTAGTATTTTGTCCCTCATCTTTGTTGTGGTTAATCCTTCAAACAATGGCGAGCCTGATATTAGTCCAATGGGGCAGTTTTCAATTGCCATTGAGATTCTGTTGGTCATGTATACGGTAATACCCTTGCCGTTGTACGTGTCCGTCATCGTGGGCAGCACATATTCCGTTCTCTTCGAGTGCTTGACGCTAAACTTGACGGACGTAGAATCTTACACCACCAACAAGTACAACACCGTTGTCCGGGCCTTGTCTCACATATGCGTCCACTTGATCGGGCTTCACATCCTAATAATGACAAACGTGCGAATGCGAGGCACTTTCATGAAAGTCGGACAAAGCCTACTCGTCAGACGTCAGCTAGAAATGGAAAAGCTCTTGAAGGAGAAGATGATTTTATCTGTTATGCCACCGAAGGTAGCTGCTTGGTTGCTACACGAAGGCGGGGGCCAAGAATACGAGGACACCATTCGAGGCAGCGACTTTCGGTCTCTGTTTCGACCGTTCAACATGGTACGGATGGACAACGTCAGCATACTGTTTGCCGACATCGTGGGGTTCACGCGAATGTCGTCGAAGAAGAGTGCCGAAGAGCTGGTGGGGATTCTGAACGACCTGTTTGAAAGGTTCGATGACCTGTGCATGTCAAACAACTGCGAGAAGATCTCAACGCTGGGAGATTGTTACTACTGTGTGTCGGGCTGTCCCGAACCTAACCCTGATCACGCCAAGTGTTGTGTGGAGATGGGACTAGGAATGATCAAAGCTATACAACAATTTGATGCGGAAAGAAATGAAGGTGAGTTTTAATCACACCATTTAATAGTTTTCTTAATTTTTTCTTGATTTGCATTGAAGTCTTTTCCAGTCAGGTGAAAGTATTTGCCAGGCATTATAATATCTGCATTGTGCCGTGACTTCCTCTCTGCCTTCTTCTCCTCAAATATGCGTCATTAAAAAAAAAAAAAAAATTATACCAGCTTTGATATTCATACCTAGTTTAATGTTGGCATTCTACAATCAAATGGTACTACCATATTATGCCCTACTATAGGGATATATGAACCTTGATTTCCGAGTTTCATAGGGAACTTGAACTTGTGAACCGAAAAAGTTCCAAACTTCAAACTCGAACCGAACTCTTACGAATCCGCTTGAAAACTAAAAACAAGTAGGCCTATAGAGAATTGTTTTGTTACTAATATAAAGATAGAGTTGTAATTAAAATGCCGCATTATCATTTAGGCTAATCCATTCCGGTGTTGGAATTGATTTTAACGAGCATTATATACAAGGTAGCCTAGTACTCAAAAAAGGAAGTAATTTCAAGTCAAAGTTCAAATTGAAATTTTAATAAACCACAAAATTTAAATTTGATTTTGAAACCAAACTGCGAACTTCAAGCTATGTACCGAACTTCAAATCGAATCCGAACGCTCGCCCATCCCTAGCCTACTAGATATATATATAGTAGGTAGAGGTGTGCAAACAATAGATTTTTACTTCAAATCAAATACAAATCGAATAGGCCTAGTGATAAAGTGTTCAAACATTTGAATATCTCAAGTTCGAACAATATTGTCAATTTAGACTATCTGCATTTAATAAATTGATGCTTATTGAGATTTCAAATCTAATTAGAGATGCAAATGTTGGAACTTTCCGATTGATGTAACATCCTAGAAACACTGCAAGTATTGTTGAGAAATAGAGTTTCCTGCTAGTGCACATGATTTATAAATTCAGGCTCTGTTCTGCATTGGTTGAACTACTTGTTCAAAAGGATTCAAATAGTTTGGAGTTTGAATACAGGTAGTTACTAGTTTGGGTTCGAATCGAGTGTGAACACTTGCTATGTTCGTTCAA
Source organism: Sweltsa coloradensis (assembly GCA_024449915.1). NCBI lineage: Eukaryota > Metazoa > Arthropoda > Insecta > Plecoptera > Chloroperlidae > Sweltsa > Sweltsa coloradensis. Next base: position 223,537 of record JAMZAV010000053.1, read on the forward strand.
ATTTGAATTTTTTCACACCTCTACTAGGCTATATAGTATGATTATGTGTGACATAACGTGTGTTTTGGTTACAGGCGTGAACATGCGAGTGGGGGTCCACACGGGCACCGTTCAATGTGGCATCGTCGGCACCAAGCGTTTCAAGTTCGACGTCTGGTCTAACGATGTTACTCTAGCTAACCAGATGGAGTCATCTGGAATACCAGGGCGTGTACACCTTTCTGTAGCTCTGCTAGTTCTCGCAGATGCTGATTCTGAGGAGGGGAACGTGTGCTAGTCAGTTTTTGATTACTTGGACCCTATTAAAAAGCCTTTTTAATATGTATTTAAGTTTTGATTTAAAAATATGTCTTGTCAAACTGATTTTAAGGTCATATGGACAGAGCTTTCACCATAATTATAGAATGTGAGTACAACATAACTCAATTCCGCTATTACTTGACTCTGGCTTTAAGATGGTTTGATGTCACTTGCTCTAGATTGAGAAATTTGCCAACACGTTAAGAGATTTTCATGTTCAAAGTGGACCAACCCCTAACGTAATAATTTAGTTCAATATCATACAATGCAAAATTAAGACTACTTTTACTGTTATTTTTTATAATGTTGAGTTTCTGCTGATGATCTTGTTATGTGTGATGTGACTGATGTGATCTTGAACCACATTATGAAAAATGTTGAAAATGTAAATAACATATGCCTAGAGCTATGGAAAAATTCACTTTCATTTAAAAAATTTAGCACTTTGTAGCATTTTTAAATTACAAATTTAGCACATTGGTGCAAATTACAAAACTAGGCTATGCAATACTAGGCCTAGGTATTTAGTTTCTAAGTTACATACATTTTTTTTTCCCGGGATCGATTCTTTTAGCTTTATGAATTCGATTCGTCGTTCGAATCAGAAACCGTAAAAATTTGAAAGAATTCGAATCCGGCACCAAACACCCGAAAAAATCGCAAATATATTGACTGGTCGATTTTATAGTTTGCAATCAACCACGTGACTTCATGGCCACCGCGTACGTCACCGAAGAATTTCCGTTCGCGTCTCTTGTTCAACAACTGTTCTCTCTCTTTCTCTCTCTCTCGGACGACGCTGGCAGGCATTGCGCAACCGTACGGCGAAGCACGCTCTGTCTCCTCACTCACGCGAGCCCACGCCATGCCTAGGATGGGGGGGGGGGGGGGAAGAGAGAAGCAACCACGTGCAGTCCAGCCGGTTCGGGAGTCGGGTCACTGTCATGCAAGCAGCAAGCAGTGTTGGGAGCTGGCACTACAAAGCATTGCGAGCGGTTAAATTTTGTGTATACATATTTAGTAATTAGGCTACGTGGTTATATCGCTGATATTTTGCAGAATCATGGGAAATTTTGCAGTTTGTCCATTTTCAAAAACATTTTGTTAGCTCAAAATACCTTGAAAGGTAAACAAAAGTGAAAAAAACTTCATTTTTCAACATTTCCCTTTTATTGCACATGCAAAATTTAAGTGGCCCTACCTATGCCTTCAATATTGTATGTAACAAATACGCTTACAAGAAATTTGATCTCCAAAGTGATATGATGTTTGCAATATCTTCAAAACGTAAAATGCAGGTATGAGGCTCCACATACCAGCTAAGTTTTGACGTGTGGCTGGAATGACTGCATTGTTACTGTTAATTTAATTAATACAAATGTTAATTGTTGTATTTCTTATTTCCAGGTATTAGGACATATTTTGTCATTGGTCGAAAATCCGAAGGCTCTCTACTAGACCTGGAAAAATTACCAAAAGTATTCAACGAAAGAAGAAGCGATTCCCTGCAGGTGAAATCTCTTGGCACAAGTCTGGCTCCAGGCAGACCTCGTCCCCGCGTCGCTTCCTGCAGTCAACCACAGAAGCCCAAGAAGCCCCATTACCTCCATCTCCTAGCCAACACGGCCAACACAGTCAAAGCAGCTTCGCTTCCCAGTATTTTGGACTCCGACGACGAAACTGACGAAGAGAACTACGATAAGACGGAAGATGAGATCAATAAAAGTCCGTTGAGCACGGCAAGTTGCGGCAAGTTTTCGTCTAGGAGTCCACCCATGTGGCGATACCCAAGGAAATTCAATAGGACATCAGGTTAGACTAGATTTTGATTTGAACACTAGGATTATTGTATAATTGTTAGGGGTGTGCGGTTCCAGGTTTTTGGTTTCGGTTCGGTTCCGGTTTTGGATAGTAAAGCATCTGGTATTTCGATTCCAGTTCCGGATAGTTTATTTTAAAATAAATTTCCGCTAGGCTAGCCCTACGCCTTCTAGTTCTAGTTCTAGAACATTGTTTGGGTTGACCATATCAAAATAATTTGAATAATAAACCATAGGCCTAGGGCATAATCCAAGAATTTGAGTGTGTTGCAACTTCCCAGGTTCAAGGTAGGGCCTAGCCAAGGCTCTTCAGAGGCCCTACTGCTAGTAAAAAACTAAGGATCTTTGTTATGATTAAAATGGAATACAACAAATTTTCTAAACCAGTGCAGATTGATAACGCCTTGTTCAATGTCTAATCCAGGCCTAGGCTCTGAGGCTAGACCTATAGAGACAGCAACATAAGACTAAGAGCCTTCATGATTTTGTAATATTTTACCGCTCCGAGTCACCATAAATTGAGAAATAACTTGTAACGAGGTAGGTACCATAATAATAAAATGAAGCCTAGGCCAGATTAAAAATGCGACTTCACGGCAGAAGTAGGGTTAAATCAGTCATAACGATTTGTAGTTAACGTCGTATTTCGATTGCGCTGCACCTGCAAACAATATTACGACGCATATTAGGCATACTAATTACCAGCATAATTATATGACAAAATAGCTTAACTGTTGTGTGGACAGAAACGTAAAACATCGCTTCAGTCTCAAGGTCGTGTGAAGTGTTTTATATCAATAGTCGAACAGTGGTCATCAAACTCGGGAGAAACGATCAAGATAGCGGTGTCGACACAAGCAAAGCCTCCTAGAGCCATGCGCAGTCTCTGGTGCGCACGAGCATCACTCTCCGTGCAAGGAGTCGAGATTTGCGTTTGCGATTCAAACTATCCGAAACCGAACTGAAGTCGGTTTCATATTGTCGCGCTTCAGTTCGGATACCAAATATCCAAACCGAACCAAACCGGGTACCCGCACTTCCCTTATTAATTGTGATCTGAATCTTATGCTCATCTCAATGTTTTGTATTTTCATGGTGGTGATTAGAGTCGGCCATAGAGATATGTTGTGAGTATTACTTTTGGTTTGCTCATTCCATGTGATTCAGGCCTATTTGTCAACTGCAAGAATTAAATACAGTCGAACGCCATTACAAGGAACACTCGGAGACCTTCTTTTTTCCATTCCTGTCCCCAGTCTCCTTATTGTTCAACAAGTCCACTGCAAGATGTACAATATGCGTACGCGCGAGATACAGAGGGCGAAGCTTCACCCCTTTAGTGCAGGCAACTTGCATTGCATGCGCATATTACCAGGCAGAACTCTCACCAAACGTATTTTTGTAGATGACTGCTCACGGTGTGTCAAGTGGAGGAAAACACTGATTATGAAATTCTTTATGTGGCACATCTTTATAGTGCAAACAATATCTTATTGTACATTGCTCAAGGTCAATCCTCGCCTCTATCTCGATGCATGCCCCCTCCTCTCCACACCAGATCATTCAGACATTTTCTCCCACTCCATGTTGCCTCTTTGCTAAACACATATCATGAATTCTGTTGTCGCGGACACTTAAATAATGCTGTTAACTAGGCCGCTTCGCAAACGCTTTTTCCAGTCGCGTTGATGGATGAGCTTTTTTGGAATATTTCCGTCCAATAATTTTGTTTTAAGTGGAATCTCATTACTTTTGCAAGAGTTACTTGATATTACTTGTTAATTATATACCTGTAAAAGGCTTATATTAAAACCTTTATTTCTATGAATTTTGACTAACTTTTTCTTTCAAGAGGCACTACATCACCATAATCTTTATGTCAATGTAAAATATGAACGTTGTAGCCCCACCCGTTTGGTCAGAATCGGCCCAAATATCACGAAAATATCGTATGAAAAACCGGAGAAAAAATCGTAAAAGTACGATTTCTATAAAAAATATTTTTTCAAATGTCTCTAGAATCATAACATATTTAATTTTAGTGATTGTAAACGTTCCCATAAAGTTTCATCAATATCGGAGTAGCCGTATGCCAAATATCACGAAAATATCTCATTAAACAATGAAAAAATTGTAAAAGTACGATAATCATAAGAAGTATTTGATCGATTGTACCCAAAAACGTGGCAAGTCTAAGTTCAGAGATTTCGAAGGTCCCCTAAAATTTTCATCAAGATCGCATATGCCGTTTGCCCGGTAGAGAGCGAACAAACAGACAAAAAAACTAACAAAAACCAAACACCCGAGCTATTTTTCTTGGGGTAACGTAAGTGAAAAAGAAACAAAAAACTCAAAGTGAAATTGAAGTCTTCGCTTCGCTCATCCAATTAGGGTTGCCGTTCAATTTAATTTTGAATATTGATAATCGGGCCTGTGACATGCATGTGCAATGGATTATCAATATCTTTACTGTTATTGATAATGGAATCAAAATTAGGCCTATACTTTTGTGCGGACCTTTTGTTAGTGCATCCTTTTATTCCTTCTACTATTTCTATTCCCAGTCATTCAAAACAGGCTTTTTTACCCTCATTACCCCTGGGCTGGATGGACCGATTCTAGCGAGAGCGCTCTAAGTAGGTCACGTAAACAGACGCCACCCTCGTGTCGTTGTAAAAGTTGTACTTCTCGGAAATCTTAGCTCTTTTCATTTCAGCTTTTGTTGTGATATTTCGAGGGACTCGTTCATTCATTTACGAGTTATTTTCAGTTAATTGCTCCAATATTTATTATGTGACAAGATGAATAATATTGGGAGTTACGTTGGAAGACGTAATGTCAGAGGAGAGTATTGATTAGATAACAAGCTAGCACTACGGAATTAAGTGAAAAATAATTATTTACCCCGTTTGATTCTAGACGAGACCATGCCATTGGGAGTGAAGCTGACCGCGCCTACTGTGCTAAGGCCGACTGACGTAAACATAATCATACCTCAGCCGACAGACGACGACAGACACAGCGTTAGTCCATCAACAAACAGTCGAAAGGATTCCGGTATTCGAAGCAACAGCCGTAGAAGCAGTATCCAACAACAGGTATGTTAACTATGTAATGATTTGGTTTTTCGGACCATGCACGATTATCATTTTTGCCATTGTTCATAGTACCCCAAAAATTTACCCCACAAATAAGTCTCTTGCCAAGTAAAGTCCTCACAATGCCGGCCTAGCATTATAGGCTATAATAAACTAGGCTTCCTAACTTTATTAAAATAGAAACTAATTTTAACAATTTTAAATCCAAGCTCCATGAATATCTGATCACACACATTCTTACTACTACAATGTAACAGAATTCCGAAACTAACTCAATCAACCATCACTACCGGGTACCATACTTGATGTAACTCATTCAATGAATGTCACTTTAATTTATGGTTTTTTAGGGCTGGCCAAATGCATGTCTGTAGACCTATGTATGTTATTTAATAATATCACTACATTGCTAACTAGAGGTGTGCAAACAACAGATTTTTGGGCTTAAATTACCTTCAATAATTATGTCATGTTGTGACTCAGTTAAAGAGCCTCTCTCGGCACAGAAAAAAACAAAAAACATATCTATACTGTAGCTAGTATATACGGTAAATATAATTATGTATACTAAATTACTAACTAGGGGTGACGATGGTTAAGGTTTTCGTTAATCGATTAACCGATTGTAAAAACCGGTTATTAATCGGTTAATAAAAAAAAAACACTTAAAATCATGTATTATGAGCGCAAGCGCTCTAGCGGTCCTACTACTGGGAGCACCGCAGTAGAATCTTGTCAAGCTCGGCTCCGCCCACCGCAGGCGTCACCGTCGCATCACCTGACATCGTCGATAAGTCGACATCACGTCCAAACAGCTAGGTTAGGCTCCTGCAAAGCCTAGGCCTAGCATGCAGAGAAAGAAACTGGTAGATGAGTAATGTTATCTTTCGATGTGTCCACAGAAAACAATTGAATTTGCGAATTATTTTCTCTGGAATGAACGAGTGCAAGTGTTACGAACAACATTCGTGAATACGTCCACTAGATTAGGGTCTTTGGTGTTTGCACTTAAATTTGAAGACAATGAATTATACGTGACGATGAAATATTTATAAATATCTCGTAAATAGGGCCAATCGTTGTACGGTGATAAATACATTCCAGCGGAGCGAGAGAGAGCGCATGATGCGACGCGCACAGGCCAGGCGGATGAGTGACGACTGAGTGGTCACATGGTTACCAGCTGAGAAACAGGTGCCGCCGTACCCCCCTCCACTCTCGTGCAACGTAGTGACCAACAGCGGCGACTCGCGACAGAGCACGGCAAATATATAGTGTGGACCAGATAAGGTGGCGGTCGCCGAGGGATCGCAGCACTGTCGACCACGCACTATAGGGAACCTAAGTTTTGAAGGCGGGAAGGAAATTGGTTCTCTCTGGTCTCAGCGCCCATAAGAATTAGCATGGTACGAAAATGTAACTCGCCGTATCTTTTGACTCGCGCAAAAGAAATCTAAACCAATAACATCACAAGATGCATAATTCTGTGAAGAAGATGATGGCATTCTACTTTGCTCGATGACGCTTCCTAAATTCAAACTATTATGAGTTAAATGGACCCATGTTTGCGCGCTGTCGCAAATGTACTCTGACTGAGCGGCAACCTAAGCGAGACGCAGCCACGTTGTGTGCAGCTGTGGCATCCTCGCATACCATGCGCCTGTCCATGGTTGCTAAATGTACTTCGCATTCAAGATTTTGTTGGCACAATAAAGGATATTTTATTAGTAATGTATAATCTAGTACAACCCAGTGACCTCACAGTAGCCACAAAGCAAGTCGGATACCAAATGTTATGCTGATGCCACGGACAAAATGTTTTTACGTGCTTTTTCATGAGCAGTTTGGAAGGTTTGGCAACAGTGTAAATGTAGAGTTCACTTCAACTCAAAACAAATGTCATTAATATTTGTGATAGAGCAGAGTTATGTATATCCACGCAAAGAGAAAAGATTATAGTTTCTTATAGTATGAATATATTTCCGGTCCGTGGTCGGGTTCTCGCGCTATCGCTTACGAAACATTTAGCACGGGTTAATCGCCTATACCACGCTGACCGGAGAGAACCGGACAACGCCCACTTAGGTTCCCTATGGCCACAGGATCGTCAAAAAGTAGATAAAATAACGGTCTCTAAAACTGCTTTCGGAGAAAAATACGACTATTTTAAAGCCAAGCCTTGCCCAATATTATCCTAAAAATAAAGTATTTATGAAGTGTACGAATAAAATCAAGACATTTTGATGCTTCTAAACATTGACATCACATCTGGCGAGGTTGGCATTATAAACAGCTGGAACTTTGGACACACCATGACCAACAAGGCAAAAAAACACTTTGTAATCGTGATTACTTAAAATCATTATTTCGCTAAAATACTGACTCTGTGGGACGAACTACTTTATTCACAGCTTATAAAATGTTGATTTATGTGATAACATATCACGATAACATGACCAAATACGGTAGGCCCTACCTAATGTCAGTTGTGTGTAAATTGTCAACGTTGGCGTCCGTGCTCTCGCTTGACCTTGACGCCCGCCAGCTTATCTGGTTCAACTTATAAATGACTTAGAGATGGGACGATTCTTCAAATTGGCCGATCCGATTACCGATTACGATTATTAAAAAACCGATCCGGTTACCGATTATTCAACCGATTATTAAAATTATGTTTATGCATGGGCCACACCTAAAATGGGCCCTAGATAATTGAGTAGGGCTAGGATAAGACCTTTATCCACCAGATTATTCCTGCTAGGCCTAGGCCCTAGCCCTAGAGCCTTGTTAATATTTAGTTTTTGGCCCTAGGCCTAGCTAGGCTACATTTAGACCTTTTCCGATTGAGACAATGTTTTTAAACCCAACACGGCCGGCTCCTAGGTTGCTTCCAAGGTAGGCCTAGGCCTAGTTTTTGTCAATTTTGTCCCAAAGTCCAAAGATGCTGCTTTGCCTCACATAAGCCTAGGCCTAGGCTAGGCCCTAGGCTAAGCAGAGTTGTATGAATATGATACTGATATACTAGACTAGGCCAAAGCCTAGAACCAAACAGGATCTAGGCCTATTACATACTCTTACTGGGACATGACTTGAAGGCTCAGTATCATCGGGAAAAGCTTTATTTATCATGGACATGGACCTAGGCATAGGACCTGAGCCCGGGGCTAGGGGCCTAGCCCGTTCAAATCTCATCGTGACGGTCGGGAAGTTGTATCCTAGCCTAGCCCTAGCTAGGCCTAGGCTATGCCACACATCCATTTTGACACTTTTTATTGCCTCAAAACATAATTACAGATTAAAACACTTATTTATTCAACAAAATACGAAGCATTGTATTCATCGCGAGCGTAATTTGGCATCGAAGCGGCCATGACAGTGACGTTGAATGACGTAGTGATGATAAGTCGAACATGCTTTAGTTCGACCTTCGATATTATTGGTCGACTAGTCGAGCAGGAATCGACCTTGAACTGATATGTGTGCTTGCCGCCCACAACCAACAGCGCATTCACGTGCCCGCGATATTTAAAATCACGCGTTTAAATAATCGGCAATATTTTACCTAATAATCGCCGATCCGATTAATCGCCGATTCACCAAATAATCGGTAGAATCGTAATCGCCCCATCTCTAAAATGACTACAATAGCCATATAAGAGCGTGGTTTAAATGAAAGCTTTGATTTACTGTTTAATCGGTTATTGCCCGCGTAACCAGTTACAAAAATGAGCCATATCATTTTTTATTGGGGGGTTTTCAGCTATCTGCACACGCCGCCCCGAAACATTTACAATCTTGAAACTCGGTATATGACCTGATATGTGGTCCATGCCCTACAAAAAAAAAACAGCCAGATCCGATAACCCGTTCTGTGTTAAAAAAGTGTCTCAACATTGTCGAGAACCTTCTGGCTGGCTAGCTGGATGGGGGATTCTGCTGTTTTGTATTGTCCTGTGAACTGCATTATCGATCGATGGAAGCACCCAAAACTATTTGAAGTTTTTTTTTTTTTCCTATGCCGAAAGTTTGATTTTTCAATCATTTTTCTTCCTGGCTATCCAGTAAATATGTGCTTCCTTCTCTGGCCCGATCAGGTTAATTGGCAGGGCGTCAATGTCAGATTTAAGTGCGGCGCAGCTGAAGAGGTGCGCTCTGTCCTGAAAACACGATGTACATAGTTTGCAAGTGGCTGGTTCCTTTGTGATTTGAAATCGACTCAGGTGGTGCTGCAGGACGTCATGGCCAGCCGGAACTGCGCTGTTGCCACCTTTCTTGTCCAGGATTTGTCTGGCCCTTTGAGGACCTTGTCCCGCCATGGTTTATGATACATCTTGGCCTCTTGAAGTCTTTCATAGGATGTCTTGAGACCCTCCTTGGCAAGGTTTTTGGCAGAGTCGTAGGAGATACTCGCTGTGTCAGGGGCAAACTTCTTCGAGCCCAACTTGGCTAGCGCGTCGGCCTTCTCGTTGCCCAGGATGTTGCAATGGCTGGGCACCCATTGAATTTTTAGCACTTTTCCATGCATCACATTTTTTATTTAACTCTTTTTAAGGGACAGGGAGGCTTCTTCACATTTTTCCATCTGACAGATCTTCTTGATGGCGGCCTTGCTGTCAGAGATAATGACAAATTTTGTCTTTTTGAGTGGAAAGGTTGGTGTTTCTGCAATTTTCTCTGCTGCTCTGGAGATGGCAGTTGTTAATATTATCCAGGGGGCTTTAAAAGACTCTTGGTCAACAAAATTGTCAATATCTAGAAGGCAGTTAGAAGAAGAAAAAAAAACAAAACATAAAACAAACTTTGGTGGCTAGCAACCGTTGTTTGACAGCATACAACAAAATAATTGAAATAAATTGGAAACTAACACAAAGGTAAGAACTAAGGCCTAGTCTTAATGCTATGCCAAGGCCAAGGTATCGATATATAATGCTCTCTTTACGTTCCATACTATATTTCTTCTAGGCTTAATAGTTCCTCTGGTGAATAGTGAATTTTCCTTTGACATTAGCAGCCATGTTTTTTATTTACGTCGATCGTTGCAGTTCACAGGGCGATACAAATCACGTGCACAGAGAGTTGACACGCGCTGTCGGCGAAGGAGGTATCTTTCAGACCTCTTGATTTACTTATAATTGAGGGTGTATCTCAGACTCATATACTTTTCCTTTCAAAACCAAAACCATTTAAAGTTTAAACCATTTAAATTCAAAACCATTAATAAATATCTAACACATGAGCTCCATATAGCCATGACTTGCATTGTTGTTTGTTTTTCACGCCTTGATATGAAACAGCAAAAAGATGTGATATCCCCCCCCCCCCCCCCCAAATACAAAAGTCTGTATAAAAAAAAACGGCAGTCAAGCTCTCCTTCAAAAGTCTTTGGCTGTGAATGTTGTGAGATATAGAATTTGAGCCAATCTTTTTATTCTTCCTCCCTAGTTTCGCATTAAAAAGAAGTAAGATCATTTCGCCTGTTGACGAGCGCCAAGCCAACCATTTTCGTGGTAAAAAAAGTAAAAATTTTAAACTCAAAATCATAAAAAAATTACTTGCCCATTAACTTTTTAAAGTTCTCGTAATGAACCAAATTACAAACAAACAAGATTAATTGTCGTCATCCCTAATAATAACGTCCTTGGAGAAGGGAGAAGAGATTGAAAATTATGAGTGGATTCAAAATCAAAAATGTTGTTTTGTCAATTGTTTTTGTATCTTGTGTTATAGATTTTTGTGATGAATGGGATGACTCAAGGAGAATTACATCATCGAGTAAGTGGGTACTACACATCCAGCCAGTCTTCGTTAGATGACGTCGATATTGCAGGTATGTCGTCTTGATTAACTCTCAACAATCTAGCTTGTGTATTGACATTAGGATTATTAACGGAAGTTTTGTTCTTAGATTCGAATATCAGGAGAAGCCATCTACCACCACCGTTAGGTGAGAATTTTGGCACATGTTTCCAAAAACTCCGAAAACAATCCGACTTGCAGCTCATACGCTGTGTTCAAGACAACGTCACGTCTCATCGTAGTTATTTCGTTAAACCTCCTCTGTCCAATATTTCTTTATTTTTCCGTCAAAAGGAAATGGAGCGTGAATACCGTGCTAATGCACACAGGGTGAACGAAAAACACGGCACTTCTCCTCCCACGTTGGCTACGTCCAGATTCAACACTTATTTTGACGTTTTGATTTCTGCTCTGGTTTACATGGCCATATCAACGTCCTTGTTCTTATCATACGAAGCCACAACGGCTTGGATTACCGTGTACGTGTTGGCGGTATGCGTAGAAATGTTTGCTGTGGCGTTGTGTGTACGCCAACTGTTGACCGCTAACGACAAAACTAATGCAGCCAAAGATTGCTCCAGAAAAATCTTGGATAAATTTTCCAATTGGTACCCGTGGCATTTGTGTGGGGCTGTGTTGGTTAGCTTGCCGATCGTCTCTGTCCTTATTAGCTTCTCATGTTTACGAGCCTTTGTTCAATTTGCAAACTTTTACTATAGCTACTTGCTGTTTGTGGGACTGGTACATTTCTGCAACTTCACACAGTTAAATTGCTGGATGAAAAGCATTCTGGCAAGCATAGCAGGTATTCTTTACCTTATTTTGATCACTAGTCAGGCATGTAAACAAGGGCCGATTTTCGACTCAACTTCTGTGTCTTTACCTGTTAATGCATCGGATTTAATTGACCATCAGATAGTTGTCACTTCCATTTCTATATCGGATCCCAGCTACTTGAACGTTGACGTGGAGGACCGTATATTGAGGCAAATATCAAACGTGAGGTCGTACAATGAAGACTCCATTGATGATCCGTTTAACGCGACCCTAACTGGTAATCTGTCATCTATCTCTACTGATGCACAATTAAAGGACATTTCCATCTACCGGGCTGAAATATTTGTAGACATAATTCTGCTCCTTATTTTAGTTTGGTTTTTAAATCGGGAGTTTGAAATTTCTTACCGTCTAAGTTTTCATAGTAACTTTGTTGCCGCACGCGATAAGTCGAGAGTCCAGAGCATGAAAAACCAAGCGGATTGGTTACTTCACAACATAATTCCAAAACATGTGGCCGACCAATTAAAGAACACCGCTAAGTACTCTGAAAACCACAAAGATGTCGGAGTGATATTTGCTTCCATTGTGAATTTCAACGAGCTTTACGACGAAAGTTATTTGGGAGGAAAAGAATACCTGAGGGTTTTAAACGAGTTGATCGGTGACTTTGACGAGCTTCTCACCAAACCCGAATTCAAAAATGTGGAAAAAATAAAAACAATCGGGTCTACTTTCATGGCTGCATCGGGCTTGAACCCGGGTGTTCGCCGTTTGAGTCAACATCCGAATCAGCACTTGTTCGAACTGGTGGACTTTGCCATAGCTTTACAAAAAGTCATTGACGATTTCAACCATGATTTAATTGAATTCACGCTAGTTTTAAGAATTGGCTTCAACTTTGGTGACGTCACGGCTGGTGTTATCGGTACCACCAAGTTGTATTACGACATTTGGGGCGACGCGGTGAACATCGCTTCGCGCATGGATTCAACGGGAGTATGTGGAAAGATTCAAGTAGGTGTGGCATGCATTCCGATCCTCTCGGAGCGATACGAGTTCGAACCTCGAGGGTCGGTCTATGTCAAAGGTAAAGATTATATGAATGTGTTCCTCTTGAAAGGAAAGTTAGATACGAATCGTGAGCCATCCCAGTAAACCACGATGGGGCACCAACCGCACCATCTTGACTTGTTCCTAGTTTTATACGAAACATGTTTGATAATATAATAAGTATAAATGCTCTCAATGAATTTTATGTCCATAAGTATTTATCACAGTTGGCTTTGTACATACTTGTATTTTTTTAAATGATTTTTGTTGATAAAAATCTGAAAGAATTCGTGAGATTTACTACACAAAAACATGCTGTGGTAAATGTACCCAGTGTGCAAATGCAACCCTCGACAAGTCAACGTGTTGTGTCCACTTACAAGGTAGAATTTTGATTTGCAATAAGATGGCACAGCCCAACCTGTGTGTGGGGCACAGCCCCAGCTGCAAGGCTCAACCAATGATGGAACATTTTTTGGTTTGCATTATTTTGATGACCTTAAATGCGATTTCAGGCGAAATATTGCATTTTGAACTGAAAACCGAATGACAATATTGCAATGATTCTTTACATTGTTTGTATAATTATATAATTGCCGCACGGGCTACCTGCTATCACTGCCGCCCACTTGACACTAGTACACCGACATGCCACTTCACTGAAGTCTGCGAGTGTGAATACCACCTGTCGATACCTATGGTTTTTTGAGGTGTCTTTTTGTTGTTGATGCCTAATATTTACAATAGATTGTGCCATGTCTAATAGGCCTAAAACATTTGTTTCGTTTATGCTTGATACACAAAACTGAATCTTTGTTCAAACGATGCGGATAAAACAGTCATCAACCACAACTTACATCAGTATCACTATTAATAGATAATTGGGTATCTTCCTGCGTATTTATTAGGTATACGCAATTTGTTAATATAATCTTGCATTTATAGCCCGAGATCATAGCTGCTAAGAGTCTAAGACCTAGTATAACTATAATAATTAGTATCATTAATCACATCCTTTAAGTTCCAGCCTTTTAGCGTAGCAGCTAACGTTTACTAGACATTTGACTATTTCATTATTGCTTTTACGATATAAAACTGCCACCATCAGGCAGATTTTGCACGGGATTTATTATAGTTATTTTCCCCAACAAGGTTGTCTCTAAATTTTAATAATTTGTCAATACAATAGGGTATGACAGGTGATAATTAGAATGGGTTTGCTTTGGACGTACTTTGTCGCCTTGGTTTATGTGCCTAGCAGCCGCAGGGCAAGGATAACCTTGACCCTGGGGTTTAACTCGTTCACTGGCAAGCAGTTGCGTAGAGTTTACTGCCGGCCTTTGCCTTCAACCGGTCTTGTTTGTCTTATGTGATTGACAATAGTTTTAATAGACGCTGTTCAAATGCAAGATGAATAAAAAATAGTGTGTCTGGTGTTTATACAACTACAAAATGACGAGAAAAAATGTGCGTTTAACGATTAACGTATAATCAATTTGCGAGTATAAATTTGGATTTCTCAATAATTCACAACAAACAAATGTTCGCTCGCAAGTGGAATTGTCGAGGGTTGCCATTGTATTAAAATTAATTTCTCAAACATATTAGAAGGATATTTTGATAGATGAATTTTCTTCAAACTCGTCCATTTGCCTAATTAGTCCACCCCTCATCAATCCAGGACAAATTGCAACAGTCATAGTTCGAAAAGATAAGTGTTCATAGAAGCTCCAATAAGTATACGTCAAAGCTCCTTACCATGGCTAAATGACATCTTATATAATGACCTTGAATTGCCAGATGTTTTTAAATTTTAATCTGTGAAGGTGTACTGGAAATAGTCTGAACATGTATGCATGAATTCATGATACATGGATCTTGGGATGTTTATTTTTTAGCTTGACGAATTTGGGGGAGGGCTTAAAACGTATTTCACAGTAATTGGCTATACATTTACACTTTATCATATCAGGCATTTGAAAGTTTTAGTTTTATGAAACCTTTTTTTTTAAATGCATAGATAACTAAAATGGGAGAGGCAAGATACAGAAAACTAAGCAGTTCACATTTTTTAGTTATACATTGCTTTAGTTTTATTATCACTAACATTTTATAAATATAAATTACCCGTTTTTAAAACATGAACCAAGTTAATTTTAATTTTTGAACCGGAACAATATTTCCAAGCTCTCTCTCTTCTTCTTGGTTCTGAGAGAACCTGAAAAAGAAGCTGGAAGTTAGCCTTATCTCTCTTTACTAAGTCGATCAACAGTGACAGCTAAGTAGAATCATTGATGCGCAGCGCGGTGGTCGAACATTGTTTCGTGTCTCACGTAAGCGAATGTCAGCCTTAGGGATTTAGTATGCTGTCACCGTTGATCGACAAATAGTCGTTTTACGTAGGTCTCAAACACTATCAGATTAGAACCATGTCTATGCAATCTGTCCTAGAGGTTTAACAGGTGTACTAATTGTGACAAGTTTGCCAGAAATGTAAAATCACTACATACTCATTTATAGCCTCAACTATTGATAGTAAAATTTGATGGTGGTTGAATTGATATGCCTACAAAGTGGATATTACTAGATATATTTTTATGTACATATGTAGTATAAATTGCCGTTTTATTGAAAAGTTACCAGAATTATTAAAGTTACCATCATAAGTATTTTATTGCTTGAAAGGATGTTTAGTATGTATACTTCATATCAGTCATAGATGTAGCGCCAAATAGCCTCTCGTTGGGCCAAGATTTGAAAAGGGTAAAATCCAAAGTCTCCTAGACAGTAGGAGGAGGATATTGACTCAAAGCCCCATGATACTTGCAAGTACCAAATGCCAATGTGTCCCAGATTTAATGTACTTTGTTGAGCACAATTAATTAATTAAATTATTTGACAGAAAATATCCAATTTGCAGTAACTCTGTGAGCATTTATGGCAGTGAATAATTCTTATGTTTGCGAGATAGACTACGTATATTTTTCATACATGGTTACATCAAGGCTTGAAATACTCGTATTTAACCAATATGATTTTAAAAGGTGCCTAAAAGGGAACAATCAATAAAGGCTAGTTTTTGATGTTTGGTTTGCGAAAGATTAATAGCAACAAATTGAAGATTAAGTACAGGTTATGATAATGGTGAGACCTTTAGCTTGAACAGCCTTGTTCTATTGTTTTAGTGAAATACTTAATTCACAAGGCAGTTCAAGTCAAAACTTTGTGTTGTTACTTGACCTGTTCTTATAGGGCTCCCATTCGTACCGTTTTAGCCGGGACAGTTCCTTTTTTTAGAATTGCG
Source organism: Sweltsa coloradensis (assembly GCA_024449915.1). NCBI lineage: Eukaryota > Metazoa > Arthropoda > Insecta > Plecoptera > Chloroperlidae > Sweltsa > Sweltsa coloradensis. Next base: position 239,685 of record JAMZAV010000053.1, read on the forward strand.
AAAGACCGCGCTATTTTTACGGTCTAGCATTTGAATCGCCGCGCCTGCAATGCAACTCTTCACCCCGGCCATGGCCAGCTACCAACCACTCTCCAAATACGAACTATAAAGATTCAAGAAGTCATGGTCAAGTTCCAGGCTGGCCAACAACGCACGACATTACGCAGTGACTCAATGACTCACTCAGTGGCTCACAACGAATTACTCTGCTTTTGTGTCTCGGGGAGAGTGCTGTCCTTTGTGTTACGTAACTGTGCTGACCCATCACTTTCACTCATCATGGGGAAAGACGATAATGTACAAATTTTCACATTTTTGTTCTCAAATTAACTCACATTATATAAAACAAATGTAATTTAACTACAATAGTAATGTGTAATGGCCAATCACTTATATCTAAAAAATTTTTGTTTCAACAATAACATTTTCGGGACCAGGCGCGTAGAAAGGGGGGTGGATGGGGAATCCCCCATCACTTTTTACCGTGAGCCCCTCACTTCAGAAGAGTAATGACCAACAATTTCGACAATTTCCCATTATTGTTGGACGTGATCGCGAACATAATGATATGCATATTCAATGGTTGTATCTCGTCACTACTCCAATTCTCTTTTTTTTATAGTTTTATAGCTTTTACTGTACAAAAAAGCCATTAATTTAGCATTGCATTCAGCCCACTTATTTTTTTCTAGAACGCACCAAACACACTCTAAAAACCTGATTTTCAAAATTTTCGCCTGCGGCGCTGTAGTTGGAGGGCAAGCCCCCCAAACCCCCCCCCTGCTGGTCCTCTAAAGTAGTTGTTCCGTTTTTTTGGTTTTTGTATTATGGGAGCCCTATGTTCTTATTGGTTTTTGATCTTCAACACATGCCCAAACATTTACGTATTACTCACAATGTATTTATGCTTAGATAGGGGTATGGATAGGGAACTCGACAGCTTACCTGGTCAGTGACTGTGGATCTTTTAAATTAATGATGTACACAAATAAACATGAAACATCTATCATTAAGGCATTTGTTTTTTTGCAAAAAGCCATAAACCACAAATAACACCACAAAATGGAAATAAAACCTCCAAATTGCAATAAAATAAAATAAACCCACAAATGCTAATAAAATCAAGTGGGCCTAAAGTCAAATTTTACTTTTACCTTCATAATAACGCCATATTTCTACTATTTGCCTACCTTCAGTGTATAACTTTCTGATATGATAAGTACACCTAGGTAGGCCACTTTTTAATGAAATACCAGCTCAAAATAAAATAAAATATATATATATATATAACTTTGATTAGGCTACTGTTATAAATTCTCTTAATTTTCAAAGGTGTTTCCCCTGATTTTAACTAACGGCTTAAGGAATGTTCGCAAGGTGATTTCTGTAAGATAAAAGAAGTGTACGTTCAGCATTGTAAAATGCTTTTTTGAGTGTAAATTTCATCTTTTTGCAATTAAAGGAATGCGAAAAATAAATAAAACCACATAACACCACTTTATACATATAGATCTAAAAACAAAATTCAGGAAAAAATTAAACCATTTATAAATTAAATACCTCTTATCTACCATCAATCTACAAGATCCCCTCAGTCAATGACGAGGCTAGCTGTAGGTTCCCTATCCATACCCCTCCCTATCTAAGCATTAACTAGCCATTATCAAAATGTATTATTAATTCTGAACCGTGTTTGAAGTTATACGCTTTTGTATGAAATTTTAAGTGTCAACAACATGGTACTAAAGATATTATGTGGTATCGTTTGGATACGAGATTACTTATGAAACGCGGGGCTAGAGTTGCTTTTAGCTGTTTTTTTTGTAAATCTTATATCAAGAGTAGGTAACCTAGTTTTCATAGTTGATGGATTCTTTTAATATTAACTGATTTTTTTACGTTGTTTAATTACTACTCAAACGTATATGTTACTCTTGTGCATTAAAGTGTACGAGCATAATGCCAGCTTCTCTGATTAGATAATTAATTTTTGCTAGCTCTGGCTTTTTATTTAAGAGAGTATTAGAAGTATTATCTTTTAATAATATCATGTGCCTAGTAGAGAGTCTAAAGTATGTATGCATGCATACCTGCAGGTCTCTAGACCAGGGGTGCTCAGAATGTTTTTTTGTACAAGTCCAATTAGCAAATTTATTATTAGGGCTGCAAATAAAATTAAAAATTAAAATATAGTAGATACCATCTAATTTACATTGTTACCTATTTATTTGAGTAGACAAATTTGTAATAACTTGAAAAAAAATGATTTCCCCAATGATCTGAGTAATACGCTTTCGAATCGGAGATATCTTCCATTCCATGCCGTTGATCTGTATTAAATCAACTATTAATCATAATTGGATTGAGAATGAGTACATTGTGATTTTCTCCGCTTAGTTAGATTTATTTGCAAATGGGTAATTTACCATGCCAATCTTTTATGCATAGAAGCTTCTTTTTGGTAAATTAAATTAGTATTAAATACGGGTCGTGGAAGCCTACACATCTCATTAGTATTATCTTGTTGGTGATGCTTGCTTTTATTAATCGTTCACTCACATTGATAGCCGTGATCAGTGAGAGGTTTTTTTATGTGACAGTCTCCTGTTTATAGTTTAGTATTCTTTATCATTTTCATGGTATTAAAATTTAAAAGTAGCCTTTATTTTACATTCTTGACAATAGGCCTATTTATTTCCATTTAACTATTAGTATATTTTTTATAGTTATCTTTAAATCGCGATTTTTTTGTTGCTTTAAGTCTTTATTATTGCTATTCGATACGATGAGTGGTAATAAATGAGGGTGAAGGACAATTACAAAAAAACATGCTTTATGCAGAATTCAAACCCGTATCCTCTTAGTGTCAAAACGTTTTGGACCGGCACCCCAATCTTATGAGCCACCGCGGTGGTCACCTAGAATTGAGGCGAAATAATAAAACATGTTTTTATAATTTACCATAACTGTTGATCTATAAACTATTGGAATTAAATAACATGGTTCTTTCTTTGTAAGATGCAGGTGTGTGGCAATAACAGGGACTGTGTCAATAAATAGTATTAACAAGGTAGGCTATGCCCTATGGAGAAAATGGCACATTTTGAGTTATTATTTACAATACTCGCATTTTTATTTCTCTCTTTAGTGCTGGACATGTAATAAAAAACAAGAGTAATGTATTGATATCTATTTTTTATTAAAATTAAATCATTGAAAAAAATATTGGGTGAACCAGTAGGCTTCATTTTTATAATTTTCTACTGTACAATCTCATTAAGCATGACTGCATGAGCACCCCTGCTATAACTAGTATTTTAAACTTTAAATAAATACTACAATGTATTAGTTTATGTTCCTAATGCTGCTTTTAATATTTGAATGGATGTCGGAGAAAACTAGAAACCGAGGCTAGGTAAATCCCGCCGTATACAGAGTATTATTTATGTGATGTATTGTCGATGCCTCGGAACATTCCTTTCGTCGAAAGGTATTTTTAATATTTTATATTTTTAACCTTCCTAGTTTCTATTGATGCTCAAATCACTAATTTATTACACTTTTCTTTATCTGTCATTGATTGGGGATAATTACTGTCACAATTGTCAAACAATTGTACTTAAATTTAAGCAGAATTAGTTTTATCTGTAATTGATTGTTATATTGTTGACCAAAAGATTGAAACTCAAAATGTTATCTCTGCTCTATAATGTAGCAAGGAGATGGTGACCAAACTATTGACCATGTTCCAAATTTGATCTTACTACGTGATAAATTTGCCTGAGATGTCCGACTTAACGTCGGTGCCTTGTCTCTTGTTGATTATAAGACGCCTCTAGAAACTAATGGGAAACACAATAATATGTAGAATGAAACCCCTTAACATACAATGTGTGTCATAATTTCCTTGCTGTGCCATATATTCAGTATTGTGTCTTAAGAGGCTGTATAGCTGACATGGGTGTTTTGGAGAAGACAGCATTGAGTAGTGTCTCAACAAGCATACATCTTAACACCAGTGTATTTTGACTTGTGAAAAGTGCAGTGTGCTTTAATGACTAGCCTATTGATGTTTTTCTCCATACCTATCCATTATTGTCTAAGTAGTAAATGGTAATTACTAATTACTTTATTTTATTGTGAAATAAATTGTTAATGTAAACGGCTTTCATTGGCCTATATGCTAGAATGAAAGCTGTATACAAGAAGTTGTATCCGAATTAAATTTAAAAAGCTGGTATCGCAGTTATATTGGTGTTTATACAGTACTGGTAACTGTATGTAGTGTGAAACTTTCTTCTTACAGTTTCAAGGTTTTCAAATGTAAAATTTGGGGAATTGTTTAATTGAAACAAATGTAAATCCGAATAGTTGATATTTTAGTGGAAAACTAAAACCCCTCCGACTCCGACACATTATATCATTAAGATCACAAATGCTCATTCTAGTGAATAATGTTCCCGTAACTCAAATTTCTGTGGAGCTTCCTGGACTAATGAGTGAGATTATTGGTCCGTGATTATTAGCGGATAGATGTAGCTAGTAAGCTCCTCAAGCTCAAGCAGATGTAAAGATGTAGTTTTTCAGTACTGATGTGATAAAATATGTTTAACTATTTGTATAGGTGCAGAAATTTAAAAGTTCTGAAACAATTAAACCAAAACGATCATTGCCCCTTTTCAACGACAACTTCCAATCTGTTGAACAAATTTTCTTTAGTGCTTCACTCACAACATTTGTTATTGGTTTCTCGCACCTTCTTTAATGAACAGGGTTATGAAAGGGACCTAACATGTTATTGCCATTGATGAGAAATCGTTTTGAGTTTGTTGACTGTAACTGTAACCATATGTAATGTTTGGTAGTTGATTCAGTATTTGTCCAGAATTGTTGCTTAGAGCTAAACCTTTGGCATTATTGAATTTGTACTGTTCTAGTGTTTTGTAGTGAATATACAAAAACACCATAGTACTGTACTCACAAACCAGAAGGAGAGTGAAATATTGCCATGTACCATGTCTGTATTGAATGTGTCTTTAATGAACAACGTGTTAGCTTTGCAGGGGTTGAGCAGTAGGTATTGCAGTAGCTAGTATAATTATAATCTTACTTTAAAATATGTAGGCCTACATACATATAAATTTGTACCATTGAACGTCTATTCGGTTTAGTTGGAAACTGTAGCGCATATAACTTTGCGTGAAAATGCGTTCAATTTATGCGATTGTCTATTCATTTTAAATTGTATGTCTTCGATTATATTTTTAACAGAAGTGTCAAGCCCTAACCATGTAAACTTAAAACAATATGTCCATTTATCTTCCAACACGTGTATAAATAAGCAGTAGTGATGTGGATTTACCGTAAATTTAAAACTCGGTTAATTTACCGAAAAACGGTAAAATCGGTAAAATTTTGATTTTGGCCATATTAAGCATATTGGCATAGGCATAAATAGGTTTTGTGATGAGGAAGGTGTATATCAATTAAAAGAGCATAGCCTAGGCCTATATTCAACCATTGGCTATATTATTTACTGTTCCATACAAAGTACAAACTAAACAATAATGTATTAATTTAATTATCTTTGTATGGTTAAATAAATAAAATTAAAATATTAATTAGATTCAAATGAATAATTTAGCCTACTCAGCTAATAAAATAGACTGGAGTATGTCTATCTTCAGAAAAGCTCTTTTCAGATTATTGTTTGAATTTTAAAGTGTTAATTGACTTATTCCATTGCATTCTTGTTGTGTAGGTTCTTATTAGTGTTTAGAATTTAATGATGGAAAATTTAAAATTTAATTTAATTTTTTAAGTGTAATTTGACTTATTTTCACTGCATTCTTGTTGTGTAGGTTCGAGATGCTCGGTAAATTTACGGTAAATTCACTGACTGGTAAATTTTCCGTAAATAAGTACTACATGTGATGTACATTCAGAATTGGGGGTTCTTCAATAGCAGTTCATATTGTGTTTAACTTAGATTACAAGTGCAAAACAGAAAATAATACCTGCACTATTACAAATTGATAGCGATACGAGAGTCTTTTCTGGCCTAACTGACTGGTTTGGAATAGCTTTCTTCAACTGTAAATTCACAGTAGTATGTAGAAAGCAGCCATTTTAATTTCAAGTTAAATTTTAGTACAATTACAAGAATGATTCATACTTGTCCCTGACAAAATAACATACCCCCATATTAGTCTTAAGGGCCTTCAAAAAAGTCCAGATATGTAAAATTATTTCAAATCACTTATTAGTCTAGATGAAGAGGTGTTAAATATTTACTATAGTTCCCGGCACCTTTGGTCGAAACCAAACCGGATGGTGTGGACAGAGCAACATTTCAACGCGCGCGACTTGAAAACCGCCCACGGTGTTGCAAGATCTACCCTTTCTACTGGCTTCACAGAAACGAGCGCGATTATGGTACATTGTGTGAGGAATAGTGACAACAGACTGAACGGAGATGCGACAACAAAGCGTTTCGAGAAAAATATCTTTTTTAAGATTGTATCCTAATTGGCTGGTCAGGTAGTGCCTCTTCACCGGTCGCCGTTACGCCCTTTAGAACCCTTTTTCAGACAACCGCGTGAACAAAACGCACCCACCTCATAACATCCCTTCCGGTTTGGTTCCGACTAAACCTGACTCGAACTATAGAGATGCCGATTAATAATCAAAATTGATCGATGCAATTATTTAACAATCAAGCTAGTCTTCCTGGATCATCTTCCCGAATTTTTCTGAATTACAATATTATCAATAATACTTTGACTCGTCCATAAAATTCCAATCAACTCCGTTTTACGTCTTGTTTTCCTTTCCGTGCGCCATCACAGCGAAACTCTCACTGAAAAAAAATAATAAATTGGATAATATTAATTCACTGTAGGCTTTTAGATTTCATTTTAGAGATTTTGTGTTTAATGTAAATGTGCGGCAGTGCAGTAGGTTGAACATTGAACAAAATGTGTGTATATATAATATATATTGTTAACATTGATCAATAATCGATTTCACATTCACAATTATCGATATTGACATTCATATCAAAAAGTAACCTTAATGATGAATTGAATCTATTTACTATTTTGTACTCTATAATTATATAATTATTGTAGGCTTTCTTTACAAATTCTGGAACTAAATTAGGATATGATAATATATTATTCCCAATCAGAATAAAAATTATTGCATAAACCATTTTTGGCTGTGTGAGCAAACTCAATAATCAAAATCAATACAATAGGCATGTATTACTGAAATTCTAATGCAATGCGTACAGGCAATGTAGGGCTACAGTTCTTATTAATGAATATTAGGAAACTTGATTCAGGTCCAGCTTGACTGGTTTCCTCTAATGAATTGACACATTTATCCGTGGCGTTTTTTTTTTTGTTGAAAAAGTTACATAAAATTCTACGGAAAATTATTTGGCAAATGTTATTTTGAGTTACAGATGAGATACAAATTGTGAATTCATTGCAGTATTGCAGCATCTGAAACAAAGAATAGAGTTAATTAGAAAATCCTTCGCATATATCATCATGTCATGTCATCTAATTGGGGAAAGAGAATTAGCAGCTCTTGGAATTGTGGTTGTTGGCGTGTTATGGTGTGTTGGTGTCGCCTATTATGGCAACATGTGACATTAATAAAGTTCTTGGTATTTCATCTTGAACAAATCATTAACTGCATTTACACCTTCTGCACCACACAATACACACAATGGTTGACGTTTTTGTTCATTTATAAGCCTCTTCAAGTTTTTTTTTTTTTTTTTACAGGTTTTCATGCATTTTAGAGCGTTCTTTATTGTATCTAAATCTAGCTTGAAGAAGCCTCTATAAGATATAGTAACGCTACGTGTAACTTTTTCATCAAAACATTTCTGTTTAAATTGGAATAATGTTACCTCTCAAGAGTGGTCCAAATATAGCTCTCCCCATCGATTTATTTTTCATTGCTTTACAATATTTTCTAACACGTTAGGTAATTGTAATCGATTTGACAAGGCCTATCTATTTTATTTAGTAGATATATAATTGATCCAAATACTAGTTGGTTACAGTTAAAAGGACAACATAAATGGATAGGCGCTTCCCTTACATATTGCACTAATGCAAGTTTTTTAGTTGATTTGGCTGCAAGTAGATTTTATACATTTCTAAAAATCTTGCAATAAGTGCCTCTTTGGTGAAAAGAAATCAAAAGTCGGATTTGAGAACGAAGTTACGGGTATTTGTGGTTAGTCAAAGCAAAGTCCCACATTCCATTGTTCCCAGTTTCTTTCCAGCGCAGTTGTATGTATGTCGACAATTCAGTCCAACACTGTACGGTAGTGTACAGTGTGAACGTGGTTTAATTTTAAATTAATATGGTATTGGTGTATTGGTTGTCAATTGAAAACATACCATTTAAGCTAAAATTGGATGTCTCAAAGAAGTTTGGAAAAGCTTGATAAAACAGAAGTTTGTAACTGTGATTGTTTATGATAAGCTACTGTTCATAAGTAATAGTTATTGATGGAAACTCGCCCCTTAATTTTTTCAGTTTGATATTGTCTCAAAAAAGTTTTAAATCAACTTGATGAGACAAAAGTTCAATAGTGTTGCCATTATTCAAGATTAAAATATGTTAAATGTGTATACATAATGAAAATTGCTTACAGTTAAAATTCATATTACCAGTATACAAATTGGGATTTTTACAAATAAAAAATACCACATTGAACGGCTCATTTCTTGCAAACATCGAAAGGAAACAGTTTCTTCATGTGTACAAATTTTGAACATCACATCATTTACCGAATTCGAAACATGCCGTAGTGTTGACAATATCTTCGTGACATATAATGCTGATACAATACTATATTTTAGTGTTTATATTTGCTATTCCATAAATATTTGATATTATATTATGTATATTGTGTATACTAATCCAATTGTGAATATATTTTGTATCAATTATCAAAGCTAGCTAACATGTAACAATAATCCTGATTCCTCTTTTGAAAACTGACACTCTTGTCTTAATTTGATGTTACTATATAGGTACATACTCAGTACTCACAGCATCAAATGTCAATGATTATTAATTAGTGTATAATGCATATCTCTGTACTCTGTCTGTGTACTCTCAAAACCTGTGCATGGATGTAGATTACAATTTCAAGCCTCTTCTTTGAGACTGTTCACTTAGAAGTAGAATTGGATTACTGGATGTAAATACTTCTCTGTTTTAGTTTGTATTGAAACGTCAATACAGTATCTTCTCTTTAGTAGTGGAAACTACTGTAAAAGATAAACAGAATGTTAATGCACTGTTTTAACTTTGAGTAGTATCCTGATTGAGAAACTATAGCCTTGATATACTGTGTATTGAGACATCATGTGAACCAACCTGGCAAGGCAATTTGTTAGGTTAATAATGCCAATTGTTGTGTTTAATTTACATTTATATAAAGTAATTAATAGAACTAATATAATAATAAAATCGTATCAGAGGCTAGTGTCTTTAAAATGTATTTACCATGACTTTTGATGGCAGTTGTAATCCGTTTACGTGGGATGGTAAAGTCTGAGGTGGGAACCAATATCCCAATGAAGTACAGGCCTAATTATTAACCTAATTACATGTTGACTTTACAAATCTGATGGATTTACAAGGTTATCAACATATGTAATGTCTTGTTTTTAGCCAAGCAGATTTGAATGTGGCCAGTAGGTCAGAATTAATGTAAAAGCAAGACAGCAGCCTTTCAGTACATACTCGTACTAAAACTAAACAATCCTTTGTTTCCCTAGTCATCATCCTCTTGTAGAATATTTATATTGATGGTTATTTATTAGAATTTCACCTTTCCTGAGCATTCCGTTGGTGTATTGTTAAACTCTTTGAGTGTGATATTGTATTATGCATGACCTGAGTGGGAGAATGCTCAGAATCAGATGTTGTCTATAATAAGTTGAATGTATTGTAAATTGTTAAGATGTTTCCATTTTTCATTTTAATTGAATCTGTTAGTTAATTAAATCGTTTCAAGATAATTATTACTATTACGGTATTACCATTATTATTACTATTATCAAACGTACTAAGTAGATATTGCTATCAAAGCAGAGCAGGTAAAGCACTCATTATTCATGTCGTAGTAAAAAATACACAGTAGAATTGATGTTACTTTGTCATGCATTCTGCATTGCATATTTTGTGTACCGGTACCTATTTTTCCCATGCAGTCATTAAGGGTACATCTACATATAGAATGGTATTACTACTTTAAGTATTCAGAATAAATTTTACTTTTTCTCCGTCCTTTTTCTTTTAATGTAGTTCCACAAGCTGTATTGATTCATCACAAAAGTAACTTCTACACCTACAGAGGAACCCTTTTATAACGATTTCCAGTAAGAATACATTTAGTATTGTATAATATTATATCTCTGATAAAGCCTCCATATGAACTATCCAAGATATAGTAAATGTTGATTCAGATAGCTAAAGAAAGGAAATATTGTATGAAATGGACTCTGTGTAAATTGGTTTAACTGTAGTCCTTTACTGGATTATTTAGAAAAATATTTTTGATAGAAAAGTTACTTCTGAATATACCATTGTACCAAATAGAAGCACTATTTTCTTCCTGTTTATTACATATTTGTAATGCTTGTGGTACATTTTCCTTGTGTTGAAATAAATATATGTATAGTAGAAATTCATATTTGGTCTTACATTGCTTTAAAGCCAAGTTGTCCTGTCCTCCTAAGGTAATCAATCGGTCCGGTATTGGTTTATAAAGTCTCTGTGTGCTATCAAATTTTTATTTGGGCCCATCTTGTATTTTATAAGTGAGTAACATTGTTCGGTGCTGCATCAAGACAGTCTTTAAACTTGGCATGCCGTTGCCGATTCTGTGATGCTCAACATCCCAAGATCAATGTTGAAAACACCCCTTCGTCTAACTGAATGACGTTGGAATAAAGAGTAGCGATAAATAAAAATTAGTTACAAGACTTCAAAGGAGGGTAAAGCCCCCTCCCCCAGCCCCCTCCTCCCCTATGAATACAACCCTGAAAACAGCACTTTGTGAAAACTTGGGGTCTGGCTCTGCTCGAAGTGATCATCTGTATATCTATACATTATTGCAGATACCCATAGCGTGAAGATGGGGCTAACAAATGCCTTGGTATTGAAGTAGAGTTTTATTGATTTTCACACGGATTCGTAAAGAACTGAAGCTTTGTTCAAAGCTTCTTCCTGATCATTCAATTCACCCTTAAAGATTATTTATACCGAGTAATAAATACTTGAGTACATGTTTAGCTAGCTGTTTTTTATTTAAAGGGGTATTTAACCGCTAGACGCAAAAAATATATTTCATTCAGGCTAATTAGTAATGAATTTAGCAATTAACAGAAAAATTATTGGGGCCACCATGACCTCCCAAAAAATTGTCAAACATGACATTTTTAGAGCTAGGTCCCATCGGCAAAAATCTCCCATAAGAAATAACACGGGGACGATCTTTATGCCCCGTGACCGGATTTCGATCAAAAAAAATGTTGTCCATTATTGACGTACTCTTCAGCCTTTTCTGTAAATTCTCTTTATTTTGTTTTGTAATTTGGGCCAGTAGTTCGGTCAAAATATGCTGATTTCCAAGATGGGGTGTGATTTTGGAATGCATATTTTTGCGTGTTTGAGGGTATATTTGGGCACAGTTTCAAGACACGATGTTATAAAGGGACATTTTAGATTGGTACAATGCTCTAGTATCTATGTGGGCCAAAAAAGAAGCAGGTTAAAGCCGATTTAAGAAATTTCCCAAAACACCAATTTTCGCAAATTTCTGGATCAAAAAAATTCAAAAATTCGTGTTAAATCACAGCTACAAGATATGATTTTTTAAACGGTTATTTTAGTGTAGTATTGTGCTATAGAATATAGACTAGGAAACGCTCAGTTGGACGCGTTGATAAGCGAGCACGTGCTATAGCTAGACCCACATTGCACATTTATTTAAATTTTAAAATTTGCGACGTTCGCTGTCCACAGGGCCATGTTTCCAATATTATTTATTATTGCCAAGGTATTTGGGTAAACCCGTGTGTAAACCCTTTACTTTGTGATAAATCCACCGCCATCTAGAGGACCTTGACTCATTGGGAAAAATATTTAAACTCTTTGGTGACAAATAATAGACTGCTTCCTCGAAAGTATTTTGATTACTTCTAGGTGGCAGTGCATTAGAAACTTCGCGCGTCTTTTCGTTGCCATGGCAACGTTACTTTTGTTATAATGTAATTTCCATCTACACTACTTATCGGATCAAACTAAAATTAACATATTCGTGACCGGACGGACATTCTAAATGATTTGGCTATCTCAGATTTTGTCCCCGTTAAGTTTTAGAAAAAAACTTTCGATTAACTTTAATGTAACTTTTTAACTTTTTGAACGATTTTGCCACAAAACTAATGGCATTCAATCGAGAACGAGGCTTGCGGATGGTCAAAATTTCAACTCGATCCGAGCCTCCGTTCGAACGTTATGGCGAGACATACAAACAAACAAAAAAAAAAAAAACAAACAAAAAAAAAACAAAAAACAAACAAAAAAAAAAAAAAAAAACCAGTGACTAATTTTTTCCGGCAGAGTCAAATGGAAACGCTCGCTTCGCTCGCTTAATCACGTGGTAAAAAATAATTTTTGGGGTTTTTAGCCCCTTTAAAGTTATCATGTGTTATTGCTTACTGATTTGCCATTATGAATAACTGAAATAAAGAAATGTCACGATAAAATTTATTATGTTTTATTTTCATTTGTGTAAGTTGTAATACTAACACAGTTGCGAACTCGGCGATTTTTGTTAAAACTATTTTCTATAAAGTGTGGTCAGATTCAGATAACATATTTTCTGCTATTGTCATGAAATCAATACAATAGAAACGTTACAAACAAAAAGTTGACGTTACGAAGAATGCAAATCATGAGGGCCCCACGATTACTTTCATATTTATCTCTACAAACTATGCAAACAACAAGAAAAAACTAGAAAAACTACACAAAACTAGTGTTTAAACCATGCCCCCCGCCGCGCTCTACCCTAGTTTGAAAACGGCGGTCGTGGGTTCCATATTTAAACGCAAGGGGTAGTTGCTGTCGACGACTGGACTTGATGGGTTCCTGCTGTTTCGAGCTCACAGAAAAATATCACGAAATGTTACTTTCGGCATTATTGTGATTATGACCTTTGCTTTATCAAAAGGCCAACCCTGTACACACTATTCCGACAACCAGAGGATCCCAGCAGAGAGCCAGGTAAGTGAATCTAGACAAGATATTTTCTTCTTCAATTCAACCCTCTTGTTGACATAGGGGGTGCGAAGCGATCGTTACTGCAACGGGGCGTAATCTCTATGTATATAAACCTGCAACTCTTAAGATCGCAATAGCCAATATTCCCTGGGCTGGGTGGAATGTCAGTTTCAGAATTTTTACGTAGCAGGTTGTGGAAATTATTGATTGGAATGGTAGTATAGTGTAGTGATGATAGCTAATGTCAAGCGCATTAGGTTACAGTTTGTCCGAGCTGGGAAACGGTAATAACAAAGGAAATACAGCTCTTGCACAATGCACAGCTGTTGAGATGTGAACGCCCTGAAATGACCTTGGATTAGTAGGCTCTTCGTTTTCACGACGCAGATACTCACAAAGGCAGTACGGTCTACGTCGATCTTATGTATGACTCAACTAAACGATTCATCTTTTTGTTTGGCCATGAGGGTTTTATCAGCTATGTGGTTTCCTTGTGCTTGTGGCTTCCACACAGCTGTCAATGTCGGAGTCAGCTGTCACAGGCACGAGCGCAAATGAGTGGAGGCGCTAACTTTAGAACCTCCGCGCTGCGCTAGCAGTTGCATTAGGCTATACTTTTGTCATTTGTGTTCAGTACACTACGGACTTCAGTCGAGCTCACAATGGTTAATACTAAAAGAAGTCGAGCTAATAGTCGCAAAAGAAAGCGGGATATTTCTTCAAAAAGTATGTTCATTTTGTTTTGTTTTAATTTATTATTTGGCTCTGTATGAGCTAGGGCACATTGATTGATGGCATAACTATTTTGAATTTAACATTTTTCATAGTACCTGCCTTAGGTATTATGAAAAATGTCCAATGTCCAAATCTTGTATAACTTTTCCACAATCATAAACCTTGTTGGCAGTGGCGAGACTTCAAATCAGGGGCCCCAGGGGAAAAAACAATAAGTGGGACTGGGCCCACATGGTCATCCAAAAATTATTTATGGGTATCTTGGGCCTATGCTCTTTGGGGAGGCCCTCAGCCAATGTGGGTCGGGGCGCATATCCCCGGGAATTATTATTTACCGTAATACAAGTTTTAAGCATGGTTTTTTTAGCATTTGGTGGTGGTGACTGGTGATGATTGGTGTGATTGATTATGTTCTCTGACTTTACCTCATTTTTACCAAAAGATATCTAGGTACTCCGTGCACAGGGTAAGTCTATATAGGGCGTACCCTGATTTTATTTTAGGTATAGGCCTATTGAGGGGTATATTTATTTCTGGTTATAATCCGTATACTCGTTTATACCCCCATGACACATTGATAGTTGACACCACTGGGCCCTTCCATTCAAGGTGTAAAAAAATTATAATATTTTGTCTAGCTTTATTTTCCGCAAACCGGTTGACTACGTCGTGTGTGCCCTACAACTTTTCTGAGGCATTGAGCTTACTCGTGTTCAACTCGTAGAAGAATCGAACCTTGCAAAAGTACTTGTCCGATCATGCTACCGTAGCCTACTAAGATAGAAGTTCTTCATGGTGTATAATTTCGAAAACAAAATTTCATTGCTTATTTTTAATTGCACATAGCAAAATACTTTAAATAAAACATCCAACAGAAATATTTGGGCCCCTATGGGCCAGCTCTAGCTTGGGGCCCCCGGGCATGTCCGGGCAGTAGTTAGGGGGCCTACATACACCATTGCTTGTTGATAGGCGGCAGCCTTTATTTTGTTTTATACGCGCTTCTATGGATGATGGAGAGATTCAACCATTGGGAGGGAGGAGGTTTGGAGCTGACTGCATAATTCAAATAGAGCCTACCCTCCCTCCTCCTCTCCCTAAATCTTTAAAAGGCATGTGTTTGTCGTAAAAGATCTAAATATAATTATTTTCTTTATTTATAATTAGGCCTAGTCCTACAATAATTTTATAACTATACCTACAATAATTTTTTTATTTTATTTGCCTGATGACGGAAGTGACTGGCAATTTCATAAACGTTATTTTTTAATATTAAAGAGTTAGGCCCTATAGGCCTATCCACTAAATTGTTTTAAAATATATTCAGCAGGTTCCGGGATACATTCTGAATTGCATACCCGGTAGACTATACCAGTATGAACGTAGTAGGTAATAATAATAAATTGACGAATGTAGCAACAATCCAAAAATTAACCATTGAGGGCTGCGTGGAAAAATTCCAGGTAAAAATGCTCATTTCTCAAAACCACATATTTTGTTAGTTAGCTGAGGTCTGTGCAGTGGCGTATCCAGGAATTCATAAAGGGGGGTTCAACCAAATAATCCTTAGATGTACTGAAATCTTAAGTGGGTGGTCTGGGGGGCAGTGGCGGATCCAGGGGGGGGGGGGCGGTAGGGGCGATCGCCCCCCCCCCTTGATCCTTGAAAAGCTAAATTTTATTCTATAATGAATATGTTCAGACACAAGAAATATCAATGTTTTCTTGCGATAATGATTTTTTTTTATTTATGGCTTTTATAGTCAATTCCTCACAGTTACACGATATTATTTTCTTTGGTTTCACCCAAAATCGTAACACATCTATAACTTCATAGATTTTGAAGGTCCCATGAAAATTTCAGCACGATCAGAGTAGCCATTTGACCGGTAGAGCGCGAGCAGACAGAAAAAAAAACACTTCAGCTATTTTCCTCAGGGGAGCGAAATTAAAGTCTTAACTACTCTCATCCAATAACATTAATTTTAACACTGATTTTGAAAATGTGAGGGTATAGAAACACATGAGCGATAGCGATTATAAAGGGACCTAATTCAGTTTGTTGTTGGGCTTGGGCCTTGTTTTTTTTTATTTTGTCGGTTTTACCTTCTCCAGGGCCTATTTTAGTGAGCAACTGCAATAAAATATATTGAAATATACCCTCTCTAAAGCCATTAAAACTCGTTTTTGAAAAAAAGGCCTCAAAAAAATTTTCCCTGCGGGACTAAGCTGGGGGGCTGCGCCCCTCAGACCCCCCGTGTGGTGCCAGCTCAGTCGCCCCCCCCTTTGAGAGGTCTTGGATCCACCCCTGCTGGGGGGCTTGCCCCCCAGAAAAATTTCCTCCTTCAAGGCATCATTTTGGTGAAAATCTGTGGGTTTTAAAGCATCACAATAACCAACATTCTTCTAAAATCCTGTTTGTTAATCTAGGCCTAAATGTCGATATCTGTGCATTTTGAAGCATCACAATAACCAACTTTGTACCGTATGTAGAGCCTACAAATTAAAATCCTGTTTTGTTCAGATGGTAATTTGCCTTTAGTATTGCAATAAAACAGTTAGGCCTATTCTACAATATTCTACATTGAAACGTTACTTTCACACTTTTTGGGGCAGAAAAGGGGGGGGGGGTGAGTTGGCACTGCAGTGCCAGAATTTGTGGTTCAAAAAAATGCTGATGGGCCCTTTTGACAAAAAATATGCTTTATCAACGATTTTTTAACTTTTCACTTCACGCCTAACGTTTCTAAATCTACAATCCGGTTTTGAAAAAATATTTGCTCACATTCAAATTTGAATTTAGAACGTCTTGCACTACACTATTAAAAATTTGTCCTGCCAATTAAAAAAAAA
This sequence comes from Sweltsa coloradensis, assembly GCA_024449915.1. NCBI lineage: Eukaryota > Metazoa > Arthropoda > Insecta > Plecoptera > Chloroperlidae > Sweltsa > Sweltsa coloradensis. The sequence goes on from JAMZAV010000053.1 coordinate 256,601, forward strand.
AAAGTCTTTTCCAATAATGTTGAGAAACTTAAACTAAGTTTCAGCAATTTTTCTATTCTTTACCCCGTGAGTTACTTTATCTTGGTTCAGGAAGTATGGTTACATCTCTATAGCCTATGTTTTACCTGATCCCTCATCCATCCTTAATTCACAGTAAATACATAATAATAATAGGTCTATCATGTTAATCAATATCATACATTGTAACTTTGCTTTTTCTGAACTCAGTATCTAACAACTTGTTTTTAATTGTCGGCAGGTGTAGATAGCCGCATCATGGCTGAATGCGCTATGCCTCCTCTGAAGAAGACACTACAGCAGCACGATGCATCAGCTACACAGCCAACTCTTCTCTCCTCTCTACGAAGTGTGCTGTTCGTCATCAGCTCTGCTCTTATTGTGTTTGCAGCCTTTAGGAACACCCTCACATGGTAAGAGTGGCAATTTATTTACCAGTACGGTATGTCATACTTTTCTTATTGCTTAACCATCCACTACAAGACTGTATATTTCTAGATGCCAAAATAAATTTTCAAACAGATAGGCTATGAAACAGTAGTTATACTTTTCAATTTGGTTAGTCACAAAACACTCTCTTAGGTGGAATTGCTAATATTATATTTAATACTAGGAAAACGCTTAAGTCCCGCCGCGTTGTTGGATGAGCGTAATTGGTGCATTGAGCTGCCATGTGTAACGCGGATTTTCTGTTGTTCTGTGGAAAAACCATTACTAAGTTGAATTTTTTTAAAATTTAATTAAATTAAATTAAATTAAAGTTAAAGATTTACTTTAATTTTTTAATTTATTAATCGTAATTGTTAAAAAAAATCGTAAAATTGCGATTTTAATAAGAAAAAATTTCTCGATTGCGCTCAAATTTAACACTAATATATAAATTCACAAAATTAAGGTTCTGCGAAAAAATCATTACAATCGGATAAAGCATGTAGGTGTTATAAGTCAAAGAATTGTTTAAAAAAAGAAAAAACCCGTAAAATTTCGATTTTTATGATAAATATTTTTTCAATTGCGCTCAAATTTCACAAGAATATCTTAATTCATAAAATAAAGGTTCTGTGCAAAAATCATTAAAATCGGATAAAGCATGTAGGTGTTATAAGTCAAAGAAATTTTAAAAAAATCGAAAAAAAATCGTAAAATTGCGATTTTCATGAGAAATAATTTTTCGATTGCGCTCAAAAACGTGGCAGTTCTAAGTTCAGAGATTTCGAAGGCCTCCATAAAATTTCATCTCAATCGGAGTATCGGTTTAGCCGGAATCGTGCGGACAAACAGACAAAAATACAAAAAGAAAAAAAAAAGAAAAAAAAAACATTCCGGATTTTTTTCTCCAGTGTAGTAGAATGGAATCTTCGCTTCGCTCGCTACGCTCGCTACGCTCATCCAATTAAATAAAATAAAATAAAAAATTAACTTAATTTTTTTAATAAATCGTAATTTAAAAAAAATAAAAAATCGTAAAATTGCAATTTTCATAAGAAATAATTATTCGATTGCGCTCAAATTTAACACGAGTATATAAATTGATGAAATTAAGGTTCTGTGAAAAAATCATTACAATAGGATAAAGCATGTAGGTGTTATAAGTTAAAGAATTGTTTTAAAAAAGAAAAAACCGTAAAATTTCGATTTTCATGAGAAAATAATTTTTCGATTACGCTCAAATTTCACACGAATATCTTAATTCATAAAATTAAGGTTCTGTGAAAAAATCATTACAATCGGATAAAGCGTGTAGGTGTTATAAGTCGAAGAAATTTTTAAAAAATCGAAAAAAATCGTAAAATTGCGTTTTTTATAAGAAAAAATTTCCCGATTGCGCTCAAAAACGTGGCAGTTCTAAGTTCAGAGATTTCGAAGGCCTCCATAAAATTTTATTGCAATTGGAGTATCGGTTTAGCCGTAATCGTGTTAACAAACACACAAAAATACAAAAAAAAGAAAGAAAAAAAAAAAAAACATTCCGGATTTTTTTCTCCAGTGTAGTGAAATGGAATCTTCGCTTCGCTCGCTACGCTCGCTACGCTCATCCAACAATTCAGAAGTTAAAAAATCCATCCCGACGGGGTTCGAACCCGAGTCTCCCACATTCCAGGTAGGCGCCTTAGCCAACTAGACCACCGAGACAGTAATTTTTTAACTTCTGCCTAATACTTGCGTTAAGTAATGAGTAATGACATTATAAATAATGTTTGTTTGGTCAGTTCAAAGACAACAGATATTCGTTGCAGTACCGTACTGTTCCATCCATTGAGATCTATAGGGCCTAATGCAACTACAATTCAGAAGTTAAAATGTTACTGTCTCGGTGGTCTAGTTGGCTAAGGCACCTACCTGGAATGTGGGAGACCCGGGTTCTTACGTCGGTCGGGATGGACTTTTAAACTTCTGAATTGTATTATTAGTAGCTGTAGGCCTACTCTTTTGACAAGACCAAAATTATGCTATTAATATTTTGGTTTTTGGGCCAAAATGGACTTTTGTAAAAAAAAAAAAATGAACTGCAAGGTACTGTAAGAAGTATTTATTTGGATGGATAATGTTTTTATCAATGACTTACAGTACACCTACTCTTGACTACGGTACATGAAATGTGGTTTTTTAAAACATTATGATTATACATATCTTTAATTCTTAATTCTCGCCCAGAGACTTCATCATGATAGCAGGCCTGGGCCTAGCCCTGATCTGGCCCTGGACTCTCATCATATTACACCCGGAGCTCAACTAAGCCACGAGAATAAGCCTAGGCCTAGTGCTGAATTAAAATCCCCGCACAGCTCTAACCTCAATAACCTTGTGATTAGTGACTCGATGTTTGTGGGATGTAGTCACATCAATCACAACGACACATATCGATTAGAAACAAACCCGGGAATCCAACCCTTCCAACTACAAAAACAGATAGCTTCAAGAACCCCAGATACCAATGTGCACATTGTAATCCTGCATTGTGGTACTAATTCGATAAACCGACGTAACATTGCGCGGATATCAGACGACGTGTATCAACTGATTAGGACAACACAGAAAACTTTTCCATGTGCCAAAATTGCATATATACCTCCATTGCCCATCGTAGGGACATTAAGTGTAAGGACCTGGTGGAGGAAATAAACAGCGAAATCAAAAGATGCTGCAATATACTGCAGGCCACATACGTGGAAACCAATAACTCGATCTCCCCTGCGCATTTGTCCAGGGGTGGCCTACACCCAAACAAACAAGGCAATATAGTTATCCACAAGATGCTAATTGAGGTATGCTCCGTCATGAGTTGGCGACCCGTTCCGTGTCTGACACCGCCCATAGCCTGTACCAGTATCTCCACCTCAGCTGTGAAGTTGTCCGAGGAGGAAAACACCAGTCTCACAGTCACAATGTCGGCAAAAGAATTACTCTCGCTGAACCTTGGGGGGCCTGAACTTGCTGAGGACGACGCCGAGCCCATCTCGATAACCGAGACTGCCCCTGAGCCCACCTCGACAATCAAGGATGACGCCGAGCCCACCTCGATAACCAAGGATGACGCCGAGCCCACCTCGATAACCAAGACTGCCCCTGAGCTCACCCCGACAATCAAGGATGACGCCGAGCCCGCCTCGATAACCGAGACTGCCCCTGAGCCCACCCCGACAATCAAGGATGATGCCGAGCCCACCTTGATAACCAAGGATGACGCCGAGCCCAACTCACCAAAGACACCAAAGTCAGACACCAACACTGAAAAAATCCAGTGCCACAACACAGACCAGGCAAACACTCAGAAGATTGGTTCTATGTTTAAACAGATTGCTGGACTAGTAAATGATGAAATCAACCATTTTGACAGGGAAGTGCCAAATTTTTATCAAATAGAACATTCCTGCCCAAAAACCTAAATTATGGGCAAGGGAGGAACAAAGAGCAAGGTGGGTCAAGCAAAGTAGGCATAGGGGGCCTAAAATTAGCCCACCAAAACTGCCAAAGTCTCTATGGAAAATTAGACAAAATTACAGTTCTCCTTCAGAGTGAACTTAAAAACACAGATGTTATATGCATTTCAGAACATTGGCTTGAGAATGATAACATTATACACATTAAACTTCCAAATTTTAACATTGCCACACACTTCTGTAGAGAAGAACCATATGGAGGCACCTGTATTTTTGTAAATGATAATTTATCAGCAATAATTAAGGTTAGACAAGACCTAAAAAAATTAAGTGTGCCTAAACATTTTGAGTGCTGCGGCATCGAACTACCAAACCAAAAAAATGGGAATAAAATTACAAGGTTAGGTCTTTTAATAATAACGATATATCGAACACCAAATTCAGACATAAAGATTTTCTTTGACAAACTCAGCATTTTATTAGACATTATCACAGGAGAAAATAAAAGGGCTATAATATGCGGAGATTTTAACATTAACTTACAACAGGACAATAGAAATGCAGTAAACTTCCATACACTGCTAAAGTCATATAATTTCCATACGACAATCGACACTCCCACACGAATCACAGAAATGACTGAAACACAAATTGATAATATCCTAACAAATTTAAACATTAGCCTGTATAACACAAACAATATAGAATTGTCAATCTCAGACCATAAATGCCAGCTCATGATGTTAGGGAAAGAAGCGTTCACAAAGATCAGGCATATGCAAAAAACAGTTAAAAAGAGGCACTTCACTAAAAATGCCAGTCAATATTTTAATGGAATGCTACAACAAGAAACATGGCATGAACTGTATTCCTTGACTAATGTCGATGAACAGTACAACTGTTTTCTGAAAACTTTCAAATGTATGTTTGAAGAGGCCTTTCCGCTAAAAACCACAAAGATAACAAGTAAACATAAGAGATGGGTAACACCAAAGATAAGAGAACAGGGGATAAAATTGCGAACTCTTCATAGACAAGCTAAAATATCAGGAAACCCTCTAAAACTAGAAGACTATAAAGTCCAAAATAAACTATATAAAAATGAACTAGCAAAAGCGAAGCAAATCACAAATACTAACTGGATACATAGATCCGAAAATAAAAGCAAGGCCGTCTGGAACATAGTAAAGAATGAGACATATAGTAATAACGCCCAGCAAAACCATAATATATCACTGTCGGTAGCGTCCTTATTGGACAATCATATCCACTATGAAAATAGGTCCGGGACCGCAAATGAAATAGTAGTAGAAAAACCACACGTGGTGGCGTCAATGTTTAATAATTATTTTGTAAATATACATAAAAACATAGTTACAGCTAGCACTAAATCAGACCCTATAGATCTCTTTCACAAACAAAATAAAATATTTAGTAATGAATTTAATTTTACTAAAATCACAGAAGAGAACATCGTGACCTCAGTTAGAAAACTAAAAAATACTAGCTCCTATGGATGGGATGAAATCCCAACCACGGTGATAAAAAAATGTATAGCATTCATAAAAACTCCCCTTAGCTTTGTATTTAATACATCAATTAAAAGCGGAGTCTTCCCTGAGAGACTAAAATATTCAGTAATCACCCCTATATATAAAAATGGTGATAAGACCGATATAGCGAATTACAGACCCATCTCAATACTACCTACTTTCTCAAAAGTGTTGGAAAGTATCGTAAAAAATCAGCTAGTGGATTTTCTCAAAAAAAATAAAATTATAACTGATGCCCAGCATGGTTTTATGGCTGGCAAGTCCACAAATACGGCATTTTTGACTTTGATAGATATGTACTCAATTCACTAGATGAGGGCAAACACACATTGGGCATTTTCTGTGACCTTTCAAAGGCTTTCGACTGTGTGGATTTTGATATTCTCTTAAATAAACTAAGACTAATAGGTTTTAGTGACATAACGCTAAACTGGTTTGAATCCTACTTAAAAAAGAGAAAACAACAAGTGAAAATTAAGAGTGAAAATGAGAAGGGACACATGGAAAATCACTGCTCCCCATGGCTAGTAAGTCTAGCAGGGGTGCCTCAAGGTTCTATTTTAGGCCCTATTGCATTCCTTCTTTACATAAATGACCTTGAAGCAAATATAAATTCTGACGAAGTAATACTTTATGCAGATGATATAACATCCCTAATTATTGACACATCCCTGTTAGTAGTTGAAGAAAAGGCAAACGCAGCAGCATTCAAAATTGACGATTGGTTATCAGTAGAGATACGTTTTTTTAGCACTTAAATTTAGAAAATTTAGCATTAATTTTGACAAATTTAGCATTTTGTAGTATCAATTGGTTTCTTTTCCACCAAAACCCTAAATGTAGGGTGTTTCTTAAACTTCTTCTGGTAAATGATGAATTGTAGGAACATTTTAATTCAATATAGTCACATAAAACGCTAGAATACATTACTAAACTAGTTCTCAATAGGCATTAAAAACATTATTTTTAGTAAAATTAGCATTTTAAATCGTCAAAATTAGCATTTTGTTGCATCAAAAACCTAAAACGCTAAAAAAAACTTATCTCTAGTTATCAGCAAACAAACTAGGCTTGAACGGGAAAAAGACCAACTTTATAGTACACTTTAAACTTAAAAAAAGGCCGTTAAGGATAAACTAGTCATTACATTGAATGAAACTAATATAAATGAGGTAGACTGCGCAAAGATGCTAGGAGCAAAAATTGATAATTCCCTTAGCTGGAAAGACCATGTGAAGTCGCTATGTGCTCAATTGGCATCTGCATGCTATGCCCTGAAGGTCATTAATAACTCTATTGGCAGAAATACTGCAAAAATTGCGTACCACGCTTATTTTGAAGCTCGCCTTAGATACGCTATCCCCTTGTGGGGAAATTCAACAAATTCACAAGATGCTTTTATATTGCAAAAGAGAGCAATCAGGACCATTGCAGGCCTAAAAAATATGGAATCATGTAGGGAAGCTTTTAAAAATCTTCAAATTATGACTATGCCAAGCTTATACATTTTAGAAATTTTAAAACAAACCATTAAAAGCAGACAGGATTTCACAACGAACACACAAGTTCACGCACACAATACACGACAGAAAGAGCATCTTCATCCGAGCCAATACAACACAAAAAAGGGACAGACATCAATAATAAATATGGGCATAACTTTATTTAATAGACTACCTCCTAACATTAAAAACTTAACAAGCACCGACAAACAGATCTTAGCAATAAAAAAATACCTGATAGAAAACTGTTTCTACACACTAAATGAATACATCACCAATGAAAAAGATGACATGTTTACCTGGTAGATACCAAATATATCACTTTTTATCATTGTTTTATCACTGTTTTATCATTGTTTTATTAATCAAACATCCTTGTTGTGGAAAAGCATTTTATAATGTATGTTTATATAATTATGGTACTTAGTCCGGAGTAGTAAATGCTCATTTATGTAACAGGCTATTTTTAGTTAGTTTATAGTAAACCAAATTGTATTGTATTGTTGTTTTATTTTGCTATATACGTATATGTATATATATATATATATATTAATAATATATTGACAAAACCAATGTTACAATGTAACCTACATGGATGCTAATAAAACTGAACTGAACTGAACTGAACTTATGCATGCCAGTATAAACACTATCCCAGTACCGGCAAATTAACCATCTATTATCTACATTTTCACTAATTTTCCTTGATTTCAGGTTACATTGTTTCTCTTAATAATTAATATAGTACTCCTAAATAAGTTGCTCACTTGACAAATTACTTTAAGAGTACTACTTGTAATAGACCTACAGTAGTTTATTAAGTACTCTAATTATTAATATAATATTTGTTCGTTTCTTGAAGGCATCTTCAACGGTTTTGGGGTGCATCTGGTGACTTCTGGCAAGCTCTGTGGGATCGGCTAGTTGATCGTGTGGGTGAAGATCATTTCAACTTCTGGGTTTGGGGGACAACCATTCTCACCATTGCGGTGTACTGGTTCTTCGGTGGAATTTACACGCTGCTCGATGTGACAAACAAGCCAGCAATTGTACGTAGGTACAAGATTCAGCCGGGAACCAACGAGCCAGTTGATACCAAGCGGCTTATGAAGGTAACACTTTCTCAAACATTTTCTTAAATGTGATCATTTGGCTGATTATGCCTTCATGCTAGACCTAGTCTTAAACCAGTAGAGACAGACTTTTTTCCTGTTTCTTCACTATTCAGCATTGTGCTATGGGCTATGCTACTTTACCAATCATGTGCATGTATATTGTATAGACATTGAAGTTTATTTATTGTTGTGTTATTGTGGTACCGTAAGTAGCCTACCTATATATTGATAATTAATAACCAACAGCTATTATATTTTGTTAACCTTTATTTACCATTTTACTGCATTTGCAGTCACCAGTTTGTGTACCCCATTCTGAAGGATTCCAAGTCTGCCACACAAGCTGTACTACATTTTATGCATGATGATGGTTTAATTAATTATTTGTATTTAAACTTAACTTTAAAAACTGTGTTGACATTTTAACCATGAAATTTGTGTTATTAGTTTTTAAGATATTTTTAAGTTAGTTAGGCCGCTACTGGTAAGGTGTAAGAATTGTCTGTAGGGGTGTGCGAGTACTCGAAATGTCGAGTTTTTGTCGAGTTTTTTTTTATACTCGACATCGAGTCGAGTTTGGTTTTAGGCTCGAAGTTTTCGAGTCGAGTTTTAAACATATGAAATCCTATGAAAACTGAAAAGAACCATCATCACAGTAGGGCTAGGCCTACGTACAGAGACCTCTAGACAGAGACCTGGGCCTAGGCTTGTTACAACCTAGGCGTACTACGTGTGTAGTGTGACGGCAAAAAGTAGGCCTTGGCACTAGAGACTGCGTGCTTTCAAAATGATTACGATAAACAACAACGGAGACTTGGATGCGGGAACCGGGAATAGGACTAGGCCTAGGCCTAGGCTACACGGCGTCGAAAACAAATATCCTTTATTGGTTTCGTTGCGTCCATATCACTAATATTTCAGATCAACTATCGAGAAGAAAGAATGCCAGTGAACATTCCATTAATGCACTTTTTACGTATTTTATAATCGTAGTTGGCGTAGTTTGACATGTTTTATGTAGGCTATCTTCCTTCAATCTTCCATCTTTGCTTTGATGCCAGTGTTTGATGACGCGAGTGACGCGTGGCGCGCTCCGTCGGCTATCGCTAGAACTAGAGTCGATAGCGAAGGTTCTTCTTTATCGACTGCTGGAACTCGTTCCATTCAAGGGCGCGGAATATTCAAATGTGCTGAAATAACATTGGATATGCCTAGACCGCGAATATGATAATGCGAGTGCGAATTTGGAGGATTTTTTTCGGATTAAAACATCGCAGCAGTATTGTTATGGGGCCAGGAACTCTTGATAACATTCTGTTTAATTATAATTTTATTGAAATTGACCAGTACAAAGGGCAGGAAGGCCTCAATAGCCTAATACAAGTACAATGATGTATTTTTTATATGTTTTACAACAGAAAAATCGTTGTTCCAAGTGGACCGACTAAATAAAAAAAATAAAAAATTTAAATGAATACTCGACTCGACTCGACTCGATACTCGAGTATTTAAAGGAATACTCGACTCGACTCGAATTCAAAATGTGCTACTCGCACACCCCTAATTGTCTGTAATCGAACAATGCCACATTTTGTTTTTGTTCTTGTGTTGCATCTGTAATTTATTTTACATAAAAAATACAGGCTATTTATTTATCTATAATATAATGACTGTAATAAAAGTCTTGTGTGTTCACATGTGAGTAGGTAGGTACCTACTTAGCATTCCAACCCACTTCCAAGGTATTTTCTTTCCACAGTGACTATGTAGGCTACATTACATGCTGTGTAGGCCTATATGTGTAATTTTGTCCATTATTTTTAGTTTTTTACACTGAATAAATATCTTTTCATAACTAAACAACAAACGTCTACCAAATGTAGAACATCAATTAAAATTGTTCAACTTTATTTATAACAGTGTGAGCCTACTCCTGTATAGGCTCTTAATCTGTGAATTTGTTTATATCAGCTCTCTCCATTCCTCTTTCTTCCTTCTTCTTTCTTTCTTTATGTCCACGTCTTTGTGAGCCACAGGTCAAGTTAGTATGTGTGTGCCAATACCGCTTTAGATGAACATTTTGTTTTTTCCTAGGTGATTGGTTGGGTGGTTTTCAACCAAGTTATGGTTGGCCTACCTCTGGCCTATGTTAGCTACATGTTAATGCAATGGCGAGGCTTCCCACCGATAAGGGAGCTGCCCACGTTTCATTGGGTGCTTGCTGAAATGGCTGTTCACATTCTTATGGAAGAGATTGGATTCTATTACTCACACAGGTATGGATGTTGTAGGAATGTAGATGTTACTACTAGGACTTAGATGTTTAAACTGTATTAAGATTAAAGATATGCAAGAACTTATTTTTTTAAAATTTAAAATCATCAATATTTGAGAAGAAAAAAAAATCCAAATTTTATGAATTGTAGGCTTACAAAACACATACTGTAATTTAATATCAAAGTTAAAAAAATTGTTTGTGATTGCCTTACACCATGAAAGGCTTACCTACTCTTCTACTCACATGAATATCGGCCCTATCTCTTGTTTTTCAAAAAAAAATATAGTAGGCCTACCGTATTGTGCTGAATATAGGCCGAACCTGAATATAAGCGGACCCCCAAACTTTTCTTGCTAAAATATAAAAATCCATATGCATAAGCTTGCATATATAAGCTGGTAAGAGACTTTTGAGACTAAAATAATAAAAAAAAGGGTAGGCTTATATTCAGGACAATACAGTACTTGCAACCCTCATGACATTGATATGCATGATATTGATGTTCTATGAAGGTTGTTGCACAGCCGCTACTTCTATCGGTACATCCACAAACGTCACCACGAGTGGACCTCCCCCATTGCCGTCACGGCAATCTACTGCCATCCGATTGAACATATTTTCTCCAACTTGGTGCCACCTCTTCTTGGGGTGTTCCTTGTCGGCTCCCATGTTGCTACAGCCTGGCTTTGGTTCTCCATCGCCATTCTCTCTACGCTGAATGCACACTCCGGATACCATCTGCCGTTCTTCCCATCGCCAGAAGCTCATGACTTCCACCATCTCAAGTGAGTAGGGCCTACTCCTACTAACACAAATATATTTTATTTATTATTTAATTGTGTGATTGAATGCAGTAGGGAGTAGGCCTATTATACTGCAATTTTATGTGTATCAGTCTTGAAATTTTTAACACAACGAATGTATAAACATTTAAATTCAGTATGACATGTACAATCTCTATTAAAACATTTATCCTAATGAACAATAGAATTATGAATAAATAACATTAACTTGAGTTCATATTTTGTGATTAATAATTTATTAGATGTGAATTGATGATAACGAAGAATGAACTTAGACAATACAATAACAAACTTATGAAATAAACAATAATAATAACAAACTTCAGAAAATAAATGTAAATAGGAGTATGCGTACCATACTTGTTTCTTACCTTGGCTTAGGCAATATTGATTTCAACATTTTCTTGTTCAGTTTTCACTTTTCAGGGGTGTGGATGATATTTTGATGATATATATATATATATATTTATGTGTATATATTTCTGACTCCTGTTTCCAACTTGAGTTAGGTCAGGGGGTGGCTATAGCCACCAATTTTCTAAGGCCCTTTTATGAGTTGTTAACACCGGGTTGCCAGGCCTGTCATGTCCTCTTCAGGTTCACTCTCACTTCTTCCCACCAGCTCACGCCATCCACTTCTGTCTTCCCACAGTTTCCTTGCTTCGACTTCTTCCCACTTCTCACCTCTTTCCTGTATACCATTTCTTATTTGATCTTTCCACTTCTCTCTTGGTCTACCGACTCGTCTTTTAACTTTGTCCCCACTTTCAAATTCTGTCCTTGGAATTCTTTCTTCTCCCATTCTTCTGACATGTCCATACCATCTCAACCTTTCTCGTCCAATTTTAAATAATACTGTAGTTTCTCAACTGCAACTTTTGTTCTGATTTCTTGGCTTCTAATTTTGTCTAACTCTCCGGCTATGCTTCTTACGAACTTCATTTCAGCTGCTTGAATCCTACTTGCATCTACGGCTCCTAGTGTCCAGGTCACTGAAGCATATGTAAGGATGGGTAGATAGTATACCTTGTACAATAACACCTTGCATTCATTAGGGAAATCCTCGTTCCAAAGTAACTTCCTTACTTGCTGATAATCACAGAATATTATTTATCTGTGGACAAAATAAATATTTGAAAATGTGCTTTACTAGGTTATGGTTCAGTGTTTTTGTGTGCATTTATTTGCTTGCTGTAGTTTTACTTTTATTTATTATCTTCCCTTGTAAATCAGTTTTAATTTTTAATAATTGATAGGATAGACATTATTAAAATATTAAATAAAAACAGAAAACAGAAACAGACACTCTGTTCCGTGACTCTGGAATGTACGCAAGGCACATCATGATGTTGAGGTTTATATTATTTGCACTATATTGTTTTCAGATTCACCCAGTGCTTTGGTATGCTGGGGGTGCTGGATCGTATCCACGGAACAGACACTCTGTTCCGTGACTCTCGAATGTATGCAAGGCACATCATGATGTTGAGTTTCATGCCAGCTCGAGAAGCCTTCCCAGATCCAGCCAAATCCTGCAAGACCAAATAATTGTTCTGATAACACCAAGTCTCACTGAGGAAATGATGCCTGGAAATGAGGCAGGCATTTCTGTTAAAGTGAAAGGTTACGGACATGTGGAATCGTGTTGATAAATAAACGCACTTCTGATAGGAACCAAATAGTAATTTTGGTCAAAAACTAAATAAATAATAGCATAGGGCTCCATGCAATTTAAAAAATTTACCTATGAAGGCAGTTTTGTTTTCTTTGAGAGAAGGAATGAAAAAACTGTAGGTGATTTATTTTTCAAGCAGTATTTTTTATCAGCCTGAGCATAACCTTTGAAGTCATTCAATTTGCATGCTGTCCAGTTTGTAGATCAAAGTAATCACATTTGTTGCCAAGTACGGGCTTTGATGAAACGTGTCATCCTGTTAACACAGGAAGTACATTCAAATTTATCAAATTTCCTTGGCATGTTTGAAATTCTAAATACAGTTGTATGCATTAATAACAATTATAAACAGTTACCTCATATTGTTGTATAATATTATATAGTTGATAGATCTGCAAAATACCAAATAAATACCAATATACACAAAATTAAAGATTACCACTATATATAGGTAAGGTTGTCATTATCAAGTTGCTTGAAATTCTAGGTAGTACTTACTTATTCTTCTTCTTCCTGTTACTGTGGAATTATAATATGGCCAAAAGTACTACTATGTACACAATGCCGTAGATGTAGAAGATATTAGATATCTTTTGGGATGTTTGTTTTATTTTATTTATAACTTCAGGTGAGCTAAGAAAATGGTTTTAATCACTTCAAGTGATATTTAGTTTTAAGTTTGAATAGTAAAGGATGCATACAATAACTATTTGGTCAGGGCCTATTTCACCAAGTGATGTGGAACCAATATGTAGGCCTATGTGATAAGTCTAAGATGACTGCAGGGTGATTCTTCAAGGTCCAAGGTCATTTAACACTCATTTGGGTTATTAATTATGATAGCAGTGGACTTTTGTGTATTATCGCCAGGTGTAGTGATCCGTACCGTTAAGTCAACATGTCTAACCCCCGTACACTGTCTTGGTGAATTACGTGTTAACTTAACGAATGTTCAATAGGTACTTCGAACATTGGTATTGTTAGCGTTAAATATAAAGAGCTAGCCTTAAAGAGTCATCCTGCAGGTATGAAAACCATAAGTATATATATTTATATGACTGGAAACTGATCTACACATGCCACAAAAAAATAATATGACTGTTTGTTGTAGAGTCCAGGTTGTAATTCAATTAATTGTGTGCTTTTATTAAAATATAATTGCCATGCAAATACGTACCGTATCTATCTATCTATATACATAATATATTGACATGTAGATCTAGGTGATAATGTTTCGCTTTACAAAAGCAGGTTTTTACTTTACATAAGAGCTTTTTCTGTGATAATAGAGGTACCGCTTATTTTGCTGTTACTTGTAGTGCATGCATACCAATATATATATATATATATATATATTTAATAAGCTTACAACACACTTATTAATCATGGTTTGTGGTCATATTATTATATGTCCTCTTAGCTAGGTTGAGGTTAGAGCCTAGAAGAGGTACACCCTATTTTAGGAGTAGGCAAACACTCGCATAGTATTCTATTAAAAATCATATTCATAAGTCATGTTTGGCATAGGTGAAAAGTCCCAAAATCCCAAAACAATAAATTTGTATGATAGTGAATGTATGTATATAAAGAAATTAAAGAAAATTTACATTTTAACTTTCAAGTAGTACATTTAATTTTAAATTCCACAATTAAATGTCTTGATAACATGAACGTTAAAAATGTACGTTTTCCATGGACTAACTATTTTCACATTTAAAAGATATTTAGGGCCAACCATGTAGTACATGTTTTTAATATACATTTCAAGGTGTAATTTATCATAAAACAGAAATAGTGTAGAAATAGTCAACCTATTTACAAACTCAAAATTTAACAACCTTTCGATTGACTTGTGACAACTCCATGAATAAAATAACTTGCGCAAAGTTTGTTAGTGTTACATTTTAGTGTTCCACTGAAGCAAATGTTAGCAGCCCAGGTGTTCTATTAACTAGGGTGTCATTGTCGATCGTCAAGCAAGTTGTCGTTTGAGTTTAGTAAACAAGACCCCACAAAGCATTTGATAGATAGGAAACTTGTCATGTTGAATAAAAGATTATGTAAACACATACCTACATGTAGTCATATACGTTTAATGATTGATGTGTACGGCATATGCCAGAATAAATACCAAATCAATGAAATCATAAACTTGATTTTTTCTATTGTTTCTTAAACATCATTTTTACTAACATGTCACAAAGAAGCCTGTATTCCTTTGTCCATGACTTGTGCACACAGTTTTAAGTCATGTGATGTCGGCCGGCTAAGCAAATGGGAATTTTCGTACATCCCTTTTATTCAACAAGTTTTTACACTCGATAGCATGTGGTGTAGTTTTAAGACGAGTCGGGGTAAAAGTTGAGTCGCATATTTTCAATTTTCTTGGTTGATTTTTGTAATGTTATTTTGATTGTTATTTATTGTTGCAGGCCCAGGCTCTGGATCATATAATATGTACGAAATACTAATCAGTGCTGGGATTATTATCAAATTAAAAAAACAAAAGCTCGACACTAAACTGAATCATTCAGCTAACATCAAAACATGGGGGCCAGGTCCTAAAGCCACATACATTCACAGTGACAAACTCAGTCAGAAATCAGATGAGTACAACTTACTCAACTTAAATACAAAATGAAATATTCTACAGTATGGACGTTAACTATTCAATAGTGCTACATTTAGATTCTGTACAAGGATATGTGAACATAACACAAAGCTAGAAATAAGAAATATGATAACGATCTCAAACTTAAGCACTCCCAAATATTGTTTGGTTGAAATTCATTAATTTGAATGTCTGCTAATTGTTTATACTTAAATTGTTGATGTCTACAAAAGGTGCATACAGATATGAGAGGGAAGTAGTATATTTTACTAAGGCCAACATATACAACTGTACATTTGAATATCTCTCATAGCTGTTGTCAGTGTCCATGTAAATGTGCTTGGTAACGAATTAAAAGTTTTCCATTCTATTAATTATTTATCATTTAATTATAAGCTGCTAAAGTAATTGTTTTTAATTTTAATTATACCAGTCAGGTAATTTATGGTAAATGTATTTTTGTATTGTTGTGCAGTGAGTGTGTTTAGTAATTGGCTTCTTCTCTATTACAGTAAAACATCTTTATTATATGTTCATTAGTAGATTAAAGATCAATGCTAATGATATACACTACAGCTGTCGTATGCTTTCAAGTTTTAATGGTGCAGTACAAGCGCAATGTTTGGGCCAGAGTATTTACCAAGACGGTTGATCTATACGGTAGTGATATACTCATCACAATAGTTTTCTTGAGAATTCCGAGAAATATGATGTTTATATGCTGTTCATCGGAGTCAGTCATCAATCAGTTTCAGGAAAGGTAACAAGCTCCAGCCAAATGCAAACACCATCAAATTTTGGGATATGAAACTGTTAATTACTTAATTTTAATTTTAGTAAAGTACATTTCAAGATAATAATAGATATTTCTTCATTTGGTTGGTCGAGAGACAATCCCTCCAGTGGAATTGATTACAATCCAGAAATTAAAAAATCCAACTTGACCGACTTGAAGTCGGGTCTCCCACATTCCAGACTTGTGTGTGTGGACCACTGGTTACTGGTTAGGCCTAATTGGTAACTTTTTCACGATTTTCTGATCGGGCACGTGGCAAATATTACTCAACATTATTTAAACTGCAATTACGCATTAGCGCAGCATTCAATATAGATGATAACATTTTGACTGTTATACTCTCTTTGCTCTTCAAAGTTTGCCAAAGAGAAAATTTGGATTTTTCAATAATACTGTGTTTTCTGCAGATTTTTCCGTTTGGCGGTAGGCCTACATAAGCCTCCTATTGGATTGGTAAAAATGTACTGGTAAACAGAAAAATTTGTAGAAAAAACTATTGTGTAAAATTCCTCTTTTTCTCTTTGACAAACTGAAGAAAAAGACACAACCTTCTTTTTTTAATGCTGCGCTAATTGTAGTAATTTTGCTGTCTGCCCACTCGTATTTAAAAAAAAAAAATGTTTCGATATTTAGATAACGGCAGGTTTCAATTCCGTACACCATCTCTGAATTTCATATTTGAGATAATTGAGTGACCGGCTTGAATAGCCTTAAGGCGCCCACCTGCAATGTGAAAGTCCCGGGTCAAGTTCCAGTTGGTTATTTCTGTTTTTTGGATTGTATTAAATATTAATAGTAATAGGCCTACATCAAGCTGAAAGCTGCTTTCTGAGCAAGACTAACCTGTTTGAAGCAAATTAATATTCATAATATCAAAATAACATCTTACTCTTGGTTTCTTCTTTGGTTTGGTTCTTGAGTTCTTGGTTGGTTAGTTTTAAAGAGGTTTTACTGTAGAATTCATGAATGTTTAGTGTGATACAATCATTATTAGATTAATATAAATTATTTACACTACTATAATAATAACTATTATTATATTAACCACGCATCTATAAAATATTCACAATAAAAATCTGCACAAACTACATTTTGTTATATTTTTTGTATCCTATGCAATACAGTACCTTACCGAGCTGTTCATCGTCATTGGCATATTTGCCAGGGGTAGGATGACCAGATGTCCTGGTCGTTCTGTTTTTATGGTCTGTCTCAGTGTCCCGAAAATAAGTTGTCGGGACGGCAAAATGTTTCCGGTTTTTAGAGTTCAATCAATTAATTAATATTTTTTAATTTTAAGCAATATAGGCCTAGGCCTAATATGTTTTCAAATGTAATTCAATAGCATCTACTCGTAATACTGAAGTCTGACTGGGCTACTACTTGGCAACTACACTGACCGTCAATAATGTATTGCCACTTAAACTTGTCTTTCCAATAACTAGTACAGTTAGTAATTTGTGTGGGTGCCTTCCTTGCTCAAATAGATCTAAAAGCTATTTTGAGGAGATAAGCACCCTGACAAATTTTTGCCTCCCTTGGACTCGGACCCAGACCCCATGGCCCATGCTACCCAGGGGCCAGATCCACAAAGGAGTTAACCAAAAACAAAACTGAGTTAATTTGAGGAGTAAGCTATTCTTAACACATTTTGGGAGTAAAAATTTAACTCTTAACAAATAGCAGAGGTTAAATTTATGAGTTATATAACTCCGAAAAATGTGTCGCTGCCTTTTGAGGATACCAAGTGGGAGTTAGTTCGGCTTACTCGTAAATTAACTCCGTTGGGCCCTGCGGTCTCAAAAGTGCAATTTTTTTGTTTTTGAATTATTTAGTCACCCTAGGCAGGGGGTGCAGCCCACTCCCCATATCCTACCATAGTTGAGACACATACTTGAATGATATATTTTGTCTAGTCAGTTGTTAATTTAAAAAAAATACTAATACATTACCCTATTCCCTATTAGTATTAGTACTTACAACTTGCATCTTAAAATACTTGGCACGTCTTCAGCAAGTACTACTACTCGTGCACATTTGCTACTTTGAAATTATAAATTCTACCCGCGCTAATTACATAAACATTTGTAACTTAATTTTAAAATTAAAATTAATTGTGAATATTTTTACTCGTGAATAAACCCAATCAATTTAAATGATGTTAATGGTGGAGGTAGGAGATAGTAGAGTTTTATATAGGCTAGTTGAGTAGACTGCATTTAATGCATTTGATGTAAATTGATGGTATTACATAGCTTAGATGAATTGTTAACTCTTTGCTCATCCTTCGTCATCATTTTTTTATTTTGATTAGTTACCCACTCGTAAACAATAAATTCGCCTTGGGCAATCAGTTTTTAAGCTCGACAGTTATTGCACTAATACAGATACAAGCTAAACGTTATATTTTTGATCCGAGTGTACTTAGCCGTATAGGCCTACCTACTATCAACATTTTACATTGGAATTCATGACCTAGATGACCTAATATAAACTTATGACCTTGACATTCTGATTAACCTTAAACTCCGATCTTGTTCAATAACGAACAACTGAAAACACAAACTAGAGCCAGAAAACTTCATAAACCATCATTGCATAATGTTTAAATCTGTAGGTTTCCACATGGTACTATACTTTTGTTTACATTAATGAATTCCATGTAGGTTTTTAGAAGAATAGTTCCCAACAACATGACACACTACTGAATTAGGAAAAGACTCTTGTCCTACTAAACTATAAACAAGAGAAAACAAGTTGTGAGAAATGTTAGGTACCTATGTTACATTATCTTCTTCTCTTCGCATGATGCCCTTGTACTTGGGGAAATGCCACTAAACTTACAAGCGGGAGGATATCAATTACTATGGTTGCTGTTTTAAATTCAATTAATGATCAATTTATATATGATAGATAAGTGAACAAGTAAAAGAATGCAATGTCACTTACCGTTCAATTCCTTGATATCACATATCACTATGAATCACTCCCCCTGCATCAAAAGCATACATCACAAAACTTAATCTTTAATTTAAGCATACCATGTATATTATTAACTAGGCCGCTTCGCGAACGCTTTTTTGAGTCGCGTTGATGGATGAGCTTTTTTTAAGTTTTTAGTACGCGTGCGATCTCTTTACTTTTTCAAGTCCCATTGCAAAATCATTTTTATTAAATTAGGATATTTGTTATAAAGCAGTATTAATTGATACGGTAATACCAATTAATAGAATGTAAAATATATGGAGGCCCGAAGATTTGCTTTTTGAAGGCATTGTAGGTGATTGTTGTCAAGTTTCTAAATAAATAACATAAATTGTACGTATTTAGAGTCTACCCACTCAATAGGCCTAACTGATTTTCAGTGGGGGACAGTAAATCAAAGCGACTAAAAGCCTACCCTGTAGGCCCTGACCCAATCGACGAGTGAGCGATAACCAACCAAAGATCGATATTTTTAATAGG
Source organism: Sweltsa coloradensis (assembly GCA_024449915.1). Classification (NCBI taxonomy): domain Eukaryota; kingdom Metazoa; phylum Arthropoda; class Insecta; order Plecoptera; family Chloroperlidae; genus Sweltsa; species Sweltsa coloradensis. Next base: position 276,298 of record JAMZAV010000053.1, read on the forward strand.
AAATATAGTTATCAGTGGTATGGACAGTGCGAACACCCGCGGATCAACGCCAGAATCAACAAGGCCGATTCAGAACAACTCTGAATTTATTATGTGCTTTGTTGCTAGGAAGTCTCCAAAGTCACAGTTTACAAACTCCTAAGACATGAACTGATTGACTTAAGTCCAAATCAGAAGTTAAAAAACTTCTGAGTTTGACGGGAATCGAACCCTGGACCTTCTGCATTGGAAGCAGATATGCTAACAACAAGACCAACGAGCCACACAATTCTATTGTTACTTGTTATTATACACCTCAAAAAACTCATATTAAAACCTTAATTCTATGGATTCTGGTTAACTTTTTCAACTTTTTGTTTCCAAAGGCAATACATCACCATTACCTTAATGTACATGTGAAATATGAACGTTGTAGCCCTACCCGTTTGGTCAGAATCAACCTAAATATCACAAAAATATCGCATAAAAAAATCATTAAGTACAATATTCATGAGAAATATTTTTTCGATTATACCCAAAAACGTGACAGGTCTAAGTTCGGAGATTTCGAAGGTCCCCTCCAATTTTCATCAAGATCGCATATGCCGTTTGCCCGGTAGAGCGCAAACAAACACACAGAAAAACAAACTAAACAAACAAACCAAAAAAAACATTGGAAATGTTTTGAGGGGTCAGTGAAATTTTTAAAAGAGAAAAGTAGGTTGAACAATTGATTGACTAGTTATTGATATAAAAAATTGATATTGATAAATAATTCATACATCCGATTCCGTGCACTCAATACACTAACTAAGAAACGAGCGCCAATCATTGACTCGATTAACTCCAATTGGAACTTTTACTTGACTCACCAAGAAGCCTTTTAACAAGTCGAATATTTCAGGTAGCCAGCTCGACATAGTTCAACATTATGGTGAAAAATTCAGAATCAACTCAATCCAATTACTCACGGGAATTGAAGTCTATTTCCCACTTGTATTGATGGAGTACTTCACTTGGTCCGACACGAGAAATAGTTTTCTTCACATCTTTATGGCAGGTTACCAATTTTGCTACCAAACGAAATTGACAACAAAAGCATAGGCCTAACATACTGTAAGTAACGCCCTGTAACAAGAGCGCTACCGGTACCTACAAAACATTAACAACACTAAAAAATAGCACCAACATTGTGTCAGTAGATATTGAAGAGTTTTGTTTTACACAAGTCTAGAACTCGGTCAACCAGAAGTTTATTTCTGTCATTCGGACACATTTTCATCAGTTATGTACCCAATTTAACATTTAAATTAAAACATTAAAATATTCACAATTTCTTCAAGATGGAGGTTTGTGGGATGACAATAAGGCTCTAACTTTGTTATTGCAAATTGAATTATAATGCAACACATCAGTATTATTTTTCATTTATTTATTTTATTAAAAACTTTATAATACAATGCCTTATACTATATTAAAAAATAATATCCTGCCAAGTATAGACACAATATGTAGGTAAATATGTATGAATTAAAACATTTTAAAGATGGACCGATACCAATAATACCTACTGATAAATATCGATAACAAGGAAAATTACCAGCCACCAGTAGTATCAACAAAATCACTATACATATATTGTACCAAAAATAAATTAACTAATGGCCAAAAATATCATTGTTAGGTCAAAGTCATTTAACCTTGTTTAGCGATGAATTCTGCCACTAGTAACATCCATCAACCCTGGTCAAATTTAATTTGTTAAACATTGGTATCAGTAATAGTTGGTTTGACATCTGTCCATCTCCACATATTACTTGCAAGTTATTGTACATTTTAAACATATGATACAATAGTTACAACATTTAAATCGATATAAATTAAGCGGTGCTACAATATCATGTGAATTAATTACATATAAACATTAAACAAAAGCTACCTAGTGTCCTAGTAAATGCATTGATCTAGCAATTTCAGCTCATCTACATAAACCTGGACGGAGAAATAACATAATATAACATAACAATATCAAAATTCAATACAATTCAGTTGTTTAATTTAACAAAAAACTTATTTCAAATTACCACACTGTAAACATAAAACATATCTGTATTATCACATATAAGTAGCTAGGTAGCATTGTTTGCCACAATATAAGGTCAGCCTTGGTATATGCCTTGTATAAATGTGTTAATCTATTGTCATCTTGGGTAAAGCTTGCCCCCACAACATTAATGTTCACCTGAAAAAATATCTGGATATAAAGAGAAAAACACATAAATTTCCATTTAATATCTGGGTAGGCGGCAGGCATACTCTTTCCTTGGGCGTGCTTTACGTCGAGGCATTGAATAGAATTAAATGCACACAAACTAAAATTGGGGTTGTACATGGTAGTAATCCCTCTTCAATTAAAATTCCAGGTGATCCTATAAAAGTAAAATAGTGTTTAAAAAGATTTGAATTAAAAGAAAATGAACAGCACGTTCACACCCTACTTGAAGATTATGTGGAGACACAATCAGTTTGAATTAAACATGTGCCTACATTGCAATTAAGTGTTTAAATAAACAGGAGTTTGGGCATTGATTAAAGAAAAACTTCTTTATCGTTCACACCATGCCAATTTTGAAAGTCTAAAAATATATATAGGTGTACCGGTACATGTTACACACATGTACAGAGCTAAGCCACAGATATAAGCATACAACATGTTATACCATTTTATGGTAACAAATTATAGATCCTGGTTTTATCACCATCAATGTAGGTACAAATAAATAGAAAATCTAACTTAAATAATAAAGTTACAATATCAATGCATGGAATGTATATAGTAATTGATTAAAACAAAGCATTAAAAGTCATGTGCAGGGCATAAAACTACAAAACTGATACACATATACATGTTCATCACCTAATCAACTTTAAAGGGCTCCATATTTCCAATTGTGTCATTCAGGCTGTGTTGTAAAACATAACAAATCAGAACAATAGGTACCAGGTAGTTCATTTCACTTAATGACTCTTGCTATTAGTTGATAATGAAAGAATATCTACAGGCTGATAACATGAGTGGTGTGGGTGGAGTATGAATGCCATGCAATCTAGGCACAGCTATGCAACATTCATGACGTGACCAGTGGCGTGCAGAGGTTCGATAGGGACCGGCGCGAGCGCGATCATACTAATGGGTACACCCACCCCCGTGTATGTACTTGCGCTGGTCACACGGGGTCTGGGGCGAAGCCCCAGCCGCCGGAGACGGAAAATTTTTGGGTCCATTATTCCCTCAAGATAGCCTGTAGTGCGATCTGAGACATTTAGGACACTAAATTACTAATTGCAAATTTGCAATATTTATAGGAAACATTTCAAGGATTTGCTATATTTGCTATATTCTTTTATTTATTTCAAATTTTATATTAAATTAACCATTTACCATTTTCAATTTGTGGATATGTTTTTAACACACTGAGAAAATCATAATGTGGATATACAATTAACCTAGTATGGTCTGTTTGATCGTAAGGTAATTAGCACACCGAATCTAACATTAATCACAGGTTACAATACAATTATTAAGACAGCCCCTTTAAATTTTCTTCAACTAGGAAAAAGTGGATGTCTATTGAGCGAATTGTAAAATATTATTTATAGTACTTCCTATGCATATGGTTTTGACAACAACATGAGTGACAGTGTCTAGCTAGTGGTAGACTAGGGTACGTTTGTATACTTCTGAAGAAGCAGCAAACCTATCTACAGCTATGTTTATATCTATTTCACACGCCAAGGTCATTAGGTCTTCGAGTCTCTCCTCCAGGGGCGGATCCAGGACCTCTCAAAGTAGGGGGGGGGGGCGACTCAGCTCGCACCACACGGGGGGTCTGGGGGGCGTAGCCCCCTGGCTTAGTCCCGCAGGGAATTTTTTTTAGGCCTTTTTTCAAAAACGAGTTTTAATGACTTTAGAGAGGGTATATTTCAATATATTTTTTTGCAGTTGCTCACTAAAATAGGCCCTCTGGAGGAAGGTAAAACCGAAAGAAGGCCCAAGCCCAACAACAAACTGAATTAAGTCCCTTTGTAATCGCTATCGCTCATGTGTTTCTATACCCTCACATTTTCAAAATCAGTGTTGAAATTAATGTTATTGGACTAGGAAAACGCTTAAGTCCCGCCGCGTTGTTGGATGAGCGTAATTGGTGCATTGTGCTGCCATGTGTTATATGCGGTTTTCTGTTGTTCTGTGAAAAAATCATTACTAAGTTGAAATTTTTTTTAAAATTAAATTAAATAAAAAATTTACTTAAATTTAAATTTTTTTTAATAAATCATAATTTAACAAAGGGAAAAATCGTAATATTGAAATTTTCATAAGAAATAATTATTTGATTGCGCTCAAATTTAACACGAATATAATAATTCATGAAATTAAGGTTCTGTGAAAAAATCATTACACTAGGATGAAGCATGTTGGTGTTATAAGTCAAAGAACAGTTTTAAAAAAGAAAAAACCCGTAAAATTTGGATATTCATGAGAAATAACATTTCGATTGCGCTCAAATTTCATACGAATATCTTAATTCATAAAATTAAAATTCTGTGAAAAAATCATTAAAATTGGAAAAAGCATATAGGTGTTATAAGACGAAGAAATTTTTTAAAAATCGAAAAAAATCGTAAAATTGCGATTTTCATGAAAAATAATTTTTCGATTGCGCTCAAAAACGTGGCAGTTCTAAGTTCAGAAATTTCGAAGGCCTCCATAAAATTTCATTGTAGTTGGAGTATCAATTTAGCCGGAATCGTGTTAACAAACACACAAAAATACAGAAAAAAAAGAAAGAAAGAAAGAAAAAAAAACATTCCGGATTTTTTTCTCCAGTGTTGTGAAATGGAATCTTTGCTTCGCTCATCCAATGAGAGTAATTTCGCTCCCCCGAGAAAAATAGCCTAAGTGTTTTTTTTCTGTCTGCTCGCGCTCTACCGGTTAAATGGCTACTCTGATCGTGCTGAAATTTTCATGGGACCATCAAAGCCTATGAAGTTATAGATGTGTTACGATTTTGGGGAAAACCAAAGAAAATAATATCGTGTAACTGTGAGGAATTGACTAAAAGCAATAAACTTAAAAAAATCATAATCGAAGAAAACAGTTGATATTTCTGGAGTCTGAACATATTCATTATAGAATAAAATTTAGGTTTTCAAGGATCAAGGGGGGGCGATCGCCCCTACCGCCCCCTGCATCCACCACTGCTCTCCTCTTCAACGGTCGTGCGAAGGCGGTTCGTGATCAATTTTAATTTAGAAAATGTTCGCTCTGCTGATGCCGAAGACGACATAACTACCAAGATATTGCTATACAACTATACACCATTACATCCAGCTTGCAAACCTAGTGAAGTGATAACTAATAACAATTTCTCTTGTATTACCTGTACATGTTATATTTTTTCTCCCACCCACACCTTCTCTAGAGGTGAGTGGGGGTGGGTCACCCAAAGCCAGGGGGTGGGTACACCCCCTGGCTTTGGCACCGGCGCGGCTCGCGCCGCGGAACCATTGTCTGCACGCCACTGGACGTGACATACTACCGTACCGGTACCAAGTACACGGAGCACAAGGTCAATCTATAAACATACATATTTGGTTACAGCCTACTGAGACACACAATGGGCAATAGTATAAATATAATGCTCACTGGAAAATAAGAAATAAAGGTACGACCAATTAATTGGCTTTCAAATAGTAATACCTTCCAAATTCCTTACATCCTGCCATGTTCATTAATTCGAGGATGTTGAGGGCAACCTTCTGAATGACAATATATAGCCTACCCAGTACCCAGTTAGGGCCTACAATAGTTTGTTAGTGGATTAATATTGTCTTCCTCAAAGAAGAATATTTTTTTCCAAAGCCATTAAAAATAGCTCCGATATTGTCAGGTTACACTTCATATTAACTTTCATTGTTAAATTTTTGAATGTACAAATTATGACATTAGGCCTATTGTGCCACCAAATGTGTAGGTTTATATAGGTACCTAATAATTTCCAATCACTGCAAGAAGATTGCTTGTTGTGTATCTTTTACACATTCTAGAGCTACTCAGTTCAAGGCCAGCTTAGGTCCTCTGGAAAAAAACCGTTGGAAATAGAAATACAGTGCATATTAGTACAACTAATTATTGGCCAATGTCATGATCCAGTGTAGGCCTACCCAGTTAGACCCAGTTACTGAAAATATAAAGGCTACCTAGCAGGCCTGGGCCTACCACTTTAAAGTAGTCTACAATACACTTAGTAATGACTACCAGTTAGGGATGCACATCAATACTTTTTTTCATTATCGATTATCAAAATGGTACCATGTCATGTCATTATTGATATCACCAACAAAGCCTGTTCCTGTGCATATAAGTGGGACCTCAAGTGTGGCAAGTGTAAGTCAAAACAATACAATCGTCTTCCGTTTGCTGCCTCACTGTCTTCGATGCCATGTGTTTGGCTACCGTTATCGACTGATAGCTCAGTTCCAAACAAAACTCTCGAGTGTGACACCATCAGCGGATCAGCCCAGCCAGTGCATGGCACAATGCGAGATAATCTCCGTCTTTAGAGTTTTGGTTCGTGAAACTATTGACTAGGTAATTATTTGATATTTTGATTATCGATAATGATTAATGAATTTTGGTTATCGATTATCGAAATTATATCCATTATTGATTATTGGACACGTACATCCCTACTACCAGTACCGGTACTACCAATCTAATAAAAGGCCTACGGGAGGTAATCCTTAATATGTAAATGCACTGTAGGTCTAAATGGAAAATTAAATAACATTTTAACACATACTGTTAGGCGGGCAATTCCACAGCTAAGTGTCCCTGACTAGAGAAAATGAAATATTTTTATAGAAATGTATTCCATGAAAATTTAAGTAAATTAATATGTTGTGCTTTGGAAATAATTTATAAAAGTTCATAAAATTAATTTTTTTTCTCGCTTTTGCATGTATTTTAATTTCCACTATACCACTGCAGGTTGGGGAAAATTGTAAGAACATATTTTAGTTATTTAAATTTGGAGTATGTTTTTAAGCAAAAACTGATTCATTTAAACTCCTTTCAATACTTACATGTTGTATTGACAAGACAATACAAAAAAGGTTAAATGATTGTACAAACTTTAGCCATTTAACTCTTTTTACCAATAGGCCTACACTGTTTCCTAATATAATTCCGTTACCAAAAATCCATTATTTTTAAAATATCTATGTATTTGTATACTAAATTGATAACAAAAGTAGTTTTCTTCTAATGTTTCACTAAAATAAGGAAGAGTTTAATCAAAAATAGTTTTAAAAATATGTATTTACTCCATATTTCATTGGTAACGGAATTACAGAACACTATTGCTTTGAAAACAGTGTTAAATGTTGATAAAGTAGACTCCCTTGTTTAGTAGGCCTACCGTATTTACTCGCTTATAGGCCGCCCTCGAGTAAAGGCCGCACCCTTATTTTGACCACTCAGATTTTAAAGATATGGATATAAATACCATTGATAAATGGCTTCACATAATGGCCGCACCCCACTTTTTGAACTTGACAATTTCAAATATACCCGAGGCCTATACTCGCATAGCCTAAATACAGTAATCACCCTTTTTTTCATTAGACTATCATTTAGAGATAGATTTAACCATATGCAAGCATTACACCTATTAAAATTTATCATTCGCTGGGGTAATTCAGTTACCGAATAGGGGCTATAAATACCTTAAAACAGTTTAAATATCAACCAAAATGCCCAACATCCTTAAAGATTTTCAATAAATTGCATATACCATCATTAAGAGTTAGATTTTAAACCACATGCAAGCATTATTTAAATGTGTAATTTGCTGGGGTAATTCCGTTACCAGGGGTCGTAATGCCGTTACCGAATATAAATACAGTTTAAATATAGGCCTAGTAATTTAATTATTTTTAATGAAGGTAGGCCTATGTTATTTATGTTTAGTAGGGCTACTATGCTTCTAGATGTTGTAGAAGCTGCAAAATAGATATTTTTATTCCACCATTCACAGGTTTTCAACAATTACTAGGGCCTAACTAAACCAGTGACACATAGCACTTTCAGCGTAATTCCGTTACCAGTCAAAATCCTGCCTAAAAACTAATTTTAAATAATTTTAAAATAAAATAAACTTGTGCTAAATTTAGTTCAATTGAAGTCTATATAGGTCAGTTTATAGAACAGGGTTACCTAATTTGAAATATTTTCTTTTGAATGTGTTGTTAGCTCTCTGAAATGTAATTCCGTTACCGTGGAATTGCCCAGGCCTACATCTCGAATTACTAAATTTGAAAATATTTATAATGGAACTAAATAGGAAGGTATTTTCTTTAAAGCTCACAGTTGATCAATAGGCAAAATGTGTAGGCCTAAGTCTTATGAGTTAAGTTTTGTATTGCCGAGTGTGTTTCAATAATTAGTAGGTTGTCAACTCATCCTAAGTTGTAAGGCATGCCTACTAAGTACTAAGGTGTAGGCCTAAGCTTGTAATGCTAGTATCAAATTGCCCAAAATCCAATTTTTACGACTAGACCTTACTCTTTAGAACTACATACCGGTACCTAGTTGTGAGTGATGCTTGAGTTACCAACTTATTATGATTCTTTGATCAGCGGTCTATGACAAGGCACAAGTATGTTGGTCTGTCCCTAGACTAGAGACAAGGCTAACAAGAGATTGTGTCTTGTAAAGCTATCTACTCACTAGGCCTTCTCAGATAGTCTATATTGTACTCTTGGACACTTCTGCTAAGAATAACACACAATTAGGCTTCATTCTAAAATTCTTTCACTAGAGCCCAAGCCCTAGAGATTTTTTACATAGTTGTACTTAGCGCACGTTCAATGACTAGCATGCGGCACGCCTAATTGGTACAAAGCAAAATATGTAAGTAGGCTATACACGGACACCTCTAGCTAGATAGTGATGCTTAACAATTCACTCAAAGAGTGTAGGCCTACGCACCTACATAATCTATTTGATTGAACCTGGTTCAATAACTCATTATTGTAGGCCTACCCCACATCTTCAATTTAATAACAATGCTGATAATGCACTTCATGAAATATCAAGATAACTCACTCCGACAGTAGGCCTATAGTAATAGCATACTAGGTCTATGACTACATATTGGCTTGCTACAGGTATCTACTAGGTTTGCAAGTTTTATATTAGGCCCTAGATAGGTACCTAATTATTTATGTTTAAAACAATTGCAGCTTAACGGTTTTATATCATCAAATTTTGCAATTTAAGGTTATTTAAGGACTGTAGCATAGCCTACTATTGATCCATTGGTCTACTTGTTGCAAAGAAATAGGGTAGGCCCTAATTACTAATTATGAATGCAGAATGACTGACCATGGCTATTTTGATATGTTTTCAGCTTATTATTGATTGAAAACACCTAAAACAATGTTACTGGTACTGTACACCATGTTTATTGCACTCATGTATAGCCTAAAAATAATTCAAATTATAGGAAAACAACCTACCTTAAGTAGAACCTAATGTCGTTCTGTTGCGTTAGTGTCTAATCTTTGACGTTGGGTTAGGCCTAGGTTAGGTTATTTATTATTGATTGAAAAATCTAGAAAAGCAATGTAACAAAATAGCCGTGGTCAGTCATTGTGCATAATTACCAGAAAGAGCCTAAAATTCTTAAACTATCACTGTGATTGGGCGACATAAATCCAGAAAGACGAAAAAATTGAAAATCCAAAACATTGAGTTTAAATAGGCCAAACACCTAGGCCTACGTGAAATTCCCATTAAACCATTTAGCCTAGAACTTAACGGTTTAAATAATAAACAAGCGAGTTGAAGTTATTTAAACGTAGAGATCCAGTAAACCTATAGAAATTTGCTCTGAAAATATATTGGCCAACAAGATAGGATTTGAGGCCTTTAATTGTAGATATTACCATGTAGCAACAGTAGAGCAGAGCAGGCTGTTTCAATCATTGTACATCCCATCAATTAGAAAGTCCATGCGTCTGTAATGCCTTCTTTCCCAGAACTCTGATCCCTTTTTGTACAAAAACAGCACTAGTACAACTAGCATTGGCACCGTAAGAATTGTCACTACAATTGGGATGACATAGTCACGTTCACCTGAATTGTGTTCTGTTGTGATGGGAGGTCTGCTTACAGAATTTAGGCCTACGTCCGTTGTTTTAAGTGGTTTTGGCCTTTTCTTCAATGGTGGATAAGAAGCAACAATCCCACTTTTGTCCAGTGTGCTGTTTTTCACGTCACTTGTAGAGGACGTTGAATTGCTTTTAGTAGATGCTCCATTGATAATAGGTTCAGTTTTAGATGTGACTGCTTCCATGGTAGGCCTAGGGCTACCGGTACTAGGGCTATTACTGGCCCCGGTAATCGAGTTTTCGGAATTAGGACTCGCTGATGGCGGGATAGTTTTTTCTGTCATGAATGTCATACTACTATTTTGCAATGTTTTGCTAGTATTGATATGCTTAGCAACGCCCATAGGGTTAGGATTATCTGCAGGTTCGGAGCTGTAAGTAGGGCTAACGGTAGGGCTAGATACACTCACTGAAACTATAGATCCAGTAGTATTGTTTTTATTATTACTAGTCGTATCACTTAAAAACTGATCTGAAGAATTTGAATTAACAAATTGTTCATCAACACCTTTTCTTGGGAAGATTTTTGGCAGCTCGGCTCCTTTCCTGGGACTGATTTTTTGTGTGCGCCGGCCTAGAGAGTCGAGGTCTATTTCCGAACTTGTATATGTTAAAGGCCCCATTGTGCTACCAATTTTGCTATTGTTTTCTGATTCCGTTTGCTCAAATAGGTTTACACCTTTCCTTGCACTGATATGTGCATCTTCAGATTTTACTGGTTTAACTAAGGAAGAAACTCCTTCACGGGTGGGTTGGCCAATGCTCACATCCTCTTTAGTATCCTTCACTTCTGTTTTAACAGTCGTTGTCGAACTCACTGCCATCAAACTACTTTTTGAAGGTGATATCAGCTGAGACAACCCTTCTTCTAAAACTCCACCCTCAGAAGGCACAATCAATGATTTATTTGTGTTGGCTTGTTGTGGACTTTGGCTTTCACTAGCCTTAGGCATCAGGTCAGTCTTACTTCCATTCAAACTTAAATTAAAAGCACCAGGAACATTCGATTTTATTTGTTCTGTTTTGGCAGAAGAGCCGCCTTCTAATTCCACAAGTTTTACATTAGAATTCAAAGGAATTGATGAGTTGCTACTGCCAACTGCAAAAAGGTCACTTAGTTCTGAAGTGACACCTCGGCCTAGGCCTAGGCCTGCAGTTCTGAGAGTATCTTCACTAGGACTAGGGGACTTACTCGATTCCAGGGCCTCAGATAGGCCACCAGAATTCGCCTCCCGTTTAGTGACAGTTACTAGACCTAGATCTCCGTTTGTAGATGGGTCTAGGCCTAGACCCAAGCCAACATCTTGGCCTAGGCCTATCCCTAGGCTTACACTTGCTGAGCTGTCAGATGTAACACCCAACTTGGAAAAGGCATGTGACATACAAAAAAGTAGTATTACACTATACAGTGGATGTGTACTCTTAATATTAATCATTGCAAAAGTATTTGTTCACAAAAATATTAACATTGATAAATATATCTTAACCTAAAACAAGCTAAAACACTTCACACCCTGCTGCCCGACTTCCATCTGTCAAAACACGTACAAGAATGTCGCAGTTCGCCGCTCATTTGGAGGAGAAAACGCAAGCGAAGCACCAAAGAACTTAAATGTAGACAAAACGTCAACAACAACAGCAACAACATGCCCTGGCTTGCACAGTACGGCGTACGCGATACCTTAGCCGTATTACAAAGTAATATAAGTTAGTTACTCAAAAAACGAGAGGCTATCTACTACTTTTTCAAAAGTAATTAGAAATCTAGGGATTTCAGGTTCATGATCAAAACTTCACTACAGTTTTTTTATCTTCCATTTTATCCTCCTTGAAGTCAGTTCATGAAGTGTGTGGTAAACTGTATTATCCAAAGGTTGCGATTGGTTGGAATACGTGACTGGGCATCTCATTGGATTATAGGTAGTAGTGGTGGTAAAGTTTGAATGCTTGTATTTACCATTTTAGTTCACATACAAAAATTATACCGGTGGCATTGATAAAATAAAATATTTAACCAATATTGTAGATAAACTGTTGTGACTTATTGCCCTAGCCTAGTCAATGATGCCATTGTAAAACAAGGCTGCTCTTCGGGAGCGTAGTCCCCCTCCCCCGCTGGGGCATTTTCTTGAAAGAACATGAACCACTACAGTACTTATTCTTTATGTGTGAACTTATTTATCTAGTTATTTATTATTCTTTATCAATAATTATATTTTATTGCTATGTATCCTAATTTAATCTTAATAATAGACATGACGACATCCATCCATCCTGGTGGCGTTATTTCCAAGGATACATAACATAACATACAAACTTTCTTATCTCTTTCTGACTGGTGATTGCTTCGGGCTTAGGGGTTTAAAGTTACAGGAACCCGGCCCCTGTTGGTTAGGGCCCTCACAACTTATTTAACCTCAAACTGGCGCTGCAGTAAGGTGGAACAACACTCTCTGGTTCTACGATTGTCCCTTGTGGAAGAAAGTTATATCCTTGGCTAGCAGTGTTCACAACATGACGAACGTAAAGAATAAAATATATACTATCACAACTGTAAGATACATCCCCTATCGTATCTTCGTTTATAATAAACAACTTCACTTGATTAAAACTCAGACTTTATTTCACTATAAATTAAACATCAGCTTTTACAACACGTTTCCAATTCACAATCTCCGCCCGCCATCAATCACCTTCTTCTCTTCTCACCGCCCCTACTATTATACGTACTCACCGCCTTGCCTTTATTGTTTGTTTATACAGTTTGCCTGCGCGCCTTGTTTAAAATAATTCAAGTTCCCACACTACGCTTTGTTCCAACATCATTTAGTTGGGTAAATAGGGGTGTTTCCACCAATTGATCTTACCGACAGTGTTTTCTCGACTCTGATTTCGAACCCCGTCATTTGTCTATCCGCTATAGTTATAGTCACCTGAAGAGGGTCACACCGATTAAATCTGATGTGTATACCCTACAGCGGGCATCCTACAAAAATGTATTTATTTAGTTGATCTTGGGCATCACCGAATCAGCACCGGTCCAGCCAAGCTCGGCACCTCATCTCCTTCCTCATCTCTTGTTTGTCGCAACACCAGCTCTCCCCACCATCTTTCTCTCTCTTCAACCACTACCACAGCTCAGTCACCACTACCCACTTCTCTCCTCCCTCCACCACATCTGCCAGTACTGAGTCTTGCCATCTGTCTCGAGGTCTTCCCACCTTTCTACACTCTTTCTATTAGTTCAAATGCTTGTCTTGGGAAAAAAAATCTTCTCTATTTTCCTCATATGTCCATACCATCGTTAGTCGATCCCATCTTGAACTTTAGGCTCTCAACTCCTACTTTATTTTCTTCCTTATCAATATCATACTGAACTTCATCTCAGCTGCCTGTAGAGCACTATCTTCTTCCAGACCATTGGCCACGTATAAAATAAAATAAAATATTTAAAAAAATTAAGTTTGACGAGACATACCTGACGTAACCATGTATATTCAAATTGTCTCACTAGTTATTTTGGAGATTGGGTTATTGATGTGAAGGGAATGTCCGAGGGACTCAATTTAAGCTGAAGAAAACCCATGAAACAACTTTCAGTCAGGTTGAAGAATGGTTGAAGTTGAAAACACAGGAATGATCTAAAGACTAAAGAACACCCTTCGGGGTGTATGTTGTACTAGTAATATCCAGCCATTATGTAAACATGTTTGAACACCGAAGGAGTAGATGGAGTGTATTGTGTTTATATGCCTGAAATAATAATTAAATTTTATTGATTTAGTGAAAGTAGTGCATTCGTTTTCTCAGATATTTGTGGAGAAAGTGATAACTTGAAGCTTAATTAAATAGAAGACTTGAAAGATTTGCAGATTACGCACTCGTTTACATAGCATTTTGCTGGTAGCACCGTAACATGCTCACTCTATAGCAGTACCCCCCGTCTGGGTCTGGGTGGGTCCAGCGGAGCGGCGTCTGGTCTGGGGTAGAATAGGCCCAGAGCTTACCTCATATGCTCATCGTATACAAGGCGAAAACAGAGGATGTCGTCGGAGAACTTTCTCTTTGAGTACCTCCCCAACGACGACAATGACAACACGGACGATGACAAAGACGCCCACGGAGTGTTGGAAAGGTTGAAACTTTCAAGGCATCACTTGAAACTTCCAAAAAACTTGAAAGATTGATATTTTGTAACTCCCATGATAGTAGATATTATTTTGTTACTTTTAACTTTTAAGGTTATGTGAGGAATATTTGTACCGGTACGTTATTTTACGCCTTATATTTGTTGTTTTGACTAGTGTTGGTAGGCTCAACTAGTACAGGCATAATCTAGATGAAGAAAAAGAAGGTTAGTACTATTCACTAAACCAACATGGTTAAGAAATTAAATGCAGTGCAAAAATGTCTCACCACATTAAATGGAAATGGGACCAACAAAAACAAAAAAGTTTGCAAGTACATATTGCAATTGGACCACAGTCAACAATTCAATAAACTTTTGAATTAATGATGTTAATTACCCAACACTAGTCCGTTCGTTTCAATTATTGTGAAAAATCAAAGTTTCACAAAATTTGATACTTTCACGAAAATTTCAATGAAAATTTCAATGAAAGTTTCAAAATCTTAAATTTAATGACATTTTCCAACTCTACGCCCACGACGTGGGGGAACCCCCAACCCCTTGCATGCCCCCGGCTTGATTTCGTCACAGGCGCCTCCGCTTGGCTGTGTTTGGTTCTGACCAGCACAGGCCTGCCCTCCCCGTGTTCCCCCTCACTCCTTTATGCTCAACTCTTGGGAAAAAATAAGAACCATTCGGGCACTTATGATAGATAGCACTAATAGATAAGATAGGCCCAGGAACAGATATCAAATACGAGTCTGCATGTTCAATTCTGCTCTCAATCATCACACAGATTGAATTCGAACCATAACATACACACACACATATATATATATATATATATATATATATATATATATATGTATTTATTTATTTATTTATCGATCCTACTTCCGAAGTTTTTGATTATATTTCGAATTTGTTTTGTTAGAATATCTTGATATTATTATGATATTAAGTGGAAGTGGACCTTTCATAATATATATAGGATTGTGATACAATTTGTTATGAGGTAAATTTTTACATACAAAAATACATTTTTATTTACAGTACCGCACTATAAAGTACAACAATCGTAAGCATATCACATACATACACTAATTCCAGAATTTAATTACTCCAAACTGTTCATTAGTCGATGTCTCGGGTTCTAATTGGCTTAATGTAGTAAGTCACCATACAAAATTAAATACCGTGCGCAGATAACATCTCTCGGATTTTTCTACAATCCCACTATTTTATTTCCAATGCTGTTCAAGGTGGCTGTAGCTCTTCTTGTAGCACTTTTCAATGCTTCAAATGGAAGCTGCAAGTAAACGAAACAAAATTAATAATTCAACAATGTTTGGGTGGTACCGTTTAATCTAAGTTTGAACATTATTTTGCAATGCATGTCCAACTTTCATTTTATGACAGTGTCAGTTGATTTGAAAGTATTAGCAAATTGAAGAGTTGAATCCTGTGGGTGAAAGTGTGAAAATTTCTGGAAAATATTAAGAGTCTGTCTCACCCATGTAGAAATATTTGTTTGCCAAATGGTTGCCAAGAGGTAACCAACAGTTCACCAAGGTTTGTTTTTTGATCGCCAAGTGGTTGCCAAGTGGTCGCCAAAGGTCGCCACCGAAATTTCAACTAAATATATGATAGCCAAGCGTTCACCAAGAGGCAGCCAATGATTCGCCAACTTCTGCTCTCAGCTGGGCAAGGTAGCCAAATGGTTGCCAACAGTTCGCCATTTAGTTACTAAGTGATGATCACTTTTGGCGACCTGTTGGTGAACTGTTGGTGATCTGTTGGTGATTTAACAAATAATACGCCAAACGTCCGCCAAAAGGTTGCCATGTGTTCACCAACTGATGGAAGTCACCAAGACTACGCCAAGAGGTTTGCCAACAGTTCGCCATTTAATTACCAAGTGGTGATCACTTTTGGCGACCTGTTGGTGAACTGTTGGTGATTTTATTTAACAAATGAGACGCCAAACGTCAGCCATTAGGTTGCCATGTGTTCACCAACTGATGGAAGTCACCAAGACTACGCCAAGAGGTTGCCAACTGGTCGCCAATAGATTACAAAAGATTGTCACGTGGATACCTCGTGGCATACTGTTGGCGCCGTATAAACTGCATTCTTTCAGGTCATTGCCTTGTCCTTCAACGGGCTTGGGGTGGTTCTAGGATGCGAAGAGGTTGCTTGCCATTTGAAACAAGCGTGCGGTCGAGAGAAGAAGTGAACGTTAGCATCGCAGTGCTCGACAGTGTATTTTACGTTTGTACAGGCGTTTTATTAGTGTTGAGAACGCGAGGAGGATAGTTGCTGGTGTACAATACAAGGTGCATGTCGCCAAGAGAAAAGGTGTGTGTAACTTAATATAATATTTATATAGAAAAGTTATTTTCGTGTGTAAATAGAAACATAATGCAACATCAAACATGGCAGTTTCCAGTGACGTCCTACTTAGAGCTACATGAAATCTTAGTAAATATGTTATCAACATTTAGGTGAAGACAAAAATCATGGCTTGTCCGTTACGAAACATCAATATAATGAATGTATTGCATTTAGAACAGAGTTCTTATAATTCAATACATAATTATTAATGCTGCTATATGCCCTATACGTTCCTGCTGTGAATATCTTCATCCTGAACTTCATTGCACTTAGTAATTCAATTTGAGGTGATTTTGATGGTATATATAATAAATTCGAAAAGCGTGGTCTTCAATCTGTTTCCTTACATTCTTCTACATTTTTATATAACATCCTACCCATGCATACTAAATACATATTATGACCGGAGGCTATAATTTGTGAACTCTTGGCGACCTCTTGGCAACCTTTTGGCGTCTTTTTGGCGAACTCATGGCAACCTAGTCGCTTTTTTTTTAGAAGTCGCCAACAGTTCGCCAAGAGGTCGTATTTTGACACAAAACGACCTGTTGGCGCACTTTTGGCTTCTTTTGGCGACTACATTGGTGAACTCGTTGGTGACCTGTTGGTTACTTTGTGGCGACCTATTGGCTAACTGCGTGGTGACTACTTGGTTAGCTTTTGGCTACATGTTGGCGACCTTCTGATTTCTATTAGGTCTCACCCATAAACAAGGCCACAATACCAGTGGTAAATAATCTGATGTCATAGAGTTTATTTATTTATTGATTATGCTTCATAATACATGCAGCATAATTCGTCCAAATAACAAAGGAGTGGATAACATGCACGTTTTACAAGATATTCTTTAAAACAATACAATGATTAGAGCTTATTCTTAATTCAATAATAATATCTACTGGAAGTTTGCTCTTGGCTCCCAGAAAATATTGAAAATATTGCATGCAAGTAACGAGGACGGGATAGGGATAGGGAGCGTAGCTACTTCATCAACAGGTTGTCGAAGAGAAATACAAATAGAAACCTCGTTTTTTTTTTGTGGTGGTGGTGGTGCTGGGTTCGAATGTTCCTTCTTTTGAGTAAGGATAGTCTCGTCTCCGACCCAAGGTCACCAACAATATTCTGTACCATACTTGTTGAAGGGCAATGCCAATAAAAACAGCATGTGAGTCGGAGGTCATGTTCGGTTTTTATCGTGAACGTGAGACGTGACAAATAGACGGACGGACGGTTCACAGAAAAGTCATGCCTATATAGGGTTATATTTTATAATATCGTTATAAAAAATTAATAATTTGGTATGTTTATGAACTTGGAAAGTGACGAACAGGTGGGCAAATTGTACTTAAAAATCACATGAAATTAACATTAAAATTTTAAAAAAAGGATCTATCAAAAGTGTATATACTATTGCGTATGTTGGTCAGAATTAATGGACGGAAGAGTTATTCTAAAATAGCCGCAATTAATAAATATAGAGAGGGTGTTCACTGTTCAGCTAACAAAGCAATCATTGATAAACTATTAAATTTTGTGATTTAAAAAATGACATCAATTAAAGTCGTAAAGAAAGGACCGTCAAATGTCTATACGTTTCTGCTGAAGTTTGTCCGAAGTAATTGAGGGAAGTGTTATTTTAAAATTGCAAATATCAATTAATTATTGATAACTACAATGGGATGGGAGGACTGAGGAGTTAGTAAAGGGAGGTAAACTCTAGTTACTATCCGGACCACATATTACTAAGTGTAAGCTTGCCCATTGCGTTATAACTATGTCCTTTTTACCAATGAGCCTATTTCAAAATAGGAAAAAATTACCTTTTACCGGGCAGAGAAGGTAGGGCCTACTCATACAAAGTAAAAATTGCATTTCCAGGGATGTTATTTTCATATTTGGCACCGTCAATGGTTGACATTTGATATCGTATTGATTATATGAAAGGCATCCGGATTTTTTATCATTATTTTGAAGACTATTAGAAATGTGAGCTTGATGGTCAAACATTTGTGTTTTATTTGCTCACAGTAAAAGTGAGTACCCTGTGCTATTAATTGGCATACACGACAACTCAAATTTCACTTGAGCCCCAACAATAATTTAGCTCAGATAGATTTTTAATTATTTTTTTGGTTTGTTTTTGTCTGTTTGTTAATTTTACGCAATGATAGCCATTGATGAAATCACTTCGAAATGTGACTAGTGGTGTATGTTTGAGTACAACAAGCAAATATTCTCATGAATAATCTATTCTTACGATTTTTTCAAGAATAAATGGAATTTCGTGACAATTTTGGGCAATCACCAACGGGTGGGCTTACAAATAGTTATAATTACTGATTGGACATTTTGTAATGTAACCAAAGAAAAGTTAAAAAGCAGAATCCATAAAATAAACTTTTATAAAATTGAGGCGATTTTTCTATTTGGAGCCTTCTGACCAAACGGTGGGGCTACAACGTTCATATTATACATGGACATTAGGTTATGGTGATGTAGTACCTTTTGAAGAAAAGTTGAAAAAAGTTAGCCAGAATCCATAGAAATAAAGCTTTTAATATAAGTTTTTTATTGTAAATAATACCAATTGACAGATAACAATAGAAACTTGACAACAATCACCTACAATGCGTAGGCAGCAAAACAAAGCACTTGCAAAAGTAAAGATATCCCACGCAAACTAAAAAATTTAAAAAGCTCATCCATCAACGCGGCGGGACTTTAGCGTTTCTCTAATAAATGCTCATACACCCATCAAAACAAGATTACTATACATAGCCAAGCACAAAGCAGATGATATATAATAAGTCAATTCAAGATAGATTTTTAAATATTTTCTTCAAGGGTATTGTTGCTGTTAATTTTGTTCGCATATTGATTGTCCTTATATTATAATCACTCGATGTGGTGGACAAGTGGGGAGTATAAGTACAACACCAATCACATAAGTAACACACAATCTATTCTTGACCAAGCAATCTTATTTCAAAAGAATAAATATTACTTGTACAATATGGGGAAACCAGGTATTTTACAAAATAGTTATAATTACCTGATTAGACACATTTTGTAACTTGTAACAACAAAACATCCACAAAAACCATAAATGGACACACGTTATCAAAATAGGGACGAGCTTTATTATATTATTGCAACCCTACAATACCTTACGGCTAGAACTCCAATTCAAATTCCAATCCAAAATTAATTTTCAGGTAATATTTTGTTTTTGTTATCAGTAAAGTTGGTCCCAAGATGTTTTGGAAACTATAATCACAATCTCTACTGATAGCATCAAGATTGAGTTCATGTATATGTTTTGTTTGAAGATATACAACAAACGACAACGAGAACCAAAATTGTTTGTCGTAGTGGCAGCGTGTGCCTTACAATGCTGGAAATATGACTCCAAACTTCATTTAACTGTAGATGTATTTTATGTCACTTCCAATCAATCAATCAACTTCAAACAATTGTATTCTGTTGTTGGATGAGCGAAGCGAAGACTTCAGTTTCACTTACCATGAGAAAAATAGCTCGGGTGTTTTTTTTATCTGTTCGCACTACTGGGCCGGCACATGCGATCTTGATGAAAACTTCAGGGGACCTTCGAAATCTCTGAACTTAGATCTGCCAAGTTTTTGGGTACAATCGAATAAATATTTCTCATGAATATCGTACCTTTACGATTTTTTCTATTTTTTATTCGATATTTTCGTGATATTTCATCCGCGACTGGGCAAATGGCTGCTTCGATCATGATGAAACCTTATGGGAACGTTTAAAATCACTGAACTTATATATGTTACGATTTTGGGGACAATCGAAGAAATATTTCTCATAAAAATCGTACTTTTAGGGCAACGATTGGTCAATATGACCTCTCGCCTCCCCGCACCTTTTCGCGGCTGGCTCAATGAGGCGCATGTTAGCTATCGGTAAATGACGACACGAAACAGTAATCATTAGACAAACATAATCAACCATAAAAGCTCATCCATCAACGTGACTGGAAAAAGCGTACTCGAAGCGGCCTAGTATTAGGAATATATACAAAAGAGGACACATAATGCACTTTACCCACTACATACATGCATGATTTGAACTATTATTAGGAATGCTGTATTGCAGTACTGCATGGTACTGTTGTTTTTAGGCTTCTGAGACTTGTTTTAAAATTAATCAGGAATGTAGCTACACTGTCCCAGTGTTACCCTCTTCAGGTGACTAATTAGGTTAAATGGGTGTTCGGACAGTTGGGAAAATATTTAAAGGAATGTTCGTAGTACTCAAATCCAGGCATTCGCATGTGATACATTAACCTCTATTAGGAAGAAGTTCTTTAATATTGCGGCCCTTCTAACAAATTTCACTTTGGGTGTTATCTTGAAATAATTTTTATACACTGGACGCATAAGAGTCCAGTACACTATGTTATAAAGGGATCACAAAATAATCACAAATCGAAAATCTCCAAAATGGGCGTGGGACTTCAATTAATTTCTCATCTCTGTCTGATTAAGGAAAACAACTAATGTAAGCTGAGGATGAGATTAAGAACTTTTGAAGATCTTCCTTAGAAGAAATGTTAATCACAATTTGGAGATGTATTTCGTAAAATATGCTTATGTAATTTATTTTGTTAATTGATGGTTAGCCCATAGAAACTATCTTTATTATATTTTCCACATTCAACATTCTTTAATACTATTTTGATGCACGTAGATGAATGAAATTGATTTTTTTTTCGCACGATTCTTGGTTTAGTGGGTACAAAACTACCGATACTAAAGATTAATTGCAATTATATTTATTGCCCACATTTTTTACGTGGACCAGTAAAGGATGTTGTAACATCCCTGTCAGTACGGCCTCATTATACTTACATCGACTGCAGAGCTGATAAACGTCGTCAAAGACTCAACTCCACCCACAAGACTGCTCAACTTTGCAAAGCTTCACCCTCGTTCCATACTTCTCTGCTGGTGTAGTGTCCAGATGGTTAGGCTGTGTAACATAAACTTTAATCACGATCTAATGATGCTGATAAACTCGTCAAAGACTCAACTCTCCACAAGACTTCGCCCAATTCTTTGCAAAGCCTCCCCTCGTTCCCATATCTCGCCGTGATAGTGTCAGTGATTGGTTTTAGGCGTACATAACTTTAATCACGATCTAACAGGCTGTAAACGTCGTCAAAGACTCAATCCACCACAAGACCTGCCCAATTTTGCAAAGCTCTCACCCTCGTTCCCATACTTCTCTTGCTCGGTGATAGTGTCCAGGATGGGTTTAGGCTGTTGACATAAACATTAATCACCGATCTAACAAATACTATGGACAAACCTTAAAGACCTAAGATGGCCTTGGCCTCTCTGGCCAATTATCATTAAACAAAAATTAAAAAAAAAAAAATAGGCACCTTACTTTGGTGGACTATCCCTTCATTTTTCCTTAAACAGACATGTACACGGCACGCTCGAAAGCACTCAAATTCAGATGTACAATGCTCTAGAGAAAAATTGATACAACATACGAGAATTATAAAATGCACAAAACACAGATATTTTTATGCAGAAGAACATACAACAAACAGAATTGATGCATGTAATAAACGCTACTATACCATTGTTACGCATAAAGTCGACGCAACGGGAAAAAAGAAGAGGTTGTTCCCGCCGAGTTGACTTTACGCATAACTATGGTGAATAGTAGGGTTTATTACATAAAGCAATTCTGTTTGTTGTATGTTCTTCTGCATAAAAATATCTGTGTTTTGTGCATTTTAGAATTCCCGTATGTCGTTTCAATTTTTCTCTAGAGCGTTGTACATCTGAATTTGAGTGCTTACGAGCGCGTATCAAGGTCATATTTGTCTAGTGAAGACTCTTAACAATATTTTTTAACTATCATTTAATCCACAAAACGCATAAGCTTTAATGCAAAGACAATCCTTCAAACACCAATTAACTGTCCTGACACGATTAACACTCAATTCTTGACAGAGTCCCCAAAGACAAAACAATCAAGTGCTTCTATAAAAATCAGAATCCTTTTAAAGAGCTTAGGCTCGTAGTAGGAAAACAAAAAATTGTGACCTATGAGGTCACATGGCTAAAATAAGTCGAAGTTAAATAGTATTGGTCCACCTGAGACGGTACATCATGAAGGTAACGATGAAAAGTTTAATCAATAGCGAACTGTCCTTCATTCAAGAACTAGCAAACATTTTCAACAATAGCTGAAAGTATAAATATTATAAAAATTTGTTTTTAGTGTCAGATTCTAATTATCGCTGATACTTCAAGTGTATAGAACTTGAAACTCAAGGCAGATTTTTTCAGGTGTCAGAAATGCGATTTTGAATATCAGAAATTATTGTTGAAAATGGAAAAATGTTATTAACCTTTTGTATTTCATCTATTAGTGTATTGTTGAGGAAATAAAACTTGAAATTTTCATAAATGTTCATTATTTATTGATCGGGCTGTTCTGCCAAGGTGGTGAATGATATTATATGAGTACGTTTCATCATCAAATAACGTCACCTACGGGTCGCGAGGCACTTGAAAAAATATTGTTTGAATAGTGAATTGCAAAGCATTCGGCGTACATTTATAAGTCGACGTCAGTCGACGAGTGAATGGGGACTTGGGGGAATGACAATTGCTTCTCTATTCATGTCGCAAAAGTGGAATATTATTTAGTGCGGCCTCGCGTCTGAGGAAGTTGATGGATGTCACCGAAATACTACACAGCGGGTGAGTGCTGTGCATTGTTATTTTAACCGTGTTTTGTTCAGGAAATCAGTGTAATTAGGGATATAATTGTGTCAATTCAGGACATGCCATAAATTAAATAGTGGAAGAGGGATAGTTGTGCTAATTCAGGCCATTATGCCATCAGGACCAAGGTCTCAAAACCAGGACTGTCCTGATGAAACCCTAAAAGGAATAGGCTAGCTGTTGTCGTCTGCAAAAGGTTCTCTAGTAAAGTGTAGCTCACTGTTTCTAGTGAGTTCTTACCTGCAAAAGAGTTATCAAGAGCTTCTGTATGAATGTGTGCCTATTCTTCTCGTCTGCAACGTAATCCTTATCGAATCTTGCACGGTCCATGTCTATCACAGGAGGTGTATTGTCAGCCTCTATCACCGACTAGAAAACATATTTTCAAATGTCAGTTAATTAGAAATATCAACGCACACTGTTCCATCTGTAAAGAATATTATTTGTTTTGGTAAACGTGCACAAGAAATGATTGGATTTGATATTGCTTAACGTCTCATATTAATGCACTTTGGCTATTCGAGACGAGGATGAAGGATGAACAGAAGGGAGGAGGGGAAACCCGGTACCGGCACGTAGCCTACTCCTTTCGAAAAGTACCAAGGAGACCAACGGCGAAACGTCCCATCCGAAAGGACGGTGTAACCTTGACAGTCATATAGGTTCCTCCACTAACCCAGACTGCCGAGCAGACGTCGAGGAGAACGAAGCCGTTACACTAGCTCATGGACCCTCCATCTGCTCCAACCAGCGATATACGCGAGTTTCAGGGCAGAGCGGTCACCCACTCTACCCCTGACCACGCCCGAGTTTGCTTAACTTCGGTATTCGAGTGGAAACCGGTTAACTACCTCGGCTAAACCGCTGACTATGTGCACAAGAAATAATTCATATCGTAGATACCCCCGTCTGGGCCCGGGGTAGAATTTGGCTTAGAGCAAATCTCTGCTGATCGTTAAAGTCGAGAAAAGAGATAAATTCCATCTCGCAAACATCAGTACGAAATAAAAAGGGGGGGATATGACTCTCCGAAACTAGAGACGAGCTCAGTCTTCGTCGGGGACCTTGACGACCACCCCGACGACGACGGCAATGACAACGCAAACGATGACAAAGACGATGACGACCACGATGTGAGAACCCCCTTTCCTCTCCCTGCCGGTGGCTGGTTCTGACCAGCATGGGCCTGTCCTCCCTACATCCCTTATAGGCTAGAGTGGCGCATAATGACCTTTCATTACTGTAATCCATTGCGTAATAAAAATTGATGGCTTTTAGTCTAGTTTTAGTTTTGTTTGTAGCTTTAGAAGAAAAAGAAAATGAACAAGAAACATAAAATTTGTGTTCAAACATGAGATTGATTTGTGTGATCCCTTACAGCAAACTTTATAGAAATTCATATGCAGGAGTAAATAGGGTAATTTTGTTTAGTAGCCAAACGAAATAAGAAGCATTTAAGAAAGTGTATTTCTCGAATGATCATGAACCAAAGCTTATGGTAGTGTTAAGACTTACGTGTTTTGGTTCCGCTGTGTCCGCAATGCCCGTGGTGACCGGGGAACCAGTAGGGAGGGCAGTCGACAACGTCAGAAACTGGCAGAGCACAGCTACAATGCAAAATGAGATCACCATTCTTGTTAGTAAGTCGCCTGAAATATAAAGAGAGTGAAATTAGCTTTAATGAAAACATTTGTACATTGTTTTGGAACTATATCATCACCCCACAAAAAGTTCAGAGTTTCTTATTCTAATTAAGCATAGGCCTATAAGGACTTCGCGAATGCAATTTACAGTCGTTTTGATGGATTAACGATTTTGGCTTTATGAGCCCCCGTTTCCTAAAATTTTACTTCTTCTAAGCCCGGAGTAGAATTGGCCCATGGCATTCCTCTGCCGATCGTAGGAGGCGAGACAAGACGTAACGCCCATCTCGCAAACATCAGTTAGTAAGTACATTTAAGTTCAGAGATTTCGACGGTTCCCCTAAAATATTGAATGAAAAGACTACATACGTGTTTCTTTCGTGTCCTCATTACCTTTTTTATGATTCCATTAATGAATTGTTTAACTAATTGTTATTTGACTCGTTTTGTTATACCGATCGGTTACAACTGCTCATTCTCACAAAATTCGAGCTCTATCAATGCTCCATATTAGTAGCTCTATATTAGATATATTAGTGTTCAGCTGGACACATTTTGGGAAGCTGGAAATGTGACTTTTGCAGTTGGAAATGTTGTTTTGGGTATTTGAAAAATGATTCGTAATACGAGGATTTAAAATAACTACTACTACAACCATTGAGTATAGAACATACAACCTATTTCAACTGTTCCTAATTCCCTCTCATTCCTTCTTTATGCAATTGAAATTGTGGTGTAGTAAACTTCATCATGCATCATCATTTTCTGCAAGAGTGCAGATACATAACGATACACAGCCACTGGAAGAAACATGTTTCTTTTTAAGGAAGAAAAAAGGTAATTTGTTTAATTGGAAAAAGACACTGCAACAGTGTGATCTTGATTGGGAAATGGGAATCCCCAAAACTGATGACGTCACACTAATGTGAACGCACGACCTTGAAACTTAGCTTTTCGTGACGTTACGTTTAGGCGCTAGTTTTCAACGTTTCGTTCTATTTAAATCTAATATATTTAATTTACATCATATTTAATTAATTAATTTAAAGCCGGTGTTCATAAACTCTGTGTGCCCTAGAAAATCTGGTGGTCAGCCACCCACTGAGCCGACTTATGTTGAAAGCAGGTGTAAGATATATATATATATTAATATTATATATATATATATATATATATATATATATATATATATATATTAATATTATGCTTATATTCATACGTTACATAACATAATGTGTATATGTGATAGCAAAGACACGTGGCAAATTATTTGTGCAAAATATTGTTCCGATTTGTAACTATTTCTGCTTTAAAATAAGAACAATACGCGAAATATTACTACGCGCTTTGAATTACCCAATACGCAAATTTAATTTATTAATGTTGTTTTGTGTGTAGCTCTGTGCCCTATTTCGTTTTGAAAGAGTGCACGTACTGTTAATTGCACTTTATTGTAGTAACATTAGTATATCTTTACCGATAGGTTGCTTGCACGTGACTATTTCAGATGTCGAAGGTAGGATATTGCGACCCAATATGAAAGCTAACTGGACAGCACAAGGAAGGTAAATTTGAACATGTATTACTTTTTCCAACGATTTATTTTCTTACGTTAAACAAGTCTTGAATAAATAGTGAAGGTAAAATTTTAAATTTCACCGTTTAAACAACATGCACTTTATGTATTATAGGTACTCCACTATCGTGATCTTGAATTTGCTGATAAACGTCTCCACTTCTTTAATTGTTTTATTCAATTTTGTTAATGGTGATAATATGGTATTAAAGGTTAGTTAAATGTTCCTTGCCATGGGATTCGAACCCACATCCCCCCTTGGAAAGATATCCTACGGTCTTAAACTCAACCATATGAGACCATGGATGCCTATACCTTTCGCGGGTGCAGATATGTTCTGCGAAATTAACAGAAACTAGCTAATAACACGTATTTTAAAACCTCTACACAATATAGTAACTTAGTAACTTACCTTTCATACATCACTAGTTTCGCTAGCGGAATGCCACTGGGTCGTTGAAAGAGAACCAGACCCACTCCGTCAATCACAGCCGCGGGAAAGACACCGGGGAAGTAACAGCGAGTACAAATACACCGGCGTTTATTACGTATTTTTTTTTTAAATAACCGTTTTTTTATTATTACAAAACTTATATGACAGGATTAATTATCCACTAACAAATCATATAAAACAAAATACAGTTATAATGTGATATTTTTACAATTAAAAACACAAAGCCAGAACATGGCTATAACTATGGGATCTATAAAGTTAATAATTTTTCTGCCGTCAACACCTCTTAATATACCGGGCAATAAATATTAAATATTATATCATCTTTACGAATAATAATTATAATGTTTTGCTACAATTTTGTTAATAATAAAACAATAATTAAACGCAATTATTCTGATACTAAAGCAGTTTTAAATATTATCTAGTTTTATGGGCAATTTAATATCATTTCTGTCAATTAACATCTAGCTAGATTTAGCGGTTTTCATTTACTTTATACCGTTGTTAACCTACATTATATAAATATCACTAACTTAACACATTTTTAATTTTAGTTTTGGAACAAAACTTCGGACATAGAATTGTCCGTTATTGGGCACTCTGCCAGCATATTCCAATATGTTCTTCCTCGTAGTTATTTCTGCGGTTACTTGACTAGCTATCGATTTCTTCATGTTGTATTGAACTAGTGAAAGTTGGAAACTAGACATAGCAATAGCATCCCATGCACCTTATCTGTATGCATGGTCTACATTCTTAATACGAATTGAATCACCAATCAGGCCCTCTTAATTTCCTAGTAGGGTACTCCAAACTACAGAGAAATCACATTTAGTAATCAGAGTAAAAAAAATAGATTGCGTAAGATATTTAACTAATATGAGAGAAAATAGAATAAATAAATAAAAATATAAATTAATTCGAATTTACTGTACCCACTCAGTCACATATTATAATATTTAATTATCTACTTATTATATAAGTATAGGCCTTATAACCGCTTGTATCGTCTCAAATAATAGATACGTAAAGGACATACTCTATAACAATACTCACTTTTAATATCCTTTCTTGTTTTGAAGACTGGTCACAATTCACTTGCTTTAACAGAATAGATGTGCCTATTAATTAATTAATAGAGACCTCCCGCCATAGTATACCCTACCTATCTTGATCGTGGTTCACAAATAGCTCCCAAACCGCTGCTGAGTTAGCTCCAAGGTATTCAGTGAACGGGAAGTCATTATAAGAAAGTGAAACTGAAATCTGTGCCTCCGTGACCTTGAATTAATGTACTTTTGTTACACTTGATGCCCGTGTCCTAGAAGCGAAATTAATTGTGTAAGACGTTTGTTGGAGATGCAATGACAGGAAGGTAGTGATGGAGCGTTCCCTGGTAATATTACCGACATATGTGTAGCTCCAGAGTCAAGTGGGAAACTGATGCGGAAGTCCCGAGTTCGATACCCTGAATCAAAGTTTGTTCAATGACTTTTCGCAGCCATTAATGCAAACGCAAGGGATAAGTCCTCTTAATCAGCATTTGGACATTCCCTTCATGCACAACTACCCTAACTGAATAATACCTCATTAGACATAGTCGTGAAGATGGCATGCAATTTGTTCCACGAGAAATTACCGCATTTTTCATTTTTGATATTACTTTATTATTATTGTGTTTATTCCGTGCATTCATTACACATTATTATAATAAACATATGGATGGATGCAAATAGCGGACCTAAGATCCATTTTGGACATATATCCCCATTCTAAGAATTATACAAAACAACAATAAAAAAATTTAATATATCAAACAAGAATAAAATCATTCTCTTGATTGCTCTCTTGAACGGATTTTTATAATATAATGTAATAATAATACAAAATTAATGTAATGATATAATTGTGATTTCACAGGAATATTTTTAACTTTTTGATCCTATAATTAATAAAAATAATACGTTTTCGCGAATTTCTTAAATATTATACTTAAACCTGCTTATTTTTGTGTCCCATGTATACTCGAGCATTGTTACAATAATGAAGTCTAAAATAATCAATAGCATTAACATTAATTGTTATTATTTAATATAATTCAGAAGTTAAAAAATCCATCCCGATTGGGGTTCGAACCCGAGTCTCCCACATTCCAGATAGACGCCTTAGCCAACTAGACCACCGACACTAATGCAAATACAAGTCAGAAGTTAATAAGTTACCGTTTCGGTGGTCTAGTTGGCTAAGGCGCCTACCTGGAATGTGGGAGACTCGAGTTCGAACCCCAATCGGGATGGATTTTTTAACTTCGGAATTGTATTTAATATTAACAATTCCACTTATGGGAGTGTTTCCCGACTAACCAAATCGAAAAATGCATTGTTGTATATTATGTTGTTTATATTCAATTATGTTACAAATATAATTACTTTCATCATCTAATAATAATTGTCTTACTTCTTCTTCCTAAAAGTAATTGTAGGCAACCTGTCAAGGACAACTGCCCTTTTCTGATGAGTAATTATTTATTCAGAGTGTGAAGGATTGGTAGGGGTGGATTGCCAAGGGCTATACGTGATCCAGCAATAATCTTTTCACTATGAAAAACGTAAAGAAAACTCTGGTCTATCGAACCAACGATCTCCTGAACTAGATTCCCTCATGTAAGGTTAAACCTCATTGCCCATCACATGATAAACCATCAAGCTAGATATTTACCGAACTCTCTGATTTATTAAGTGACATATTATTCTCAGTACAACGTATCTCTGTCGCACCCCTTTCTTCTAACGAGTGAAAGCTCTTAGATTATGTGCATACATGTGAGGAGCACAAAGAAAGTTGTTGCATTGTATGAACATGCTTTGAATAAATATGCGGTTACGCGTTTAGTGACTGACTGGGATACATAATTAAGAAGTTTGATTCCCTATAACCCCACTTATTATAATTTATATTATTTTTTAGTAATATTTAGTTGAATATTGGCACATACTAATTAGAGGAGTAACAATCGAACAAAGAATTAGCCGAACCTCCATTCTTCTCAACTCTCAACTTACAATTAACAACATTGAAATAAGGGGGGGGGGGGATTGAAAACCCCTAGCTGATGCTTTTGGTCTACTCTTTAAATAATGTACTAAAGATGTGTTAATATATTATTCTTGCTTGTCAACGATGTAAAGTATCAAATCATTCAGATGTGGATGTGGCGAGTTCCAGGCGGCCAGGATAGGTATTTACTAAATGTTCTTTTGCTCTTGTTTGCAACACGAAAAGTTTTTTATTTTATATTTTATGCGAATACATCACAAGATTCTCAGAATAATTTTGGAATATAAACAATCCTCTCAATAAAGTAGATCTAATGCACGTACCGAACACGACCTCCGATTGACATGCGTTTTTTGTTGCTGTCATTGTTCTTCAACAAGGGTGATGCAGAATGGATTTTGGTGAACCTCGGAGTTAGGAGAGGGGGATAGCGTTTAATGTAGGGGTAATTGTTAGTACTTGGCACCTCCACCAAGATATTTATGTTGCACATAATTTAATTTTAGTGTTTTTCTTAGACAAGTTGATGATGTAGCCTCGCATCCTAAGGCTGTTATCAACCTTATCATTCATAGCCTCGTTTCTACATGAATTCATTATTCTCTGAAATATATGTTGGTGAGGGAGTATAGAGCGTATACTTTAAACATGGCAAGCTTGCCGTTATTACATGACGTTTCCCCGCCTTGAGCTTGGGGTAGATTTTGGCCCAGAGCATGCATGGCAGTGCTGATAGAAAAGAGGCAAACCATCAGCTATAAAGCAGGGAAGTATACTCCCCGAAACTAGAGGCGAGCTCTTTAAATAAAGTAAAAACTAAGCAACCTTGAAAAATGTATTAAATGTATTTGGAACGAAAAATACCAATACTTGTCTGTGCTTGTACTGTACTACTACAACAACGTCGACGACGAACAAAAAGCCTAAGATATTTTCACAAATTTGGCAGGCTATTCTTAAACCAATTTAAGGTTATCAGTTAAAATAATGTTGATTTTTACGAATTTATTTTTTAAAGTCCGAAATATGCCATTGTTGTGAATAGATTCTGGTTTAGTAGATTGATAATAAATATTGATAAATAATGATAATATATTATTGCGTGACAACTATATGCACATTGTCTACTGGCTGAAAAAATATATATTTGAAAATGCCAAACTTTTACCCTTCTCCTGCACTCAATGAGTTGATTTATGCTCAAGAAAACCAATTATAACCTCCGAACCAACGTGTACCCATGTCCTCGACGTCTTATAGGCGGGTAGGGGGTGGGGGGATGGTATCCCTGCACCTGACGTTTTACTAGTGCCGGAAAATCAATTTCGTCATATTTTAAGCTCTCTGAAAACATCAAAATTGTGATTTAGAATAATAACAAAGTTTTGTTAGTGAAAATTAATGTGGTTGTATAAATCAGTCTCCATGTAGGATAGCTAAACAAATTTACTGTCCTTCTTCATTAGGTACTTCTTCCAAGGTTTGTAGCGTTCTTTAGGTATGACTCGCCACGCCAAAAAACCTTTTTTAATCATCTTTTACGTATTGTAATATATTATATATTCTGGGGCAAATTCTGAGTATAAGGTTACAATTCACACAGATGTGGCGACCTGTTGAATATTGGCATTGGATCTGGGCCTGGAACTCGACCCCCCCCCCCCCACATATGTCCGTATACTCGGGAAAACAATATGCTTTCACCTGGAAATTGATTTTTCAACGATAATTATTATACATTTCTTACTTTTCGGACTTTACACTGCAGGGTCATGGAACATTTCGCCTTTACATAATTGTTCTTTTTTTGTGTGGTGGGGGGGGGGGGGGGGAGGGGGAGGGGGAGGAGGAGAGAGAGAGGGGCATGTGTAACTAAGTCAATGATATTTAACATCTAGGCTTGATCCCCAGTCTCCAATACTTCTTTGGCGTTTTATATTATGCTTGACATTATGTTTTAGATGAGATTTTTATGGATTGTTTTGAAATATTTTTAGCTTATGCAGCATGGGAATGCACAAACAGAAACAATAAGAAGTCATTGCATAAAGGAATTTAGTAATCATTTGGTGTTAATTGCTAATATGCTCAGTTGTCAACCTAACAGCACGCTTGAAAAATATTTGAACAATAAATCGCTGCAACCTACACTTTAACATACAAACTGACCTATTCAAGATGATTTCTAAGTTCTAATTGACACGCAAGTGGACCAATGACTGGGGATCTAGCGTACTATGGATGTTAAATATCATTGAACTAAGTGCTTTAAATAATTGTATATTTTTGTAAATAATCATCCACTTTCAAACTTTTCAAATTCACTGATGTAATTTATTTTGAGACTCTCTGTTCAGTATAAATGTAAATTTTATTGTTGTCATTTGTAAATCATTTAAAATAACTGAATAAGATATAAAATTCCGCATTGATTTCTTTAAAGTGTAAATCTACTTGTTCATGTAATTAGATACTGTATGAGTAGTGGCATAGATGCGACACAAATAAGAACACACTATTAAACATCAGTTTTAAATGGTACTTAGTACTAGTTTACACATACATTTAAACTTTACTGACAGTTGAAACCAGATTGTCAAACATACAATTCAAATATATTAAACATTTACGACAACGACGACGAATTATAATGTTCGAATACACATTTTCTAAATTAATTAAATTGAATGGACTACTTTTGTAATTAGTAATAAGACAATGAGAGCTAACAGAGGAATAATATGGTCAAGGTACTGAATAATATAAAAGGCTTAATGAACAATAGTAATTATTTCAGGACACGTTGATTGAGTGTCAGAATAGGATAGTGGACAGGGTTGCGTGAACTAAATGAAGAGTCATGGGGTGTAATGGCTATAATAATCAGCGGACTGGGAAGACGTGGATTCGGTATGGTTGACGTATTGGTGGTAGGTGATTTGAAAGTAGAAAAGAAGATTAAATGGACGTACTTCGGATTGTGGATTGTTATAGAGATTCGAAAAAAAAGAGTTTCTTCCCAATTAGATACCAATTGACATTATGCAGGCTTGAGCTGCGCATGGTACAGTACGCAGGTCCCGGTAGCACTCTTGTGTGGTCTGTGGAGCCGTGATGCAGCCACTTGCCACTTTTGTTAGACAATGCAAAACTCAAAAAAAAAAAAAATCGTAATTATTTGTACCGTTTGATAAAAATTTCGTGCACCAACTGTTATAGAAATCCATTATTCCTTATAGCTAAAGATGAAGCTAAACGTATTCAGAAACTTCATACAGAAAATCGATTCTCAAAACTTAATTTTGCACTAGATGTGCAGGCTACACTATTGTCAAAAACGACATATAATGGCCGATAGTGAGTTTACGTCCCGCCCCAAAGATTTTTTTGGCTGTTTACTCTTTCATTCAGCCAACTTTCATGAACTTTTATGGTTTTTACCCCAGGGCGATTACAATAGCGTTAGAAAAATAGAGGTTCAGATGAGCATATAGAAGTGCATGTATGAATAAACAAAGAAAGATGAGAGGTTTGGGAAAAAGTACACAAATAAATGTGGTGGAAATGAAGAAAATTACGTCTCGAATTGGTGAGACCGGCGGAATAAGATGGCGACTAGAAGAAGAGAACAAAATGCTGAGGGAATATAGAAGGACACGCATTACAGTTGGTGGGTGAATTACGGCTATAGACTGGAAACATTAACATATGACCAAGTCTGACATATTTGTGCGTTACAACGGCAATGCTTATGTTATTTTAACTCACGTTAAACTACAGTTAAATTCTAACATGAATTACTATTATATAATGACTAATATTGACCCAATGGCTTTCTTGGAGGAATAGCAACAGTAAAATTGGGTCAAGAAGACTGGAATTACATACAAATATAGGGCATACAACAATAAACAGCTTACAAGGTTGAACATTTCTAATTTGATACCCTGTTGGGCTTAAAATTAAGGGTTTCTAATGGGTTATGATGAACGCCCGGAACACAGTTGACCGCAGTCTTGCGCGACCAGGCTGATGACTTAAAAATTCTTGATGTTCAGCCACAAGCGAGCTAGCGTAAGAAGGAAAAAACGTTATTTACAATGGCCGACATTGAATAGGCGATCATGATTGGAACCTGAAACAAGAACATATGTATCAGGACCTAGATCCACAGATAACTAATTGGCTACAACTACAAATATATAAAAACTTAAGCAACTTCAATGGGGACTAGAGCTAGGTTCAGAATAGGATACCTTGAATTTAGTACTTGTTGTTTTGCTTTCAAGGTATTTCATACTTTGAGGTTTTTGGAGTTCTTAAAGCATGTATCAAATGTACCTAGGTAATATTGTTGTTAACATTGTTGTGTTTCATTACAATGTATGTATATAATTCACCTAGTGAACGTTGTGGTTGATATTTTATTAAGCGAGCGAAGCAAGCGTTTCCATTTGACTCTGCCGGAAAAGTTAGTTTTTTGTTTGTTTGTTTGTTTGTTTGTTTGTTTGTTTTTTTTTTTGTTTGTATGTCTCGCCATAACGTTCGAACGGAGGCTCGGATCGAGTTGAAATTTTGACCATCCGCAAGCTTCGTTCTCGATTGAATGCCATTAGTTTTGTGGCAAAATCGTTCAAAAAGTTAAAAAGTTACATTAAAGTTAATCGAAAGTTTTTTTTTCAAACTAACCGGCGACAAAATCTGAGATAGCCAAATCATTTAGAATGTCCGTCCGGTCACGAATATGTTAATTTTATTTTGATCCGATAAGTAGTGTAGATGGAAATTACATTATAACAAAAGTAACGTTGCCATGGCAACGAAAAGACGCGCGAAGTTTCTAATGCACTGCCACCTAGAAGTAATCAAAATACTTTCGAGGAAGCAGTCTTTATTTGTCACCAAAGAGTTTAAATAGTTTCCCAAGGAGTCAAGGTCCTCTAGATGGCGGTGGATTTTATCCACAAAGTAAAGGTTTGCACACGGGTTTACCCAAATACCTTGGCAATAATAAATAATACTGGAAACGCGAACGCCGGTCGTAAATTTTAAAATTTATAAAAATGTGCATTGTGGGTCTAGCTATAGCACGTGCTCGCTTATCAACGCGTCCAACTGAGCGTTTCCTAGTTTATTTATTTATTACTTATTTATTATTTATTTAACGTCTATCCTATTCAGTTATAAAAACTGATTTACAAAGAAGGACAACTAAATAAATCTAATTACATATATGCAGAAAAAACAATAGGCCTAAACTACCTACACAACAACCCTTTACAACGTATGTACATTAAAAGCATTTAATTTATTTTGAAGTTTATGTTTTGAGTGTCCTGTCAAATTACTTCACGGAGCTCAACCTCAGTGAAATAACTACTAATAATGCAATATGTTCATATAACAGTGCGTACCACTGCACATTATTACCTACTCGTTATTAATATTTTTAATTTTTAATATTACATTATAATAATAATGTTATTTCAATTAATAAAAAATGGTTATGAAAATTAATATAGAAAATTAATATAAATGTTTCGATTTGATCAAGGTTAAAGATTTGGACGAAATTCCTAGCTGCATAGAGCCGACAATAAACTCTTAAAACAAAACTCTTGCGAACACAGCTCACTTGCAGAATATCGTCGCATGCAACTATCATTGAGACCAGGGGCGCCGGATTTTGAAAATTCCGAGGTGTGCTCAACTTCGTGGAGAAGGGACCAAGCACGGGGGGTTTGGGGTGCGGAGCCCCCCAACATTAGTGGCGCAGGCGAAAATTTCGAAAATCACGTTTTTAGAGTGCATTTAGTGCGTTTTAGACAAAAATAGGGAGCTGGATGCAATACCGAAACACTGTAGTTTTTGTACCGCTAAAACTAGAAAACTACCAACAAGAGAATTGGAACACTAATGAGATAGATCACCATGTTACCAAAATAATGCAATTTTTTACAGTAAAAACTAGAAAACCGTAAAAAAAATATGGAAGTGCGAGATAGACCATGTTACAACCATCGAATATGCATATCATTACGTTCGCGATCGCGTCCAACAATCATGAGCCTTCCTGCATGACTCAAAACTTAGATAGTTATAGGCCTAACTTTTATTTTAGTCAGGATTTTTGGAGGGGTGCGCACTGCGCAGCACCCCTCCAAACAATCTGAGGGGTGCTTCAGCCCCTGAGCACCCACATAATCGGCGCCCCTGATTGAGACTAGGGCAGACTAGACAGACGTACAATCATGCATTGGATATATAATTCGTACAACACTCACCTAACCCAGAACCATCACCCAAAAAATCACGTATGGAACTAACGCTATCACCTAAAGAACAGGGGGAATTGGGCCGAGATTATTTGAATATTTACGCTAAAAATAACTACATAAAACGAAATACGTAAGAACACAAGTACTCCCAAGTATAGTCCGGTGAAACGGAAGGATTTATAATTGCTTTTGAAAATAATATTTTTTAATAGTTAGGCCTTCACACGATTCATAGTGAATACGTTTCATTGAATGAAAGTCAATTTATTCCAAATACTTTTCGGTTTTCTTAGTTAAATTCTGAAAATATTACTCATCAACATTTAACAATCAATAATTATTACGTTCGTAAACCCAGTACATATATGAAGTTTATTTTACAAACAGCAAAAATATACACAGTACATATTTATCATTGTATTATGATCGTACTGTTTAACTAGACAAGCTAATTTTACTAGCAAATTGTGAATGGGTTACTTGCAATTCATCAATAGGTGTTGCTAGTGTAGAAAGGGCTACTTGCGATACTTTAATGCCAATATTATGTGCTAATGGTAAAATGAGGTAGTTTGCAATACTTCAAGATAGGTGTTGCTAATGGTGAAAGGGATACTTGCATGCAATACTTCAATATTAATGTTGCTACTAGTGAAAGGGGTACTTAAAATACTTCAATGTTGATGTTGCTAATGGTGAACGGGGTACTTGTAATACTTCAATATGTGTTGCTAATGGACCAATGGTGAAAGAGGTACTTGCAATACTTTGCTAATGGTGAAAGGGGTACTTGCAATACTTTGCTAATGGTGAAGGGGTACTTGCAATGCTTCAATATGGGTGTCGCTAATGGTGAAAGGGGCGTAACACACATGCCATATGGGATGCGTCTTACGTGTAGCGCCAGAATGACGAGCCTGAGGATTATATATGGCAACACCTTCATCAGCACTGAGTAGTATCTTACATTTAAAAGGCCTCTTAGGATGTCATAAAACGAGGTAGGCGGCACGCTGTTGTCGTGATCGTCGCCAGCCACTGTGCTAAGCTTCTTCCAAGCTGGTTTCTTCCTTTCTTTACGCTCGCCACTAGCGTTATTATTAATGTCTAGCTGTTGCGGTTCCGCCTCTCCTCCCTGCAAACACGTTACGCTCAATCTTAGACAACTTAGACACTTAAAATATTTACTCATCAGACCACGCATCCATTATTATATAGTCGTTTTCTGATTTTATTTAGGGTGGATGATGATTTTTTCTTTTGGACGCCATTTTTAAAAAAAAAATGTTAATAAGAAATAAAAATATATTTTTTCACTTGTCAATGGTACGAATAGTACCGTTTCCAATGAATATTCATTTATACACATAAAAGGGGCTATTAACTCAAAAAAATATTTTTTACCACATGATCTTTAGTACAATACTACACTAAAATGACAATTCAAAAAATTTTTTCTTGTAACTGTGATTTAACACGAATTTTTCAATTTTTTTGAACCAGAAATTTGCGAAAAATGGTGCTTTGGGAAATTTCTGGCTTTAACCTGCTTCTTTTTTGGTTCACATAGATACACGAGCAAAGTACCAATCTAAAATGTCCCTTTATAACATCGTGTCTTAAAACTGTGCCCAAATATACCCTCAAAACACGAAAAAAATATGCATTCCAAAATCACACCCCATCTTGGTAATCGGCATATTTTGACCGAACTACTTGCCCAAATTACAAAACAAAATATAGAGAATTTACAGAAAAGGCTGTAGAGTACGTCAATAATGGCCGATATTTTTTTGGATCAAAATCCACCAAGGTCACGGGGCATAAAGATCGTCCCCATGTTATTTCTTATGGGAGATTTTTGCCGATGGGACCTAGCTCGAAAACTGTCATGTTTGACAATTTTTTGGGAGGTCATGGTGGCCCCAATAATTTTTCTGTTAATTGCTAAATTCATTACTAGCTAGCCGGAATGAAATATATATTTTGAGTTTAGCGGTTGAATACTCCTTTAATAGCTGAAAAAGGTGAAAATGTTTGTTTGTTTGTCACAAGAATGTCAGTATATTTTTAACATTGCTGTTAGACCAAAAGGAAATACACAATTTAAAAAAAATTACATTTATCATACATGCACACAAAATTGCCCAAATATGTCTTAAAATTATGATAGAAACATTTATAAAAATACTAAAGATATTAGAAAAAACGCGACACTTATTTAATTGTTTCCTCCAAATAACATAATCACGCCGAATTCATAATTATGGTCTGATTAAGTTAGGACAAACTTCTTACTCAGATCTACGAAGTGTCGGGAACAAAACGGTGTATCTATAGGTACAATCGAGCTAGGTCTCTCAAAAACAAGTTCGTCCATTAGAAATAACATTGATATGGGTTTCCTAACTGTTAGTAGTAAGAAGTTTACAGTTGTTAGTATAGCTGTAGAGTTATTAAGTTATTCAGAGCACATATCAAACTTTCATAAATAGTTATAATCTTTAACTCATCTCCAACTGTGTCCGATTGTGATTGCTTGTTTTCTATATTCTATCGTTTTAGAATTTAATTAATAAACTCTAGATAGTCGGAATAAATTCCCAAATTTCACAAAAGCCTATAGTAGGCCTATATTTCAGAAAGGGATTTGAAGAATGTTTTATTCGAAATAAATAAATTAATAACTGAATGTTCGAATTTGATCTCATAAATTGATTCTTTACTAAAGTTCACTTGAAATATGACAATTAATGTGTTATATAACCGAAAATTAAATAACAGTAAGCTAAGCCTCAGCGTGATCTTAAGTTTGAACTTACTTGAGGTACAGCATTTTCTTCGCTGAGTTCATCAAAGTCATCGGCGTTAGTAATGACAAAGGGCAAAATTGTCTCGGCTGATAAAGCCAGCAGAATAATGAGCATGTAGAATCTCACTGGAGACATCTTGAAGGACTGGTTACTGGAACATGTACATGAACCATCAGTTACACACCAATAGTATATTTATTGTTATAAAGTTGACAGCAGTGTCGAATCAGGTATAGACCCGTTTACGTTTACATTTGCTCCCCCGGGATGAAAAATAGCTATATAAGCACTAGCCGCTATTAGTAGGTTATTAGTACAACTGGTACAGTATTTTTCAATATACGCCTATATTCAGAAAATTAATAATGAATTCAATGTATATCAATCAATATTTAAGTCAATGTATATTAAATGTATACACATGATAATAACGTAATAAAAAAAAATTATAAAAGTTGTGAAACAATATTTTTTGTTTCTAGTATCTACTGCACAAAAACTACATTATTTTGGTATTGCATTCAGCCCACAACTTTTTTCTAAAACGTACCAAACGCACTCTAAAAACTTGATTCTACAAATTTTCGTCTGCGGCACTATTGTTGGGGGGACCTAGCCCCGTCGGGATGAAAAGCCTGAATTCAACACTGATTGGCAGTTACCAAGTGTGTTTGGAGCTATGCTATTTTCTGCCATCCTTGTAACACATTTAACTAACTAAATATGTGTCGAGTTAAAAAAAAAGTTCTATTTAAGGGCCGTGAACGGAAGGAACCCTGGGGTAGCCACAGTTCTCACAGAAAAGAAAACCCTCCACACAGAGAACAAAGTCAGCTCGGGTATCGAATCGACTATCATCCGAATCGGAGTCGTATGTTCATTTCGTCAATTAGTGTACTAATAATATAGTTTTAATTCCTAGCGGTTTCTGATTAATATTGTGCCCACGCATCTTCTTGACTTAACGGGTAGATGGGACAAGCATATTTTTGCGAAATTTAGCCGGAAACCTCCGTTTTTAAGTAGAGTCTCGTACACTCTTATTTTTTATTTTTTTAACGTCTACCCTATTCAAAAAACTGATTTACAAAGGAAGACAACTAAACAAATCTAAATTACGTAAGTGCAGACATAACAATGAACTATATAGTTGAGTAAGGATTGAAATAGTAACATAACAAAAACAACAATGTTTTAATAACACAATAATTGTGGTAACAAATTCTAATCAATGAGACACCTCTATATCGGTGATCATTACCAAACACACTCTGAATAAACATCAGATTAAAATCATTACTAAAAACTTATATTTTATAATATATATTTCTCGATTTAGATAAGTTAGTCGGAAAACATTCCAACAATTACGAAATTAAAAATAAATTAAAATTACCCCGATCGGTATGGATTTTTTAATTTCTGAATTGTATTAAATATTAATATAATATATACTTTATAGTATATACTTTTAAGTTAGCAGTTTTACCGTTGAGATACAAGTGGGTGCACACTATTAGGGAGTGAAGAATCACATTTCTGTCCGTCCGTTTGAGCGTGTGTCACGTCAACGAACAAGACCTCAGGTTGACATGCGGTGTTATATTTGTTGTCATTGCCCTGCAATATTAGGCCTTCTGGTACAGAATGTGTTTGGTGACGCTGGGTGTTCAGGGGACGGGGCTAGCGTCATCCAAATTTCACAAAAATACCCGGCGCCTCCACCAACAACGAGATTTTAATGCCCAAACTGTATTTTTAGTTTTATATCTCTCTATCAGGCGCCTCGGAACGTTTTGAAAAGTTGGGGGTGCCATCACCTGTGCAGCTAGGGTCTGGCGAAGCCAGGCCGCGGAGGCTTGGCCAAGGCGAAAAAATTTCACTATACTACAGTTTTCAGTCATGTTTTAAATCGCAACCGGACTCTGTAAACACTGTTTTACATCAGCTATCTGCGATCTTAAAACTCAAAAAATGAACGTGAAGTAGGCCCAATTTAATAATTAAAACCTATTTGTATGTAACTCTAAAGCATACAGGCAAACTATTTTTTTAAAGATTACCCTCTTTAAAATACTAACAGAAGTGTTGTAGTTCAATTTCTAATGTTAATTTTTCGATTTATTTAATCTTAACACATTAAACACGAAACAGGACAACACCACACACACTTATCACTTAAGACTAACATTTTATTATAAGAGATAATCTTCCCACTCCACGCTACAATCACTAACCATCCAAAGATGACATACGCAAACTGATGCGACACGAGGGAACCAAATCCCAAACTTGCGTCTGCCAATAACTCTAGCAAATCATTCAAGGGATTTTGGATTAGACGTGAGATGAGTCACGTGTCCACTCTCACTGAAGTGAGTGACAAACACACAATACAAGACTGGTGGCTGGTTATAAAGATAGTCGGCATGGGGTACGTCAGCCAAAATAACATTCCTGCTATTGTTGGGTTGTTTCTTCGTGGAAATGAATTGTTGACAGATCATCCGATGTTGCTTTCCCAAAAAGTAGAGTAGAAATCTTGAATTTTCAACTCTAAAATCTGCCCCCCTATGCCCCCATGGCATGAAAGTTAGGGGGGGCAATGCCCCCCTTGCCCCCCCCCTGTTCCGACGCCACTGCTCTCTATAATCGTGATCTTCACCAACAACTAGCTTTGAACAAACAAGGTCCCATCATAGATCTGTAGACAAACATGGGTTTCATGTTATTTGGTTTTACGTAGATTGGGTCTATGTAACTTATTTGAAAGCAGTTAATATATTTTACACATTGTTGATAGTATATTTAATTTAAATATATATTCAAGCCACGTTTATATGGTGTTTATGCTGATGGTTTGGAAGTTGTTTAATGTGTAAGACTAATATGGATTTAAGATACGGTCAGCTGGGCCTTAATCCCTTCTAAACAATTAAACACCATTATCTTTCTACCTATATACACTACGAGGTAATGACAGAATTATTGTTATGTAGTGATCCGAATTTGTTGCTAATGCTTCTGTTTTTTTTGTGTTTTACTTCCAACGTTGTGCTTATATGATCACAACGAACTCACTCAACAAACGGTATCAAAAAGGATATAATGTTTTACCCTATACTAGTGTAATCCACAAACGATGAAATAAATCATGAATAGGAGATCAAATAAAACAGAATGAGTGTAGCAATTAGGGACAATGACAATAAAAGTTCACCCCAACTATGGGTTCGAAATCTATCACATAACCCTCAGGGCATAAACTCTTTGCAATAATTGATCTGGGGGAACAGAACAAGCTGCTTAGCGTAATCCAGATTTATGAACATACTTTGGATATTAACGATAATAAATTTGTTGACAATCACAAAAAGCTAACACATTTGTAATAGAGTGTATGACGCATTTAGCTACGTTTAAAGAGCACATGTTATTATTATGTGGAGCTGGAAGTTCGTTGATTGAGCCCTAGTCGGGACAACTTAAGATAATGAAAGAGAATAATAATATCCTGAAACTGTTTGAATTACAAGCCGAGTATTACTTCAAACCTGAGAGAAGGTACCCTGATAGTTCTGAGTTTTAACAGCTTATTCGAAGATATAATGCACTGTTAGTGAAGCCAGCAAT
The DNA here is from genome assembly GCA_024449915.1 of Sweltsa coloradensis. Lineage (NCBI taxonomy): Eukaryota > Metazoa > Arthropoda > Insecta > Plecoptera > Chloroperlidae > Sweltsa > Sweltsa coloradensis. The sequence continues at coordinate 319,278 of JAMZAV010000053.1, forward strand.
CAATAAACGTACTATATCTAGAAAGCATATTGAAAAAGTCTTTGTCGGGTAAATGTGAATTGTGTGAAGTAAATTTACTGCTTAATTGGATGAGCGAAGCGAAGAATTCAATTTCAATGACCCCTCAAAAAATTTACCTCCAATGTTTTTTTTGTTTTTTTTTTGTTTTTTGTTTTGTATTTTTGTCTGTTTGTTCGCTCTCTACCAGGCAAACGGCATATCCGATCTTGATGAAAATTGAAGGGGACCTTCGAAATCTTTGAACTTAAACCTATATTGTTTTTGGGTACAATCGAAGAAATATTTCTCATGAATATCGTACTTTCACGATTTTTTTCGATTTTTAGTGCGATATTTTCGTGACATTTGGGCCGATTCTGACCAAACGGGTGGGGCTACAACGTTCATATTTTACATGTACATTAAGGTAATGGTTATGTATTGCTTTATGAAAGAAAAAAGTTGAAAAAGTTAGACAGAATCCATACAATAAAGGTTTTAATATCAGTTTTTTGAGGTACATATAATAACAATTAAGAAGTAGCAATGGAAACTTGACAACAATCACCTACAATGCGTTCAAAAAGCTCTTGCAAAAGTAAAGAGACCCCACGCAAACTCAAAACTTACAAAAAAGCTCATCCATCAACGCGACTAACAAAAGCGTTTGCGAAGCTTCCTAGTAGTTAATATAATGCACTATGTCCCCCTTTTAACGTCGTACGCTTGGCAACGTTCTAAAGGTACCTACCCTTCAATCTTGACGGTAGCGGTCGTTCGGAGATTGTGTAGTTGCGTTTAAAACCGTTTTTCTGCATTTGTGGACGATAAAGAGCATATATCAGCGAGTCAATCCCCCACCCCCCTCGGTGCAGTTCAGATCCGCTGGGTTGCACGATCTGGGTTGATGACGTAGAAAACCCGGCGTACTGTCTCAGAAGGTAGCTTAAATGCTAGGTATGATTGAATCCTATTCCTATGTTTATATGAATTACAATTATATGTGATCCAATTCTTTTAAAGATGTGAAAAAAAACACCTTAAATTGAGCCTTCAGCATTTGCAAACTACGCAAAACACCTTAATTATGCATCGCACACGTGAACAGGTATGTACAGGCGAGTCAAAGAATGTACTTCAGCGAGGTATTCGTATTAAAATATAAAATAATATATTATTTATTCGAAGATTTCTATTTAAATAATATAATTAAGCGAGCGAAGCGAGCGTTTCCATTTGACTCTGCCGGAAAAAATAGTCACTGTTTTTTTTTTTTTTTTGTATGTCTCGCCATAACGTTCGAACGGAGGCTCGGATCGAGTTGAAATTTTGACCATCCGCAAGCTTCGTTCCCGATTGAATGCCATTAGTTTTGTGGCAAAATCGTTCAAAAAGTTAAAAAGTTACATTAAAGTTAATCGAAAGTTTATTTTCGAACTAAACGGCGACAAAATCTGAGGTGGCCAAATCATTTAGAATGTCCGTCCGGTCACGAATATGTTAATTTTATTTTGTTCCGATAAGTAGTGTAGATGGAAATTATATTATAACAAAAGTAACGTTACCATGGCAACGAAAAGTCGCACGAGAATTCTGGCCACTAAGCACTGCCACCCTTTTTTTTTTTGCAAGCTTTTTCGCTTATCAACGCGTCCAACTGAGCGATTCCTAGTAATAGTTTATATAGCTTCATTCCTCGTTATAGAGGTATTCATTGTAAAAAATGTTACTTATTGGACTTACCAGAATAGTCCCATGTATTAATAATACTTCCTGGAGTCCAAAAACTTTTTTCAAAACCGCTAGCTAATACAGAGAGTTTCAGCGGTTATAATAGTATATCTATTTACCTTTTCAAGATGAATATGATTCCGTCGTTCTCATCTTCAAGTGCGGTCACGTAAGATGGTACACAAACTTGTCTACTGTGTAGATTAAATCACTGTATTTTCAAAGGCATGTCTATAATAAATGGGGGGGGGGGGGGTGCTTGCTACCAAAAATAGTTATCGTTTTGTCATTTTTATTTTCATTCCCCATTATTAATATTAGTAACTCTGCACTTACTGCTGCAAGTCCACGTATCCTATTTCCCTACCTCGTTTACCCGCATTAAATTTCTTCGTGTCTCAAAATCAAAAAGTACCCAAGTAAAATTTAATGATCCTTATTCTTATTCTTATACTCTTCCACGACTTTCTGTTGTCACATTCTATGTTTAAAGTACTTCCGCATTTCCATCCATTTTATTTTATTTGTTATTTCCGATATATAGGAAAATGTTCATACATATTTCTTCTCAATTTCAAAATTTAAAAAAAAAAACACGTATCCCAGTAGGCCTATTTGCATTTATTCACTAACGTATATAAAATTACAAATATGACGATGAGCCACCTGTATTGGAAATCTTTCTCTATCATAAGCTACTTATTGCTGTCATTACACAGAATTCTGTATTGTTAAAGTACCGCCTGTAAGCTATGTAATATACAAATTACAGGTTCTTATTTTATCTGAAATTAAATCAATTAACATACGTAAATTGAATACAGGTGATTATATAAGGGGCCGGGCGGCATTTTTGTATTACTAGAGCAAACTTCTTCATGCTAATAAACATTATTATGATATATACAATCAGTTTTATTATTTGTCTTCGTACGTTCTCTAAACGAACTTTTTATCATACTCACCAGAGAGCGAACAATTTACATGAAAGTTTATTATCAATAATTGTAGTTCTCATCAGAAGGAAAGTTACATAAAAACTACTTCAACAGTTAATTTTGTTTTCAGTGTTACTTTTTACCGTAGATATAAGATCAAATATCTTAATACTTTTGTTAACGAGTTTTTTTCTATTGGTGGCTCTTTTACTGTTTCGATTATCTGAGGAAATATGATCTGTCAATTCATCGAAATATTTACGTAATCAAATCAAGCGCAAAGGATATTAAATTATTGATTCATGATGTTTATGATATTCAAAGGTAATCCAAATAAAAAGAAGCTTTTCGTTGTATTTTTTATTTATTTAGGTTTACAATTCGGCTACTTTAGGGTGTTGTAAGAGCACTTACAACAACATTATTGAGCTTGGCCCAACTCAAATGCGCACGCTCAGGTATTGACGATTGCAGCTGAACGGTTGGATGAATCATTACCAAATTTTGCATGAATGTTAATAGAGTTGGCTGCCAAGAATTAGCCTTTAAAAAATCAATCCGAGAGGTAAGTCCAAAACGTGAAAAAATGAAAAATGGAAAACATTGATTTCAATTTAAGAAATTCCCAACAAACCGTTTATCTTACGATAGAACCAAATAAACTTGCGCGTTTACATTGATTTAAACGTTGATATCCAGTTTAAAACTGTACACTTGGAATAAATTCCCGAAGTTCACCAACATTGGGTAAATTATGTCTATTTCACGATATTTTAAATTCAAAACCGATGAATGAATCGAAAAATACGCGTAGGCCCAACTGGATCTTAAAGATGGATTCTTTCTTAACGTAGTTGTGAAATATGACACCGATGTTGTTAACCGTTTACCCGGTGCAACTTGAAAGCTGAGCGTCTAAACTCGTCTCCGCGCCAGCCTCAGCGACCCCTCTTAAAGTTTATTTCATGCTTAACAGTGATGCCACCCCCTTCTTCCGTTTATAACACCGATCAAAATAAATAAGTTTGGTTCAAGACGTACTTTATTAAATTTAAACTTAACTCAAATATCTCCCTATGATTTAAAAAAAAATAAGGATCGATATGTCCGTGTAGGTTAATGTAAACAGTTTTTTAGATTTATTTTTTGGATTCGGATTTATATTTCTGATTTATTATTTTAGCTCTATTTAGTTTCATGTTCCCGTCTAGCGCAAATTCAAGTGAGCAACTGTGTAGTAAAACTTAAAACTTAAAACTTCAAAATCAGAGCAACAAATGTTATAATTATAACTTGTGACATCGCCATACTATATTTTTAATGCGTGCTCGAGAAATATCTACGGACGAATAATCCTAGTGAAAACAACCAATATTTTAGTTTTTTATGATTTAAATGTTTAAAATATTTCATTCGCGTGGAATAAAGCTGCAGTATAACCGTGGAGAAGATATATTGTTCCTCCAAAGTTGGGGGTAGGTAGGGGTAGGCGTATACATGGGAGTTATTTTTGGAACTGAGGCAAACATCCACGGGAAATTGTTTTGGTTAGGGAGCGTAGCTCCGGAGCCTGTATACAAACATCACTTTTCTATCCGTCCGTCCGTCCGTCGTGCGTGCGTGCGTGCGTGCGTGCGTGAGTCACGTCTCACGATGAAAACCGAACATGACCTCCGACTGACACGCGGTTGTTTCTAACATTGCCTTTCAACAAGCATGATACAGAATGTGCTTGGTGCTACTTGGGGGTTAAGGGGGAGGGGCAAGGCATTCTCACTTCCACCAAGGATTTCAATGCACGATAAGAGATTTTATTCGTGTGTTCTTTGACAATCTGTTAATTAAAGTAGCTTAGCTACAGCGCACGTTCTTATTTTTACATTGCCATAACAATATACTATTATTTAGATGTGAATCGTAATTTAAAAAAAAAAATCAAAACGTAACGTATTATGGCAACGAATTATTAACAATATTGTGATGTAAACCCAAGTTTTACACTAACATTTTGTCAATTTCTTTAAACTCTTAAGTGCGTTGGGTGATTACTGAATAGTTTGTGTTTACGGTTTTGATTGAAAACATTGATTGCTGACAGTATACCCTGTACAATAATCTTTTCTTCCGTAGTTATCTTACTAAATACTCAATTTTACTTGCATTTAAAAACATTAGTGCATTGAAATTGATCATATATACCATTTTCGCCCTAACTTCACTTCGAAACATTAACATTAACTAAACAAAAATATAAAAAATACATTTGTGATTGCTGTACGACATGCACAACTGAAATTCTCTGTCTTCCGCTTTGTTTAGAATTCCATAATATAATAATTTACTTATCATGCTAATTGTAAGAATAGTAGATGATTAGCTTATCAATAGAGAACAGTTCCGTGACACACGTTGACGTGACATAATTGTTACCTGTATGTTATATCTTCTCTCTACTTAACCCAATCAGGCATAATGCGTATATTCGGTGCTATAAAAAACGAAAAATAGCAAATTTTTAACTAAAGAGAGAATCATACGTTTTTTAAAAGTTTTTAAAACTTGTTATGATCAACATCCTTACGTTTTATACTCAAGGTTAGAAAATATCATTAGAGGCTTGGAACTCTCTGAAAGTATAACTGAATCTTAAAACGAAGGTCTTCAGATGTCTTTATTACATGGCTTTAGGATAAAACGCAGAGGTTAAATTCATTGTTTTTATCTGATTTATATTTATATTTTCTGGAATATCAATCTAACTTTCAGACAAACATCTCTCTTCCAAGAAAAACGTTTCCCCCCTTCCCCTCCCGACAACATCGTTCTCTCGAGATGAAAGAATCAAGCTGTTCGTTGAAGCGTTGGATGGGTTGGGGGGAGGGGGGAGGGGGACGATTCCCGATTTACCTGTTGCTACGTAAATCTGTCGATTGTGGCGCAGGTCCAAGGCGTTTGGAACAGAGGGGTGGAAGGGTTGGGGGTGGGGGGTAGGGGAGTCGAGCCCGCCGCATGTAACACAACTGTAACCATGTAACCATTCTCTTCTCTCTGAGGGATATTTGCTCAAAAAACCAAATTAACTGTGATACTGGTTTATTTATTTGTGTATGTATTTATTTATTTGTTTGTTTATTTCTTTATTTGTTTATTTGTTTATTCATTTATTTATATATTTATTTGTTTATTTCATTATTTCATTATTTCATTATTTCATTATTTATTTATTTATTTCATTATTTATTTATTTATTTATTTATTTATTTATTTAGTATGTATGTATTTATTTATTCATTTATAAAATCCAATGCCATCATTCATCCATTGACTGAGGAACCCTTCGTACAAGTTATGTTAGTAGACCGGCATCGAACTCGCAATATCCTGAATGAAGGGTCGCGTATGTGGGGAGCGTAAGCAGCGTCTATCGGTTATGTAGCTCATGTAGTTTACCAACAAATGTCACCTGCATTAAAACAAAAGGTAATTTTGTCCCATAATGATTTCGTTTAAAGCCGTGTGTGGAACGAGTGTCAAATCGTTTGAGTCAATCATAAGCCGTATCACAATCAACCCACACTCGTTTCAACCGTACGAAGTTGACATTATTTTATCCCTTTGCGCCTCAAACTCTCGGTGTTGTGTTGTCACATGTTTAGAAAATGGTTTAATTGCGAGGTTGTCAATGTACTACATTTCAAATGTTGGTGCAGCAACCAAACTTAACATATACTTGGAACCGAGAATTATAATTCGCAAATACATGCAGTAGACAATACTATTATGCATGCCCTGTCTTAATAATGTAGATATATTTAATCGATCGTATTTCCTGCTGCCCACAGGACACAAGAAACAGATCCCGCTAATATTAAAACCACGCGAAAATACAGTTTTTAGTGATATCTAAAGATCGCTGCATAATATATGAAAATTAATTGCAGACGGTAAATTTGGTTTTCTTTGAACTCTATAATGCAAAAATTTAAGAAATAGTAAAGTATTATAATCGGTACGGCTTGTGTTTCGAATATGCATTTAATTAATTAAATACCAAACTAAAAACTTACTAGCCATAACATAATCTTTTTTAATGCAGGCTATATATATAGGTCTGTTCAGTTTTTTTCTAGATTTTTCTGTGTATTCGTGATTTCACAAAAAAAATCTGTAATTTGGGTTGGTTTTAATGTTGGTAGGGGTCTATTACGTCGTATACCTTGAAATATTCTCCGTCCGAATTTCACTTCGTCCTTTGCATGTGTCACGTCTCACGATGAAAATCGAACATGACTTGAGGTTCTTTGTTGACATTATGGCCTTCAATAAGGATGACCTAAAATGTTTTTGGAGATTCTGGAGGACATGTGACCCAAAGGACATATTTGCAACCCGGCACCTCCACCAAAGATTTTTTTGTAAAATAATTGTAAGCTTCGCTCCCTACTTTGAGAACTCTAGTACCTGCGCTTGTTGTATAAATGCACGCATTCAAATGTTTTCGTTACTTCAAGTGATAACCTTATTAGAGTCAAGATCTTTTTTACTATAAATTGTTATCAAGATTTGAACACAAGAATGAAGATTCGCGTCCGGTGGTTTCTTCCGCGAAAGTTTGATTACTCCCTTATTTGCTGTTCCTGGTTTTTGGCAAACCTCATATAATATAATAAACAAGTTTTTTCTTTGCCCCTTATTCTATTTGACATTGACATTCCCTGAAATTTCCGACAAACTAATACCCGAACTTTAGTAAGCCAAGTGAAGGGATACAAACTATCTTTGTACATGTTCCCTAGGGGTTGTAACTGACGGTGCTTCTTCAACCCGAATGTTGGACATCAACAGAACGATTAGTAACCAATTTAGCTTCAATTATCTTCAATCATCTGAGCGCTGAGCGGTGAACTTTTCCGGCGTTACAGCCTCAGCTAGCCCTCTTAATAAGTAAACGAGTATAAAACATGATATAATATTGTGTCAACCGGTGTAATGGTATTTTTTATTAAAGTTTCCTTTATTGAACATTTGTTTGAGAATTTACAATCGATCGTCCCGCAAAGCTTCATAACAGCTTCTCTGAAGGCTGAAACCTGTTTGAAAACTGAACGTGTACTTTTTATACACATATCTCGCCGAAAAGGATGCTTTAATACGGTAGCCGACAGCCGCCACAACCAGAGGTAGGCTATACTAAAGACTTTGATTGTCGATACAGAAAAGTGTTTTTATTAATTTGGCTTCATTTCCTGCAAAATCAAAGCTGACACCTTTCTAGTAACTATGCATGCGCGTTTGTGAAACTTTGAGCTATCACACTGTTATGTGGCATTTTTATATTGAAGTGCGTTATACAATTCTGTCAACATTATCTTAAAACAAGGGTATAAAAACTTGACATAGTTTAACATTTTATCGAACTAACTTAGCATTAATGTTCTCTGTGGTTCGAAATTTAATGAAAATTGCATCGTCTCGTCTTATACAAAACTATTAAGATGAGTGAAAGATCAAAATAGATACGCCTTTTTACGAGTATTATTAATTTTGTTCGGCTTCTAATGTACTTCTCATCGTAACTTCCTCTTCGAAGTTATTGAAGCGATGACAAGAAAGAGACAATATACCTGTGTGAGTGCGGTAATGGTATATATAGGAAATGTGTGGATCTAGTCTAGCTATAGAGGACAGGTCAAGTTTACGAGATAAAGATTAAAGTGAAGGAACGCATTTCTAGAAAACAATTAATAAAGAACGATAGAAGAACTTAGATGACGAGAGATGATAAAGTGACAATAATTGTGGTAGAGACGAATAATTTAGAATTAATTTAGAAGAGTATTCACGAGTCATTCTAAGGTACTCGGGGCGCGTGGTGTGTGTTCTTTACGTGTTCCCTGTTCTCATATGGATTTAAAAAAATTGCGTATGTTGTAACACAAATTTAAAAAGTTGTAGGTTGTAGATTTTTTCAACCCAATAAACTAAAATCAAACAAAAAAGGCTTCCAGAACAACAAATAAAATCCTGTTATTTTGTTATTATTTAGTTTACAGGTGCCGAGAAAAATCACCAACATTAAACTTTGACTGATCAATGACATAAATAGGAAAATCGAATGAAACTCACCGCGCGCTCGAGTCCCATTGAATAATTTTAATGGTTTGAGTTCTGATTTCTCGATACACAAACTCAAGTAAAAGCTAACAGTCGAAAACAACATAAAAAACAGCGATATATTCCAGACTATCGGGAGAGTAAAAATTTCGTTAATTATTTGATTCTATCGATTTTTCGTCTCGTAGTTTTGTTTTGTTCTACTACAAATCGATGAGACTATAAAACAACGACTGAGTAGTGAAAATTCTGCTTTTATTTATTTGATATGACTAAATCGATTATATACCGGTTCCTTGAAATGATGCAGGGACCCAACTGGCAGGTTATATTGAGCACTGCCTACGTCCGACTTATAACCATTCTCCTTCCGCAAAGTTATTACGAGTCTATCGGTCTACCATTGATGTTAAAAGTTTGAACGAAAACTTAAAGTTATTAACTAGTTCACAAAAACATATAAACATTTATATTATTATTATTTTATGAAGAGACAATCAGAGTTTTACGAAAAATATACTTATCCGTAGGGCCTAGACTTAGTGCAACTAGTATACGTCATAATGGAGAATAATACATTTTTCGGAGGAATTCTTTTCAGGCACAATTAAAGTCAAAAGTGTTTAACCTTGGTCTTATATGGCGACTATGACGCTGTTATGATGTAATTATAGAGAAAAACACCGGGGATTGAACGCGGAATCTCTGCTGTCCGGGACGATTCTTTTACCAACTGAGATGAAGACAACATTGTTTAAAACACAAGTATATTAATGTATATCTGGGTAAAAATAGCTTCTGAAAATCAACAAATTTTATGTGTTTGTTTGTTTATTTATGTATTTATGTATGTATTTATTTATTTATTTATTTATTTATTTATTTATTTATTTATTTATTTATTTATTTATTATATTCCCAGAAACATTAATTTAACTGAGTGTGTCAAGAGGATGGCTGAAATGAGCACATATCCAAACACAAGTCTTGCCGACTGACAACCGAATATATCAAACTAGGAAGCTTCGCAAACGCTTTTTCAGGCGCGTTGTTGGATGAGCGTAATTGTTTAAAAACGAAAACAGTGTAAAAATGCGATTTTCATAAGAAATAATTATTCGATTACGCTAAAATTTCACGCGAATAAATTAAACCATAAATTTAAGGTTCTGTGAAACAATTATTACAATCGGATAAAGCATGTAGATGTTGTAAGTCGAAGAAATTAAAAAAAAATCGTAAAATTGCCATTATCATGAGAAATAATTTTTTGATTGTGCTCTAATTTCACACGAATATATTATTTCATAAAATTAAGGTTCTGTAAAAAAATCATTACAATCGGATAAAGCATGTACTGTAGGTGTTATAAGTCGAGGAAATTTAAAAAATCGAAAAAAATCGTCAAATTGCGATTATCATAAGAAATAATTTTTTGATTGCGCTCAAATTTCACACGAATATAATTTTTTGATTGCACTCAAAAACGTGGCAGTTCTAAGTTCAGAGATTTCGAAGGTCTCCAGAAAATTTCATCGCAATTGGAGTATTGGTTTAGCCGCAATCGTGCTAAAATACAAAAAGAAAGATAAAAAAATCATTCCGGATTTTTTTCTCCAGTGTAGTGAAATGGAATCTTCGCTTCGCTCGCTACGCTCATCCAAAAATATAACTACAAATAATAATATATGAACAAAAATAATAACAATCTTATGGAGTTATTCCGACTCAAATAAGATGATTTGTCAGTTTTGGACGAAATTTGCTTTTTCATCTCTTGAAGACAAAAATCTTATTGTATGGCTTTGATAGAGGGACGAGATCCATGCACACTGAAAAGTTATATTTGTTTCTATTTAAAACTACTTTTCCAAAATTTCTTTTAAACCTAAATGAGAGGAGAGGTATAAAATAAATTATTAAGATTTTGTTTGTTTTCTTGCTAAAGAAGTAAACGAATTAAAAAGGTTTTTCAGAATAAAACCGTATTGTATTAATCGTCGACAAACGAAATATTCCTAATTTATGTAGGCCTAAGCGAATTAAAAAAAAGTATATGAATACTGTTCATCATTTCAAAATAAAATTACTTTTATTTCTAAATTTAAAAAAATATGTTTGGAAGAATGTCAAACTGTTTCATAGGTGTGTCATTGTTTATCTGCTCATGTATGCCAAGGTGTGACTAATGTGAACTTCACTTCAAAAACAGTAATCAAATATTAATTATTAATATCGATTCTATTGTAGTTCCTAATAAAATAATATAAATTGATTTAATAAAATTTCATTTTATTTCAACTTTATTGCAGATCTTCTAGCTGTCATAGGCAACAACTTTCTGAACTACCATAAAATCAATGTGGGTTTAAACAATATTATTTTTTTATTTTTAACGTACTTATTTTACTTCAAAGTGTGAAAATGTTACTCTCATATTGTCTCTATTCTATATTAGTCTGTTACAGTTAAGTTTGGTGCAAACGATAAAACTTGTTGAGTACGTTAACACCTTGAAGTTTCGTATACTAAAACATCTGACGAAATAACTACCTTTATCATACGATCTCTATTAATCAGTAACGTTTGGATCATGCAAAAATTAACACAGGTTTAGATATGCTTTAAATAATATTTTGAATAATTTTTACCCTAATTATTAATTAAAATATCCAAATACGGGTATTTCATCACTATGTCAAGTTTCATTAACAGAATTTCAAAGTAACCTCTTATATAGTAAGTATGTTATATTTTATGTGTTTGTTAAATGTTAATTTTTAATTTCAATGTATTTTTAATTTTTATCAATTGATTGTTGTACTGTCGGTAGGCAACAGCGCTGGCTGCAGAGACCAATAAAGGTTCATTATTATATTCATCAATACATATTTTGTATCTGGGATAGTTTCAATCATATTTAATTAGTTACTAACTTTATTTTGATTAATTCTTAATTAATCCAAGAAAAAAGTGAAATAAATTTCTTATTCAGAATCGTACATGGAACTATTAACAACGATATTTTTAGTCAGTTAAATTTGCCCGCACATTTAAAACTATATTTTCGTTATACAAACTTTAAATGTCAAATCACAGTTTAAAAATTGCACAAGAGAGCAAAACTATTATTTGAAATCAACTTTGGCATAAACACAAGTTTCAGCAAAATCTCTTCACGGCGCATTATTTAAACAAACGTTATCAACTTCAACACATTAAAATAGATAAATAACTTCACTTGTACTACAAAACATAAACACACAAATCAAAAAGTTTAATTTATCGTCATCTGAATTGGGAACAGATAGTGTCTTCTTACCTGTTAAGAATTCGCGACGACGTTGACAACAGGCGAGTGCGATGACAGCTAGGTTAGGCAGGCGACTGATGGATGTGCCGTGTGCGCAAGGGTGCAGGTAACGTTAGCAGGTGCGGGGGGGGGGGGGGGAGTCGGACCGTCACAACATCAGAACGCAAACGCATGACGACGGCCCGAGCGGACGATTAGCTCGAACGATAGAAGTAGCCCACGCGGTAGCAAGCGATAGACCGCGGTTCGACTCCGGACACAAGTAAACCTAACTAAAGGTTTTCACAGGATTTTCTCCCGGTAAAAAGTTAAATGTGGGAATTGAGTTTTGTTGGCCAATCCGACTCAACAATTATAATTATAAAAGTAATGAGTTCGACTTCAACAATGCCTACAATTTACGGGAATATGGCAGCTAGGTAATCCCTAATATGGCATCCAGCATTCATGACCTCGAGGGTAAGGTGGCAAGTCCCAGGGGCACAAACACATCAATAATATTAGCTTTGGATATTTTTCTTTATGGTATTCATGATTAAATACGATTTTATTTGAGAAAACATTTTTAGAACATAACCAAATTAAATTCAATCAAACACTTTAGTTTGTTGTTTAGAAGTGGAATCTTGTTTGAATTAAGATGGTTCGTGGTTCTTGATTCAATCCCCGGCACGGAAAAGTCAATTTTAAAAAAATTGATTATATTAACTTAACTGACTCTGAATTCGAATATTCAGCGTGAAGTGGCGCCTCCAATGGGCAATATTTGTAGCAATATTTTCCCCTCGCCGCCCCCCCCCCCCTCCATTACTCTAGATCTAGAAGAAACCGTCTACTGTTACCTTCGTTACTGACGTTATATTTGAACTGTGATGTCGAATAGGAATCAATCTTGTTAACGCCTGAGAGATGTAATTTTAATCTTAATCTAAAATTGTTACCGGAAATTCGAGTAATAGGGAAACAAACCCTTAAGTTATTCCTTTCTCTGAGCCCATGGAGGAGTCGACTTCTAAACACGTTTCTTCAACTTGATGAAGCTCGCCCACCCCCCCTCATCGCCACCACCTCCACCTCACCATACAACGTGCACGGACGGATATTGAGGAAGCGAGGCACGTGTACAGTGGTGTAACTTTGGGGAGGGGGGGGGGGGAGGGCGAGGGGGGAAATATTTTTTATTTGATATGAGGTATTTATCGAGATATTTTTCTAGTTTTCAATTTTTTCATACATGTTTTATTCGGCTTTGGTAAGAAAAATCGTTAAAATACTCCAATCGCACTAAAAATCAACAAATTTTCCAGGGTTGTGCGCCCCAGACCGGCATATTAGCTAGATGGCCTCCCCCGACCCCTTTTGTATACATTCATGTACTTTAACCCAGAAAATAACGTACACCCATACAGGGGCGGCTCGTGAGTTATCATCGTGGGGGTGCACATAATTTCGAAGTCTTATTCTGCAGGAAACAAAGGGGTCTGGGGCGCAGCCCAGCCGCCGGAGGCGAAAATTTTTTCAGATACTAATGGTCTGAAGTACCCGGAAAACGACTTAAGAGTATATTTTTTTGAATTTATTGGTCGGGAAAAACTCCCCTGTGTAATTGTTACTTATGAAAACCATCCAAAATATTAATTATTATATGGTTAATTAAAAATATTACATACCCGAATAATGTCCCTTCATCTCCTCCGACACGCGCCTCAAACATCACATCGTATATTTATTTTAAAATGAAGTCCATTTCTAATTTTTCGTCGAATGGTCGTTTTAAAAAACGTTTATTTTTAGATCGCTTATTACCGAAGTCATATTATGATTTCACTTCACAGCACGATAATAATTTTAGTACTGTTTGCTCACTTCACCAACCCTGTCGCAACAACTTTCACTAGCTACTGAGCGGATTGTATTTGTGGGGGTGAGGTGAATGAATGCTGCGCCTGCGAGCAAAAAAATACTGGTTTTGACCCAGTCGCTTGCGCGATCTTCCAACCTTTTTCAGACGTGATTTCAAAAGATGGCCCGGGGCTCGTTCTGCCATGCCGACTGTAGAAAACGATAATAAAAATGAACTCCAATTCGGAGAGCACCCTCCTGTGGCAGCACTTACCTACTGAAGAATGACTCCTGCCGAATATGCCTTGCTTTGGGCCGGCCAAAATATCCATGCAAACAATCCAACGATTTATTGGGAATATTACGAGATTTGCTTCGAACCTTAAATTTGGAATTTAGTTCGCGCAGATATTTGGGGGTGCGCGTGCACCTGTGCACTATACACGAGCCGCCCCTGCACCCATACATTGGATTGCATATTGCTTAACGTCTCATATTTATGCAACTTGGCTAATCGAGACGAAGGGAGGGACGTAAGGGATGACGCGGGGGGACAAGGGGTGGACAGGCTTGTGCTGGTCAGAACCAGCCACAAGCGTATGGGGAGGGCAGGGGTTCCCCCACGTCGTGGTCGTCTCCGTCTGTGTCATCATCCGTCCGTGTTGTCATTGTCGTCGCCGTCGGGGAGGTAGGCAAAGGGAAGGGGAAAGTTCTCCGACGACGACCCAGAGCTCGCCATTAGTTTCAGAGAGAAAAACTCCCCTAATCACGGGCCAAACCACGAGAAGGTTGCGAGTTGGAATTTGATGGCCCAAAACCCATACATACATTGTTTCTGAATCACACCACTCACCATGCCCCCATACACCTTTCACTAGTTGTGCTGACCGTTGAATTTTTGAGATTACAAAAATTTTCGCCAAGGTCTAGCTGCCCACTGCATGTGTATTTGGATAGATGGGTCGATCTGAAGGTGGTGTAGATTTGGAAGCGTAGGAGCGAGTTGATGACCACATTACCTGCCTCTGCTAGTGCTAGCGGCGGGGACGGGGTTGACTTTACGGTGGACGGGGTTGACTTTACGGCGGAGGGGGAAGGGGGGGGGGGGGAGGGGGGATAAAACAAATACGTCGTCTCGCGATCTCGTAGAACATGGATTAAAACAAACAGGTGGTTTCGCGTTGCATGTTCCGATCAAGTTACTCAGACCTGGCTCGCGATAAAGAGAATTGATTCCTTCCGCGGGCAATCTTGACTGATGTTTGACTTAGGTGTATTCCATGTAGGCAGTTGAAATGAGGCCATCTAGAAATTAAAGCTAAAGAAAATAAATCTTTTAGAAGACCAATGATGGAATATGTAAGAGCGATACGTATAAGGATGGTAGTGTAAAAGTAAATGCCCTAAACACAGTACAGGGACAAGCAGCAATGAAAGTACTGGAAACATGAAGGGTTGGGCAACTTATTCTAAGGGACATAGGATACAAGAACTTATGACATTGTTAGTGTAAATAAAATGATAGAAGATTTAGAATGGGATTCTCTGATAATACGAAGAAATAGAAAAAGTTTCATGTTTCGTGTCACGCAACGAATACAAGTAATGAATTGGAATTAGCGACAACATTGGGAAAGGATTATACGAAGTGAGAAAAGACTGGATGTTGAAATGTAATAACAAACAAAGGATTTGGGAAGTTTTTTTTTTAAATAGAGCAATTTGTGGAATGGACTCCACAGCAGATTGTTAATATTAGGTATACTTACATATTTTACGTACACTTAACATATTAGGAGTTAAAATTAAATAAATATAAACATATTATGGAATCCCTGGTTCTTTGATGTATTAAATAATCATCAATAACGATAGTCTCATTCAATGCTATACTAAAACTTTTGAAATATCAACGCCAAAGAACATTTCAGAGGTGTTCCACCTGTAGGGTGCAACTTGATGACTTTTATTGGAAAGAATGTCCTAGAGCTGTGAATAGGATTTAGTTTAGCTGAGATCGAAGCTTAGACTTGCTCACATGTATCAATGCTTACACTAGACGGGAGTTATTGCAAAGAAATGTCCTAGTTCTCTTATTGCAATTTATATGAAAGACACCCTGTCGAGATTCGAACTAACTACACCGCTAATGAAACTTGTTTGTGAACGATGTACAGACAGGCTGGCCTCTCAACTCAGCATTATCACAGTAAGACGTATCATTGAGTGCATGCGTCGCGACGTCTGGACTGCCCACGCGTTCCCTGTTTACTTCGACAATATTATCAAGGATTATTCACCCGCTAAACTAAAGAATATATTGCATTCTACCTAACGATTTTGATTGATTGATTTTTATTGCTTAACGTCTCATATTAATGTACTAAGGCTATTCGAGACGATGAGTGGTGATAGATGAGGATGAATGGTGAATAGAAAGGAGGAGGGGAAACCCAGTACCGGCACGTAGCCTACTCCTTTAGAAAAGTACCAATAATTAAGGGGACCAACGGCTTTACTTCCCATCCGAATTGTATTTATTTATATTTATTTTTATGTATTTTTCTAGCCACTCGTCGAGAAGGCCATTGTAGGGCACAATTCCCTCTTTAGCCTGTATAAGCGTCACAATGGTACAACAAACAACAAACATAAGTAGCAAGAAAACAAATAGAAAACAAGTTGTCATTCAGACATGACGGTGTAACCTTGACACTTGACAGTCATATAGGTTCCTCCACTAACCCGGACTGCCGAGCAGACGTCGAGGAGAACGAAGACGTTACACTAGCTCTCGAACCCTCCATCTGTTCTAACCAGCGGTATACGTGTGTCTCAGGGCAGAGCGTTCACCCACTCTTCCCCGGACCATCGCCCGAGGTTGCTTAGCTTCGGTGTTCGATTGGGAACCGGCTAAGCGACCGCGGCTAAACCGCTGGCTTTCAACCTAACTTGTTATGAATAACCAGAGTAACAGAAAAATATTGCCTCATCCATGATCCGCAAAAAAATGTGTCAAACTTGGTAATTTTCTAGCTTGATCCCATCGGTCAAAATCTCCCATAATAAATAACATGGGGACAATCTTTGTGCCCTTGACCTTGGAGGATTTTGGGTTTTAAAAAATAATGCAATTTTGACGTAGTTGTCAACCTTTTATGTAAATACGCAATTGTTTTGTTTTGTAATTTAGGCAAGTCGTTCTGTCAAAATTGTTGACAGTCTATTTGTTCACAGATTCAAGTCAAGATTTTCTTCTTAGGAATAAAAAATAAGTATACTTGTTTTAAAATCACTAATTGACTCTATTAATAGCTGTGTTTCGTGGGAAGTAAAGCCCCACCAAAAAAATCACCCAGAATATAGTTCGGTTGAATTATGTGAATGCAGTATAATGTTTTCAAAAATGGTGATGAATATAATATACTATATTATAATATAATATAATGTTAAACAAGGTGGATAAACTCGTGGTTAAATGAGGTTCAATGGAGTCAATTTAAATAATTTCCCACAACGATCTTTGTATTCAGAAACAAAAATGTAATTTCCTCCTCCATTTTACCTCCTTTATATTTCAAGATAGAATTGCTCAGAGCGCTAAATGCATTTTCACTGAAATGTGTGTAGGTGTAGTGTATGATCTCGATCTATGGCTTTAATTAATGCTTCTTCCTTTGAATGTCCTTCTATTGCAGGCTCTCATCTTCCACGCTACGTTGAAGAGCTCATCTGCCGTCCGCTTTATTATAAAGAGAATTAATATAACATTGATCGTGTAGTTTCATTTATAACATAACATCAAGCAATTATTATATGCTTGATATGACCTATTTTATACTTTCCACCAGGACATGGCAACTTTTGTGATAATTAAAACCCTGGACAACGTTTAACTAGAATGTTCGAAGGTGTAGAATGAAATTTGTAAATTTCACAAATGTGAATAAAGTTACCCTTTATTGAGTCTATTACAAAGTGAAGAACTTTCACAATATCATTTATAATGGAATACCTCTTTTATTAAATATAAACCTACAACTTACAAACAAGGCTCTAAAATATAAACGATTCATAAACGACAAGACAGAGTGTGTTAATGCATAATGAAGATAGTTTTCGCGTTACTGTAGAGGATAATCTCGGTGAATTAATTTGAATGATTGTAGCATTCAGTTTCGAGCTAATGTGATGTTACTCTTGGACTTTATTCTAATGTTTTGATGTTTATTGAAGTGTTCGGTGCTGGAGATACTGTCTTCTTGTCAGTCGTTTCATGCTGGAAGTGATCTTACTTGCCGTTTGTCTTGTTGTTGAGGAGCTGATTCACTGCGTTAAGAGCGGTGATTGGAATCTGTGAACAAACAAGCCACTCCTCAGTTCAGTTCAGATAACAGATGACGCTGGTTTCTTAAAACCCACGCAGACGAGATTTGCTTATTTCCCGGATATAATTTTCACAGAGGTAAAACATATTATGTTTGTGATTTCAAAAGTGTTCATTTAGTTAGATATAAATGGTATGACCATATTGAGATGGGTTTTGTAATTTCTGGATTGATTTCCAAATATTGAGAGTTGTACTTACAAACAATTATCTTATTATCTATACAAAGTCAGGAAGGCGATTTTTTCTGATAGTTTTATGAGTCATGAGTGGTTTCCAATAATTGAATTAATATTTTTAAATTTTGTATTTATTTTTTAGATTTTTACGATTATGGATTTTGAATCTTAAACACATTTTTTTTTTATAGTAATAAATAGTATTTTTATTTATTTTAACACTGAGAATTGATTGAAATTATCCCACATTCTATGAATCTCTCTGAAAAAAATCCTTCTATGTTTATGATAGAGCCGGAATTGGTTAATTGGGTTGGATGCTTTCAACACGGTAAAATAATTCATCGCAACGATATAAGTATAAGTATGATTAGCGGAACTATTGAATGATTGTTGACTACTTAGTGGCAAAGTCCACGACTGAAAATCTTCTTACGTAACGAAATTCTTAAACTACAAATTCAAACGTTTTCATGTGTTTATCACAAAAGTAAGCACCAAGAAGTTTGTGAAGTTTCTACCTCTATCGCGCGATGTACTCGGATGAGTGGCATCAGAAAGAAGCAAGTGCGTTATTAGATAATCGTCGTTACCCTTTGAAAATGTTTTCTGTCTCTTCAGATTTACAACAGTATATATTTTATACGTCGATTTCGAATTATATCGTCTTTGCGCGAATCGTTAGATGCTAAGTTAGATTATTCTTGGAAACGGGTGGGGTTTCTTTCGGCGGTTTTGTGGAGTGAGGTTAGATTATGGGATTATGGGGGGGGGGGGGGATGAAGATGTTAAATTTTACTCCGAATCAACGGTTGAGTTCAAAGTAGGGACGGAATTCGATACATTTCAATGTAGAACTTGTGGATAAAAAATAATTGACTTTGTAACTCATTATAGGCTTGTATTAAAACGTGACCCTAACGTTGGAAAAAGGGGGGAACTTATTAGAATTGTATCTAGATCGTAAGACCGCGGTGGCAATCATGCGTTGGCGTTAGGCGATGCGTAGGACTCCGAAAAGAGAGGGTGCGAACGGCGAATTGGTAATTGGAAAACCATGTTTTAATCAGGAAGACACGGATTTCCGAGAACCGATCGTTCTATTGAGTTGTGGTTTACAACATTATGTCAAGTTTGATTGTGTTTGGCTCTATCAGAGAATAGGTGAGAATTCGGTATTATTCCCTTTTCTCCCCATACCTAAGACTGGATCTAGACAGCGTTGGTCTTTCCTCTCTATTCTTCCATAGGCTAGAGTGGCGCATTATGGCGTTACAGTTGACGCGCCCTTTTAACAAATAAACTCAAAACCTTATCATTGATACCTAGGCCTATATCAATCAACTTGCATGCAGGTTCCCGCGTATTCAACACTTGACTCGCTCACTCGTCTAACAACAACTTAGGCATTTTCCTAGTCTAGTTGGATAAGGCGCCCTTATACCCGGAATGTGAGAGACCTGGGTTCAATTCTCTGGTCGGGAAAGATTTGGTAATTTCTGGATTGTATTTAAAAAATCATAAAACATGTGTTGAAATTCATGATATAACGCAATGTAGTATATCATCTGCGACAATACTATGGAAAACATAGCCAGTAGGATGTACGTGTAAAAATTGCAAGGTTTACTCGATCTCCGAGCGGAATTTGGGGGTACCTTGAGCGTGCAAGATTCGATACACCTTGGTCGCTGTACGCAATTTACACAGCCTGACAAATATATATATATTTTTTCTAAAAATAATTCCATTGTCGTTAAATTAAATCCATTCATTTGCAACCTATATTTAAATTAATTATTTCTTGTAGATTTAAATCGCAATGGATATAGCTGATTTTGTTAGCAGTTCTCAGTTAACTCGTACCGGATGTCTGTTTAAAATTTCAGCGCAATCTATTCAGCGATTCTGCTGATTTTTATAGTACACACACACACACACGTACACACAGAATGACCGAAGTTACCGTTTGAGTTGAATTGTAGACTATACGTTCGCGACGCTCACTCGTCTAATGAACTAAATTAAAATGCAAGTCATAAAAGTATTTTTGAGAAGAGAATTTCAATGATTCCCAAACGTTATAGAATGTTATCATCACTTTATTAGTTAAAACATTTCACATAACAGCCATGGCGATGTAAGAATAACAATTAAATATCTTCAATGATTTCTCGTTTCAGTCGTCGATTGTTCGGTTGGAGACTAATAGCAAAGACAATAAAGGTTGCTAATAGCCACAGACATCGCTTCTTCTAAACCGCCATAGTTTTATCAACCATATTTAGTGTCAAACATGTAATCTCTGTGCGAATAAGCTTCGCTGTTAAAGCGCCCTGAAACTACTTCTACTACATTAACATATAAACGACGATCAAGGGGTCATAACCAAACACCATTCAGAGCGAATGGAATAGTATGTGGGTTAGATCTTACATGATGCATAATTTCCTTTTATTGTCAGCTTGCCGAATGATTTTGATTGAAGTTTGAACATTTCAAAAGAGGCTTATTTTGACTAGCGTAGCGAACGAAGTGATGAAATCAATTTGACTACATCAGCAACAAAGTTAGGGTGTTTTTCGTTTTTAATTTTGTTTTAAATTTGTGTGTTTGTTAGTTATCTACCGTTACCGTACCGTCTTTAGTGGCTCGTTGATCTTGTTGTGTGGCTCGTTGGTCTTGTTTTAGCGTATCTGATTCCAATGCAGAAAGTTCAGGTTCGAAATCCCGCTAAAGTCAGTATTTTTTAATTCTGATTTGGACTAAGTCCATACGTTGGTCTTAGGAGTTTGTAAAAAACGGTGCTTTGAGCCGTCCTAGCAACGAGGCACATAATAGATTCAGGTTGTTCTGAATCGGCCTTGTTGATTCTGGCGTTGATTCGCGGGTGTTCGCACTGTCCATACCACTGATTGCTATATTTCCTATTAAAAATATCGATACTTTGGTTGGTTATCGCTCAACTCGTCCGATTGCGTCGGGACTACAGGGTTGCTAGGTCGCCTTTGATTTAAAGTCCTCCACTGAAATCATTGATATAACTATTACTGACGTGGTAGATCTTAATACAATTATTTATTTATTTATTTATAAATGGCTATTTAAGTTCTTTTACATCTCTTAATCTTTTATCTGCCAAGTTTTTATTACAACGAAGTAATTATTCTCATTGAAATTTCTCTTTTATGTACAGATTTTAAACATCAAGTTATAAGATGCTTAAGCAACTTTTAATCATGTTTTTCCAAAGGAATGTTTTGCAAAATTCGTCACTTTTATAGGCTATAATAATTATTGGTTGGTATTTCTACTGACTTACATATATTTTAAACTAAAATACCGTTAACAATGACAAATCAAAACCGTTCATCCATTAACATGGGTATGGAGTTCGCGAAGCAGCCTAGTTTAAATTAACGTGATTTCCATTAGATTGCAGAGGTATCTGCCTGTAGTTATGCCATTATAATCGTACTTACTTGTAATATTATTTACAAGTTGCGCTTAGAGTCACAGATGCATGGTCATGTCGAAGTGAACATTATCAAACCATTCTTAAATACGGCAGCAAATGCATTTAAACTAAGGGTTATTTTTTATTATTAATAACCAAATGCTTCATTTTCAATGCATTACACTAATCACATAAATTTTATACTTTAACCTTAAACCACGGATAATGTAATTGTAATGTAATGAAAACTTATTGACTCGGAGAGTAAAAATTGCAAAAAAAAAAAACACGTAAAACAGATTGCCAGGGTATCAAACATACTAGAAAGTTGCGAACTTTCGAACCATTCTTCCTGGTTCTTCCTCAATCAGAGGCCTACTGTGGCTGTCGTGGGTGCATGGGTGGCGCTATCACGACAGGGAGGGGGTTGTTGCGAGCTCTGTGTGCGTTTATAACCATTGAAATCTGTTTTCGTGTGTTTTATACACGAACAATATTTTACACTTACGTGGAAATAAAATCTCCCTGCTCTAGAGTTGTCTGCGCTGTGTATTATAGTTTGTTATAAGTCGTAAGTGGTCGTAATTGCTTCATATCTAACAATGGATTTATCTTCAATGCTTCAAATGCTTCGTTCGTAACGGGGCAGTTGCTAAGATACAGACAGGTTCCATCATTACGTGGGTTTGAGTGCCGCTTGATGTCCGTATATTGGTTGTATAATACTTTTTCTGAGCTTGTATAGAAAGATTTAGTCAATAAGTGCTTTATACGCTTGCAATTTCAATTAGTAAAGGTATTAATTGTCTCGAGTAGTAGTAACGTTAAAGGATTGCTTTGGTGTGACTAAGCCGATTCCACCATTTGAATATAATCTAAACATAAGTTAACAATTCTACTGTTTAAACTAAACTAAATTTTTTTTACGGATAACTGGATATAAGGTCCAGATTAAAGTTACTGTAATCAATACACACAAGCAAACACTACAGAATGAGACAGGATAGCAGGCCTTTGTGGACCATACCGCAGTGATCTTGTTCCATCCTTAGCATTTATAAAATAATATGAAATAAATCTGTAAATAGTGACTGATGTAATGACACTGTCGATTATGATAGTGTTAATTCATAAATGTAGCCGGGAACACACCCATTTTTTTATATATATTTATATATGTTTTTGAAGGTTTTCGTGGCCGATAGGTATGTATTAAAGTAATCGGTTTTTCGGTTTCATATGACACGTATATTTTCGTTGGGCCGACGTTTCGATGAGATTTCACCCATCATCTTCAGCGATCATCTAATCGAAACGTCGGCCCAACGAAAATATACGTGGCATTGAAACCGAAAAACCGATTACTTTAATATAAAATATAAAATATATATATAACTGCAATCATCAACACATGAGCACTTGCAATTTAATTGCCTCAACAGTTATTAATTAAGCAACAGCAACAGCAGCATGCGGTTAACAATGTTCCTGCTAGACAGAGCTTCAAGAGCCTGTATACTACTAGCAGAGAGTAGCCATACAGCCAACTTCTGATTTGGACTTAAGTCCATCATTTCTTGGCGTAGGAATGTGTAAACGGTGACTGGAGCCGTCCTATATAGCAACGAGGCACATAATAAATTATAATGTGGTTCTGAATCAGCCTTGTTGATTCTGACACTGTCCACGGGTGGAATTGTGTCCAGCTTGATTGATCGTTGTTTCATACTTAAATATGCCGGTCGCAAGTTGGCCATTGTTCGCTCGTCGATGGTGTCGGCGCCTGCAGGGTTGGCTTGGTCGGCTTTAAATTTAATGTCCCCCACCGAAAATATTCTGTGACTGAGTGGGGGTAGACTCTAAATACGATTTTATTTTATTGATTTATTTACAGTGATAAAAAGCCGCCATGTTTTGGCCAAACCATTAATTTATTAGCCGAGTCAGCTGACGTTAATTCAACAAATGTGTCTTGGAAGTGACTTGAAAAACAAATGTATCCTACACCTAAGAGACTACAACTTTGTTTACTCTGCGCCAGTTGATGCAGCTGAAAAATAGTTTGGCAAAAACATGACGGCCAGGCATACATTCCCTGATGGTCAGCTCTTCCATTTCTGGTCTGGTTGGTGGTCTTATATCCAGGCTCTCTATTTATTATATGCTACTTGTTTTATTTACTTCAGCTTGGACTGCGTAGCGTTACGTACAGAGAATATCACAAACTATTTAATTAAATATTTGTGGGTTTTCACTTTAATCATCCTTAAAGAAAATAACGTTTCAATCCAATTTCACGGACGATACAAGTCGCAGTACTGACATATAGACACCGGGATTCTGGACTAAAAGTTTGTCATTAGTGTTCTTCAGGTTGTAAATGCAAGGAATCAATTTCCTCTCAAACAACCCATAGACATTCCATCTCTGTTGTTATTCACAAACTAATTTTACACCTGAAATTGGCATGCAAACGCACCCTTGGCAAATTTTCCACAAAAACATGAAAACAAGACTGCCAATAAATTTCAAACTGCATCATCAATCATTGAATATAAAGAGATCATCATAATTTTAATTATTTAAAAAAATGTTCGTTGTCTGTTTGCGCGTACAGTAATAGAGTAGGTGCCGGGTCATTAATTTTCAAACTTTTTGAGGACTAGCCACTCCCCTCTTCCCCAGGGTCACCAAAACATTCTGTATCATCCTTGTTGAAGGGCGTTGCCAACAAAACCACAGTGGGACGTCGTGTTCGGTTTTTATCGTGAGACGTGACTCATGCACAGACGGACGGACGGACTGAAATGTGATGATTTTATGGGAACTTCGCTCCCCATAAATATATGTACACCATCGACCTTGAGAAAATCAAGGGGTCTAGCTGTATCTTCTATATACCCGGCCATTGATTTGCTCCTGGTCAAGGGTCTACATTCTCAGAATTAGTCAACTTCCTTCAGCACAATCACATTCGTAATTTTATTGTTACATTTATTAATCTTAAAAGATTTAATATACTTCTAAGTTCTAACGAGATAGATGTCTTAATTGTATTTCTTCTCTAGTTCGACATTCAAGAACCCCGTTCAATACTTGGCTGTTTATTATATCGTGAGACGGTCTCGGTACTTGTACTTAGCCGACTGGAATGAATCTTGCACGGAATCGATTCTGATTGAATTAAGATCGAAGAGAGCTGATGTCAAAATATGAGAATGCGATGTGATCTTCGATCTCTGAGATTTGTTAAGAACCCAGATAAAGCATAAGAAGGGCGTCTCTTTGAACCTGGAGCAAAGGTACACAATACCAGAGAAGTTTCCATAGAAACGACAGATTTTTTTAATCCCAACAAATGAAAAATCAATACGAGTCCCCGGATATGTTTTATTAGTTATTTCTGAAAAGCGTCTAATAATTCCTAGTATGTTCCTGGTAGGATACAAAAGAAGATCTGATCTCATAAAATATAACTTTTATTACATTTGAGGCAATTGTATCGCCTTCTAACCGATATTTTAAAAGTCAAAGGAAGATGACTAAAATCTTAGCTAAATATACGATAGGGTCTTAGTTAAATAAAACATGAAAATATATTTGGTTTTTTTTATTTTTGGGCGAGACGTAACGTCCCTGTCAGCTATATGAAAGTTTTGAAAAAAAGTGGAAACACTGAGATAGGTGCTACAGGTAATTTAGTGACGATTTTTTTTACGTTGTTTCTACACATCATTGGCTTCCACTTCCTTATAAGGAAAAACGATTTTCTGAAATATCGTTTGATGTACGATTTTTTTTCGTCCGCAGCAATTTGTAGTCAGACAAAAAAATCTTACATCGAACGTTATTTCAGAAAATTGTTTTTCCTTATAAGGAGGTGGAAGCCAATGATGTGTAGAAAAAAATCATTACTCTAAATTAACTGTAGCACCTATCTCAGTGCTTCCACTTTTGTTCCAAAATTTGTATATAATGGTTGACAAAGACGTTACGTTCCGCCCCAAAATATTACAAAAATGTATTTTCCTTTTACATTTAAGCCCTTCACTCATTTAACTAAGATTTCAGTAATTTTGCTTTGATTTTAAAAACTTTAGTGACAAAAATAATGATATTTAGCGTTAAAAATTTACGCTCAAGGATACTTGAAGAAATCCTTAAGTTCATTGAAGTACATACATAAACATCTAGCTGTAGAGAATATAGAATATGATAACATTATATTTTAAAGGCACAACAGAATATCCGCGATGGCAAAATGCAAATATATAAGTTACAGGTAATACCTTGCTAGCTATGACTTCACTAAGCCGGGTTTGACTTGATAATTTTAAAGAAAATACAACATATTTGATTGTGTTAATCGTCTCTTTTGCCGTAGACGCAAGGAAATGTTATAGGGACGAGGAAGCACCACGGATTTTATACAATCTGTCTTCATTTCCGTCAACATTATTATATAAGCTCATTGGGTCAAATGTTGGATGTATTATTCCTGGGCACTACTTTACTTTTATCAACACTTCTACGGTAGCATTTTGATATCCAAAATGGCTGCAGATTGTTGTTATTCATGTAGACGAATGTTGAATGGTTGATATCTTGGATTGACATAGCCTAACTAGGTAATACACAATAAATGTAAGGACAAAACGAATCAACCCATGATTTACTTGTAAAAGCAAGCTGCAAGTGTGCATACATACCCACACATTATGGAAGATGCATTAAAACCACTTACGTTGAAAATGTCATTGAATAATCCAGTGGTGGTCCTGATGCCTCCACCAGTGCCCCCCGTCCCAGCGCTTGCCCCCGCCTGGGCATGAACCCCGACCCCTGGCTTGTTGATGGCTGTGCCCACCTCTGCTCCGGCGTTGCTCACCGCGGCCACTCCTAGAC
The DNA here is from genome assembly GCA_024449915.1 of Sweltsa coloradensis. Classification (NCBI taxonomy): domain Eukaryota; kingdom Metazoa; phylum Arthropoda; class Insecta; order Plecoptera; family Chloroperlidae; genus Sweltsa; species Sweltsa coloradensis. The sequence continues at coordinate 346,144 of JAMZAV010000053.1, forward strand.
AGACTCAACGTGTTCACTGGGATACAGAGTTGGGGGGGGGGGGGTACCAGCGCTTGCCCCCGCCTGGGCATGAACCCCGACCCCTGGCTTGTTGATGGCTGTGCCCACCTCTGCTCCGGCGTTGCTCACCGCGGCCACTCCTAGACAGACTCAACGTGTTCACTGGGATACAGAGTTGGGGGGGGGGGGGGAGATCGCTGTTATTCTACATTTCATAGCTATTACACTATTACACTTGTCCTAGTGTGATGGGCTGAGGACTAGGGTGTCTGTAACGGACTCTCTTTTGTCACAGATTTTTGTATATTTATCCCTAGACACTAGACAGTCTTGGGCTAGTTCCCCGAAAACGATTTTTGAAAAGTTTAGTTACTTCTGCTTATAAAGGAACATATAAGTTCTCGTTCCTTTTCGAAAAATGGAACTGATACATTTCTCTTGAAATCACCAATATAGATAATGATAAATGTAAATGAATTAGTTTATCATTACTTTTTTTTAGTATATATTTTTTCATCTTCTAATTAATCCGCCCGCTTCCACCTCTCGGAATCTGACAAGGGGTGAAAAAACTCTAGTTTTGATATCGGGTTCTGTAATTCGACGGGATTACGACGGCGCAAGGAACTTATAAAGGAACGTTAAATCCGTTCAAAGTTCCTGGTGTAAAAAAAGAAAAGGAACTCGCTCAAAATTAAAATTCCTGAAAAGGTGGGCGTAGCGTTCGCCACTTAATTTTACCCCAAAAACCTTGCACCATAATAATTTAGTTACAAACATTTTTTGGCAGTATTAACAAAAAAAACTAGATAAGCAATGAAGCGAGTGCACATTATTTTGTATAATTCAGTCGTATTCTATTATGCCCTACATCGGTGCCATACTAATGAATTTTACATATCATCGTGCCAGATATATATATGTCGTTAATAAAACGTCACGAAGGCTCGATAAGATTTTTAAAATGTTGCAACTCATAAAATGTAGCAGTTCTGATACAAATTACAAAATACAAAATTCGTGACTTAAAATAGCAAATAATAATGTTCAACAAAGCTATACACGCCAATTGGTGTGACATTAATGACAGTGCCATTTCTGAAGTCACATGCATGTTCTGTCCGCAATCAGTTGGAGCTACTTGCTACGCCGGCCTGGCTCAAGGGGATTGTCTAGTGACCGCGAATACTAATAATGCCGCCTATGACCTGACTGTAATTAAATACGTCGTTGGTTCGATCCCTGCCACTAGTAAATCTGAATGGAAGCTTTTGCTGAGGTTTCCGTCATTCAAAGGTGAATACAAGGATTAATTTAAGTCCCTTTGGGATACTTGGAAATACTGGCAAATTACTGACCTACTTTACCCACACACTATGCCACGTTGGTCGTCTGAAAAGAGACACGTCCAAACTGACTTATCCCTGCGTTGGTTAAAATATAGATTAATTAAAAATTAATAATCTATGTCCGACCTTAAGGTGACTTACTACAGGGGAGAAAAACGTTAGCGATACTTGGACGGTTCTTAGTAAACCTCATATTCGTTTGAGTAAGATCGGCTAATGAATCAGTTTTTTCTTTTCGTTTTTCTTTTTGGACGATTTTTTCTTTTCTATTCTTTCTTTTCTCCCACCCCTCCTTTTATTTGGTTCATTAATTAATTAAATTTAATATCCTTTTTGAATTTGTTGCCAAAATTATTGTTATTAATACATTGTTGTTGTAATATTACTATTTCAAATATTTACTTAACTCTAGTTCATTCTTGTGTCTGCATCTATGTAATTAGATTTATTTAGTTGTCCTACTTTGTAAATCAGTTTTTATAACTGAATATGATAGACGTTAAATTAAAAAATTGTGTAAATGTGCTTACAAACGATTTTCATGACAAATATTTCTTTCAGTGCGTTTAAATACGATGGTTGATGATCTAAGATTACAAATTTACAAACTAAGTTCCCTGGAAATATAACAGTTGTGAAAAATATGTAGGCCTATTTAGTTGTACTAAAACAGAAGCATTGTTTTAGTTTAGATATTTCTAAGGTTTCCTGAAATTCTCGTAAATAATGAAGTCGGACAACTTGTGAAAAATAGTCATATACTACTGAGATAATGACCCACGATGGAAAGTCACTTGACGATCTTGTTATACACATCACATTACTACGGTGCTGCCTTTGTTCAATTACGTAGCTGCACGTAGCATTTCCAAGTTTGTGAAAATAATAGTTAATGGTAGGCCTACGCAATGATGTCATTACAAATTTTAAATATTTAGCCTTTATCACAATTTTGAGCACTAAAAATTGTCATGCATATAAATACATCAAGTTGAACAAAAAATAAGATCATTACATACAAAACAAAATATAATTAGTATAAGCTCAAAAAAAAAACACAAAGACAGAACATGGCTTTATTGCGGGCTGTAACAGACAAATTAAAAATTATGATAAGTAGGTGACAATACAGAGAACGGAACATTTACCCAAAATAAACCAAAAAAGTAAATATTGTGTTAAACCTTGTTATTTATAGTAGGCGACTATGACGCAGTTATCCTTGGTGGAGGTACTTTTTAAATTTCTGTCTTTAACCATACTACTTTACTAAACTGCTATAAGCGTATAGGTATATTTTTCTTTACAGTAAAACCGTATTTTTGGGGCGCTTCTTGCACTTCTTACGAGATAGAAATAATGCTTTCAAGAAATTAACATTTTTAATAAGGGACAACTAATTGTCAATAGGTATGGTAAAATCATATATAAAATTACCACTGTGTAGCGTTTAAAAAATGTAAATCGATTTAGCATCAAAATCCTAAAACGCTAAATTAACCTACTTATTTTAGCTAAATTCGTAATTATAATAAGAATTATCAATATCTTTAAATTAAAATTTCTCTTGGAAAACGCCAGTGCTCGCCTTTCGAATTACGCCGACGTCCGCAGTCGCAGACTTCGCGGACACCAACTCTACCTTGTGACTATAGGTCTACCCATCAGGGTCACGCCATCAGTTCTGCCACTTCCTAGATGTTAGGAAGACTATGCTAAGAGGGCGTTCCTCCAGCCATTATCTGGTCATCACAATTAACAGATTCTCACATCTCAGACGGTGTCCTCTTGAGAATAGAGAACGTAAGAATGGCCTTGGCAGCACACTTCTACAATGGTATATTTCAGCATTCTCTCATCTCATGGCTAAATTTTTAAATTAGAACTTTTAGGTCTGGCATTGACAAGGTACATCTTCTAAGAATTTGACGTGGCGAAATATATAGGATTTGAAGTGCGACAATCAAGTCAACACAAGGAAATGGTCCGTGTCTACGGTCCGGCAGGGATATCAGGGCACGTTTTGATTGATTTATATTTATTTATATATATTTTTGATTTTTTAAAAATTTATGTACATATATATTTTTGGCCCCCAACAACAGAGCAATCTCCACAAGTGTGATGCAGGCTTCACATTACAATTATTAACTAGGAAAACGCTAAAGTCCCGTCGCGTTGTTGAGCGAGCACCGGTACGTGCAACACGACCCGAGTACGACATTCCCATAATGTTACATACCAATAAGTCTTTAAGGTCTTGACCGGTTTAGCTGAAAATTTGTAAAATAGTACTTATGTACTTATTGACCCTGCAAAATTTCATAACGATCGGAACATTTTTTTTATTATTATTTTTATAACCAACGATCGGATTTTGTTCAAAAACTATACAGCAACTTGCATAGGTGGTATGTACATGTGTGCCAAATTTCAGGTCGATCAGAGAAACGGTGCGACCTGTACCGAAGCAGTAACAGGAAAAAAAACAGACATTCGAGCCATAAGAGTCAAATGGAGACGCTCGCTACGCTCTCTCAAAAAAGTATATCAACAAATCGAACAACATCCAGATAGGTCTACTAAGGTGCACAAAAGGACATTATACTTCATGAAATACAAATGGAAAACTATGACGATTGAAATGTCATACACATCAATAACATTAGAAGAGAACTTTTTAAAACATTGAAAAGTTAGATGATTTATGTCAAGATCTGGATGGATGGATGGATGGATGGATGGATGGATGACTGCGTGTACAATATTAGGCTTATCGTGTAAGTTGTTTACGGATATTTGGTTTAATTTAATATCGTCAATATCCGGTGGAAGTCGGACCAGTGAGACCGAATGTACCTTCCAACCTGTTGATATTTCATTTATTTGAGCGTAGGAGCGTATTAACACGTTTCAGTAAGGGAGAGGGTAGGGAGGAGGGGGCAGGATGTAATTCAAGTGTAAAATCAATTCGTAAGCAACTCTGGGTCAAGGTCTCAACAATTGGCGAAGACGAAACAATTTTTCAGGGAAAAACTTTTACCTTCAAACATACAAATTAACCCACGATATTCATCCACCTCTTTTATACTGTTTCGTAATAAGAATCCATCAAATAATAATTAGATGGGTGAGCGCAGCGAATGTAGTCTAAAATTCAACTCATACGGCGCTTATTCTGTCCTTCTGTGTGTAATGTGAGTGTGTACATCGAAAATCAGTTGAATCGCTGAATAGATTGCGCTGAAATTTTAAACAGACATCCGGTACGAGTTATTTGAGAACTGCTAACTAAATCAGCTAGATTCATTGCGATTAAACCTACATGAAATAATAAATTGAAAAATAGGTTGTAAATGTGTGAATTCATTTTGACGACAGTGGTTTTGTTTTTGAAAAAATATTTTTTATTTTTTATTTGTCAGGCTGTGAAAATTGCATGCAGTGACCAAGGTGTATCGAATCTTGGGACGCTCAAGGTACCACCAAATTCCGCTCGGAGATTAAGTAAACTTTGCAATGTTTACACGTATTCCGTACTGGCTATGTTATTTTTTTAAATGCAATCCATAAATTACAAAATCTTCTCGATAGGAAAACGCCAAAGTCGTTGTTAGACGAGTGAGCGAGTCATGTGTTGAAGACGCGGGAACATGTGCATACAAGTAGATTGATATACTATAGGTATCAAAAATGATAGGGTTTTGAGTTTATTTGTTATAAGGGCGCGTCAACTGTAAGGCTATAATGCGTCACTCTAGCCTATGATTGGTTAGAGGGGAAAGACCATCGCTGTCTCGATCCAGTCTTAGGTATAGGGAGAGAAAGGGAATGATACCGCGTACTCAACACATTGCTCACTCACTCGTCTAACAACGATCTTTGTCGTTTTTCTAGTGTTATGAATGATGAGTGATATTTGTCTGATGGCAATACAATAATAAGTCATTAGAACATAATTACAACCATACCAATTATTGTGGGGATTAAAAAAGTGAGAGCTTATAAATAAATAAAAGTAAAACATAAAAGTAACTGTCTGCAAGGTAAAAGGTAACCTTACTGTTTGTTGATGATGAGCTGAACTGAGACACAATTAATAAAATGGTCATAACTCATAATATAATATAATAAAAATCTTACAAAAGCTGAAAGATTTGATGATAAACTTTTATTTACCTCCGTTCAGAAGCCGATTGACAGCTCCGAGAATTGAAGTTGGAATCTGAAAGTAACACACCACGAGGTTTATTTTAACAAATACTTTACTCTCAGAGTAAGTAACTAAGTATTAAATAATATTGTTTAAAAGTATAACCCAAATCAAATTCCCACTTTATCATATTTTGTCAATTAAAATTGCAAGTGACAGTTAATAGAGAAATCAAGCACCAATAGGAAATTGACAAGAAGAAAAAAATTGCTTTAAAACATATAGATTTTCTATTGATAAAATAACGTTTGCACATTATTATATGTAAATCCTTTAAATAAGAAACGAAGTGTTTTATACCGTTACATAAGAACTAACAACCAAGTAAACTAATAACATATTTACACACACATGCATTAACATAATAATATGCATTGTGCTTAGGAGACAATGTGGGAACATTCTGCATCCGTCCTTCAAGCTTGTGTGCTAGCACTGCACCGCGCTTTGCAAGTAGCCTGCTTGTACACATTCCAACAGTGTTGGCTCGAGCACTGAGCGCTTTACTCTGATTCGGGAGGTCCCGGGTTCGAATCCCGTCGAGACCGGCAATCCTGATTGGAGGATTTTTTCAGAGGTTTTCCTCAGTCGTTAATGCGAATGCACGGGATTGAGTCCTCTTAAACAGCCCTTGGGCATCCCTTCATAATTGTCCTATCCGCAACATACCTAGTTCACCTGAAGAGGTGCCTATATTGCACCCTGTAACAGGTTCAACTCCTTTGGTAAAAATTCAATTTAACACAACATTCACACATAGTGTCACGAACGTATACCGGGACATCAAAGTCCAACTCGCAACCTTCTCGTGGTTTGGCCCGTGATTAGGGGAGTTTCACTCCCTGAAACTAATGGCGAGCTCTGGGTCGTCGTCAGGGAACTTTCCCCTTCCCTTTGACTACCTCCCCGACGGCGACGACAATGACAACACGGACGGATGATGACACAGACGGAGACGACCACGACGTGGGGGAACCCCTTCCCTCCCCTTACGCTTGTGGTTGGTTCTGACCATGGTTCTGACCAGCACAGGCCTGTCCACCATTTGTCCCCTCGCGTCTCCCCTACGTCCCTACCCTTCGAAAGAAGTATGCATGGTGGTCACTCACACTTATAGAAATTGTTTTATCTTGGGAAGCGCCCTAAATCTACTAATACTAATACTAATACGAACGTATACCATTCTCTGGATTCGAATTGACCTGGATTGTAGACATTTTTAGGGTGTGAAACTCCCCTATATGTATCACTTTTCTGTCCGTCTGTCTGTCCGTCCGCATGTTAGTTCGTGTGTCACGTTTCGCGATAAAAAAACGTACATGCCCCACAACACAGACAGAGACTATAGACAGTTTTTGATTACCCTTGGGGTCAAGGGGCCTGGGGGGGGGTATTTCTATCAATCCGGCACCTCCCCCAACAAGCAGATCTGAACACTGATGTGGAAACGTTGTGTAATAACATTAAACTTCAGAATCTGTCTTGGGAACTTTGTATCCATGCCTGACTGAAATAATCACAACTCTGTTGGTATATCGCAGAAGATGACTGATGGAATAACTTATTGAATAAGGCGCCTACCTGGAATGTGGGAGACTCGGGTTCGAAACCCGGTCGGGATGGATTTGAATATTTCTGATTTGTATTAAATATAAGCAATTTCACCTACGGGAGGGTTTACCAACTATTCAAATCGACAAATAAACTTACTGTATGGCACAGTGAATAATTTACACTTATTATTTGAAAAATGTATTTTCCAGTGAGACACAATTTACAAATAGGTATCACTGGATTTTTTAAATAAATACAATCGTATTTAGAATATATACTTAATCAATTAACTTCTTTTTACTGAATAACATATTGTAATTCAATTTCTAATGTGCTTTGTTGATAGGATGACTCCAAAGTCAGCGTTTTCATACTGGCCAACTTGTAAATTACGTTACATTACCCAAGTCTATTTCACATTATAAAAGATATTTCCATATGTTTCACAAGCCACAAGTTTTAAATGTACCTACCTGTCACTCGTGTCATCGTCACTGGTGAGGTAGCCTAACTAGCTCAAAGACAAACTTGATATCCTTCATGGATTCATTACACTTGATTGTGCAGGTTCATTGTCTATTGTAATACAATGTAGACGGCCTCCAGTTTTGATGACTTGCACTTCAAATGAGCGCAATATAGTGTTGTTTTATTGTAAATGCCCGTATTCGCGACATACATTCGATATATTATTCATGTATTTTTTAGTGTTGTTCAGAACTACAAATTGAAAAAAATGCCCGCACGATCTGTTTTCTTTTATGCCAAAGGCATCCATTTTTTTCATTTGTTTTAAAGTAAAAAAAAACAATACCAGTTGGCAATGAAATCACTTTACTTTAAGTTAAATGAAAAACACAAATAATTAGGAATTGTTATTATATATTTTATTAAGACGCTTATTTATTAATGATTGGATTATTTTATTTAAGTTTATTAAAATTTCAAGAACTATTTTGAATAGTTCTTGAAACATATCCATGTTAGACTAATTAAATTTATAATAACAGTGTTAAGTATTCAATTATTTGTATATTTCTACTAAAATACGCTCGTCCTCATTACAACTTTTACTTACCAAGTGCGTACACGCTACTACGTACCTTACATGACACACTGTTAAAATATATTAATAGTTAGAAAACAAGGAGAAAAATATATCTACTTACATCATGTAAGGCAGTGAAAAATAAATTTCAAATCTGCTTAAAAATGTATCTTTTTTGGCCAAGGTGTTGGCAATTTACTAAATGTATACAACTGTGTGGATAATTGGTCAGAAAATAACGCTTTGTGAAATATAAGTTTAACCCTTTCATCCCTGACGGACTTCCAAGTCCCTCAGATTTTTTGTGGTATAGCTTTAACATGGACATGATAATAGCTCCATAATCCCACTGCTTCTGAGCACATAGAGCTATCGCACATTCACATAAAGGATAATATTTACGTCTTGTACAACTTTTTGTAAACTCTTTTAGTGTAAACAATTTAAAATTGTTGTATTTTGAAAATAATATAATATAAATATGAAAAATTAGATAGCTTAGCCATTTTGTACCCGATTTTTATTATTTTTGTAAATATACATAAGGACGCTTGTTCTTGAAGTAAAATCTTTACAAAAATAAAAAAGTAAGAAATTGTGGTGCATATTCCAAATCCAAAATTTTCAAATAGATCTAAAATACTCAAAAAAAGAAAAAAGTTTCAAACAATATTTCCTATTGGGTATGTTTGTTTGATGAATAAGTAAAAACATTACACATTTTAATATTGTTTTTGGTTCAGGGAAGAAAAGGTTAGGAATGTACTTACGTTGAAAATGTCGTTGTAGAGTGTAGTTCCCGGTCTGATTTTATGTCCGTTAGTACCGTGCGAGCTGCCCCCTACACCAGCACCGGCGGCTGGCCCACCACCCACACCAGCCTGTAAACATCATTGACAATTAGCACTGTGCCCAGATCAAGTCACTCGATTGCGTCGGGGCCTACATGGTTGGCTTGGTCGCTTTGATTTACTGTCCCCCACTGAAAATCAGTTATATATAACTGAGTGGGTAGACTCTTAATACAATTTATTTATTTATTTATTATTATTTATCCTGGTTCTATTTCACCTGATTTTAAATTATAATTAATATATGTTTGAAAAAGTAATGTATGACTTGTATACCAAGATACGAGTATTTTGTGCTGGCAAAACGGGATGTAATTGATTTGAAGAAAGATAAAGGCTCAGCTGTTTCAAAACTGTTGATGAATAATTCAACAATTATTGTTGACAAGATATCGAAATGTACTTAGAAAGGGTTTATTATGTCAACGTCTTGAAAACTTCCAGAGATACGCTTAACACACAGAACATGTGTAATAAATTCTTTGTCATAGCCTATAGCTAGTAAATCAAGATGACGTTCCTTGTTTTGTAGATTCCAAAATAAGTATGAGGCAAAATGAATAAATTTATAGTTTCTTTATAAATATATATGGTTCAATGTTATTACATTCATAATAATTATATTATGTAGGAAAACTTAATTTTTTTGTCAATTTGTGACTGATTATGTTAATACCTCAAAACAATAATGAAAACTAAATTTAATTATTTACTGCCAATCACACGTAATTAAACAATTACTATGAAGTGAGCTAAAACACACACATTCTTGGAATAGTCTAATTATCGACATAAGGCCGCATACTGAAGTTTCAAGGAAAAGATGTGTATAATGCAAAACAACGAGATGTCAAACAAAAGAAAAGAGATAGAGATGAAGTTATTATAATTTTCTACTCATCTTGATATACGTTATAATTATTCGGCCGTGAAACACTCATAATTACGCCACTTTGCAAGTTTTAAGAAACCAAAACAGTCTTAACACTTAATATGGACGTTATAATAAATGGAGAGAATAACTTAAATTATAATATAATTAGAAGCAAAATAAAGTATATGATACAGATATTATTATGTTAATAATGCCAATTAAAATAACATATTTAAAAATAAATCCATTTGTATTTATTTTATAATAATATTACAATTCTTAGGTAGCTAACTACCATTTCAATTTAGGAGAACGAAAGTTTACAAGAAGTATGATAATCAAGCATGATTATGTATTTCAACTAGTGTAGCTTGTGGGAGGTGTCATTTCATGAGCAAACATTAGTTTTGATGGAATCATTACACCATGTTTCAATGCGCTAATTTCGATTCAAATTTGATAACAAATAAGCACGCATTATTTATCTAGTTACGTTGCTTTTGTTTGCGACTAAACAAGCTATTACGTTTTATGGACAAAAATCTTAGGAATGGACTTTAAAAAAAGAAATTAATGTTTAACTGACTTAATTTTGTTGAAACGAATAAATGATTCAACATTAACAAATAACTCATACAGTAGGTATAGGTTGTGGTGGTGGTGGTGGTGGTGGTGGTGGCGGTGGTAGGAAGGGGAGAGGAGGGGGAGGGGGTTGTAGGAAGAACAAGGGTGGAGTGATAACAGTTAATACCTGCATTCAACTTTTTGCTGAGTACAGGTTGGTATGCATTAAAATCTACAGATCAGGTTTGCCTGAGGCGGCTTATTATTTACTTAATTAGGAAAATAACAAATAAAGTAAAATAAGTAAAAGTTGCTCATCTTTTGATTATGTTTCAGGTTGATGAAACCAAAACGATAAAAAACTAAACCCGCTTGGAAAGATAATGTACGTCTTCAGCCCAGGGCTGATACATCGAGTACTCAAAGAAGGCAAAAAAGCCCAAAGGAATTTCGCATGGCTTATATACAGTAATAACAGTCCTAGTAGCACCTGAGGACAACGACTTGTAGTGATATAGTGGTGCGATGTATTCTCATCAAATATATTGTTCAACAGTGGACTTACAAAATCTTTCACCAGGCTGAAGATATACATCGAAAGGGCACTTTTAAAACTGTGCTACTATAGGAGATGGGTATTAAGTAAAATGAGTCCAATGTTAACAATAATTTGTAACTTTTTCATAAACTATTAAATTTTTGTCTTTTACAACAAAAAACAAATTATAAAATGTGTTTTATTTTTCCAACACATTAACTTACATTTACATTTATATTTACGTACATTGGTTGGAAACACTATTGTAAGTTTGGTTCATATTATACTCCATGCGAATAGCGCTGTACCCGCGCGGGCATAGAGGCCACCTGCTATCCACCCCCAGAGATCCACCTCACTATAGTTAGTCTGGTACGTACCCCTGCGAATAGCGCTCCCTCCGGCTGCCCTCCTAGGCTCCCTCCTAGTCCGGCGCTAGCCCCAGTACCGCCTGGAGTACCCGCGCGGGCATAGAGGCCACCTGCTGGCCCGCCTCCTAGGGATCCCCCTAGGCCGGCACTAGCGCTGTAGCCGCCGAATGAAGCGGAGACTCCATCAGCTCCTACGTGTACCTTGGGGATGGCCTGGAAATACAAAAGCAATGTTTCAAATACATGTACAACGAATTAAGATGACTGGTCTTGACCCATTCAAGTAGTGTTTAATTTTTTACGAAATTAGTTTTTTAAGATAAAAAATGAAATTGCAATTTATTTTAATTATTTTAATACTTTTATCGGGACATTTTAAAAATTATTATGATTTTCTTTTTTACTTTGGGATTTAATAACTTTCTATTCTTGGCGAGTAAGATGATTTTTTCCGATCGTTGTTTATGCATTTTACATTAGTGTGTTTCAAAATTGAACATGTTAGCGTATATATATATATATATATATATATATGTTTTTCTCTGGAATAACGTCCTCTTAATCAGTCTTTGGACACTCCCTTCACAACTATTCCACACCCTAATTATGCCTATTTATATATATATATATATATTACATAACCGGGATATTTGGAATTGATCTCTTTCTTTTTCTTATCCATCCATTTGGATTTGGGATTATGAATTGATTTCATTAAAGTTTTTCTCTGGAATTACGTCCTCTTAATCAGTCTTTGGACACTCCCTTCACAACTATTCCACACCCTAATTATGCCTATACTTCGTGCGTCACCTGAGGAGGGTCACATCAAGTTAATGTTAGAGGTAGGCTACCGTACAGTCTGAAGGGAATGTCCAAGGGTTGTTAAAGATAAAAAAAAAACTTAAAAAAACAAAACAATGTCGATGTCGATCCCTCAAATATTTGAACGTCTTTACATATTCTACTCACAAGTAGAATGCAATTTCCAGTTCTATATTATTGCGCATTATTACGACCATGGAAACTTCCATTAAAGAATTATTCACTTGGCACATAATTGTCAATGTTCATGACCTTCATTTAATTACTTATCACATGTTATTTATTACGCCTCGCATAACGCAATGATGCTAGTCACAACGAAGAGTGTTGATTCAACAGGTTGAATGCCAATTACACAGAACTCTTGGTGCACGAAACATGGTTCAAATTTGTTCAGATTTACACCCCAAAACGCGAACAACAACGACTACTACCCTGAATGAATGAATGAATAAAACACGAATGAATATATTTTTCTTGTAAGGGTTTTCGACTGTGTGACCAATGCACTATGTTTTAGCATTGAAATGAGGTATTTCCATTCCTAGGATAATTTATGTTTGAACGATGATGATATACATTTATAGAAGCTAATGATACAATTAAATGCCAGGTGGTGACCGTGTTAGATTAGTGAAAGTAAGTGTGGAAATGTTTATTTCATTCTTAAGAGTATAATTCAACTCAATTCAAATCATTCTTTATTTAGCTCAAAGCTATTTTACATGCAATTTCAATAGTAATAATACAAATTAATTCAATTTCAATTTAAAATTTAGGCCTAATTAAATAAAGTTTCAAAATACATAGAATGTAATTCATTACAGTTACTATATATATATTTATACATATAGGAATATTATAAGGGTTTTAAGCATAAGTTCGCTTTATTGAGCGAGCGTAGCGAGCGTCTCCACTTGACTCTTATGGCTCGAATGTCTGTTTTTTTTTTTTCTGTTACTGCTTCGATACAGGTCGCACCGTTTCTCTGATTGACCTGAAATTTTGCACACATGTACATACCACCTAGGCGGGTTGCTGTATAGTTTTTGAACAAAATCCAATCATTGGTTATAAAAAATAAAAAAAATAAAAAATAAAAAAAAAAAAAAAAATGTACCGATCGTTATGAAATTTTGCAGGGTCAATAAGTACAACATTCTCTCCTATTTTCCAAATTTTCAGCTAAATCGGTCAAGACCTTAAAGACTTATTGGTAATCATAATTCGAAAAATGATGTTAAAAAATGAAGGAGGCAGTGAAGATACAAAGATACACTTTAGAAGGCATGACGTCAATTAGTACATTGCAAAGATGTTGGAATAGTATAGTGTACAATGTCAATATCCAGTTAGGCCTACACTGTGTGGTGGGCCTTATGGAAATGTCGTACTCGGGTCATGTTGCACGTACCGGTGCTCGCTCAACAACGCGTCCAACTGAGCGTTTTCCTAGTATATAATATATATTATTACATTACCAAATCTTATTTGTTATATAATCTGTACCATGATTATAAAATTGCTCTGTTTGCTACTTCCATTAGCATTATGACTATGGTTGCTAGAGGAGTATTCTATCATACTATTTTAGATAACTGGGCATATTCTCTTTGGCCATTTTAAATATGAACAAGAGTACGATGAAGTTATGCTTTCAAACTTCCCAATCTTCGTTGTGCATATTATAATTTATAAGCAACATCAGGTGAAATGTGTTCTATATAATCTTGATTGAATGAAATTTTAAAAGTGTGTGACAGTGTGGTGACAGAAACAATATTGAATTAAACAAAACGACAACTAGGATTGAATATAATAAGTGGTGAAGGAAATGCAGATTACAAATATATAATTATTTACATTATTGTGGCTCGTTCCTTTATTGGTAATCCTTTCTAATAATTCCGAATTTCATCCATCAATTTGACATTATTACAGGACGAAGCTCTCAACGTACCATAGGCTAGGCTATTAACTTTCTCTAAAAAGAGTTATACTTGTGCAATGTACGAGTCAAGGTGAATAAAGTTATTGTTATTGTTATTGTCTCACAATAATAATCGAACACAACGTCCGATTGACATGCGTTCTTTTTGTGGGCATTGCCCTTCAACAAGGATGATACTGAATGTTTTTGGTGACCCTGGGTGTTAAAGGGGGAGTGGCTAGCCCCCCACCCCCCCCAAAAAATAGAAAAATTATTTCCAGAATCTACGCTACTGTACGCGCGAACAGGCTACGAACCTGTTTTTAGTTCTAAGCCTACCCGGCGCCTCCACCAAACGATTAACGCCAGGCGAATGATATAAGTATTCGTCTCCGATTATCTATTGGTAAAGCAGCTTTGCTTACTCTTATGGGTAGTCCTGCTCCTGTGCTTGTGGTATGTAAGCGACACAATGACTTTGGAGTTTTTCTTTAGCAACGAATCGCATACAAAATAAAATTACAATATCTCTATAAATGTTTGTTGTTTGTGTTTGTTTTTTTGTTTGTTTTTGTGTTTGTTTTTGTGTTTGGTTTTATGTTTTTTTGTTTGTAAATCATGGACTAAATACATTAACTTATTAAATGTACTTCAGATGTGGTGGCTATTGTGTCTACTGTGATACCTTTGAGTATGGAACTAAGGATGGTTACTCAATGGTGAAACCTTGAAATATTCTTCACTTTAGCCTATACTTTCTTATTCAACTGATGGGGTGTAATTGTCACTCTGTGCATCTTTCTGCTTCCTGCTGAACATTGCAGATACACTGCTTCCGCTGTCGTCGTCGTCGTTATTGTAGTTGATATTGTTGTTGTTGTTGTGGTCTTGGAAGTGTAACTGAGCATTTACAAATGTATATCAAGTTTCTTGTGCCCTAGTTAAGCTCAATACAGCGGCTACATTGCACGGATTAAGTTTCAAATCTTCCTACATGAGTTATATACTTATAAGGCTTCGTGACGACTTACAAACGCTAATCCGAGCACAAATTTTCCTCATGCTCGCAGCCTCTCCGCATAAACATCGCAGATCGGATGCTGTACCCTTCACCTGTCTCATCATTAACATCACAATAAACTCTTGGCCTAATGCGAAACTATAAAAAAGGCAATTAACAATATCGCAAACGATTATACGGTTCAAGGTTGTGGATCTTCGAATTGCGCACGTATACTTAAGCTATGAGTGGGTTTTCCCAAACTCACATTCGAGCACATATTTTAATACCATGTCTTAAGTAAATTATAGCATTGAATTCTTCGAGCTATTCTTCCGAACGTGACATGAATAATTCATAATTAATTTTAATAACTCCATCGCGTTGGAATCTCAGGACTTAATTTTATGTTATGATCCACAATTCCATTTGAAAATAATTTTGATACATCTACTTCTGATTTAATTTTAATTAGTTTTGTTTTTTAAGGAAAACGATTTTTTTAAATGTGTTTTCGTTGTACCTGCACGCAATTATTATTATTATTATTATTATTACTATTATTATTATTATTATTATTATTATTATTTATTATTATTATTATTATTATTATTATTATTATTATTATTATTATTATTAACCATAAGCCCGCTTTAGGACATAGTTATTAATTCATAGCAATTGTCGTAAAAGTTGCCCGGGCTGGGGTTCGAACCCAGAACCTCCGGCTTAACGTTCCATAGCTCTACCAATAGAGCTACCGAGACAACAGAACAGATCTTTGCTAAACTGCTATTTGTTGTGACTCTTGACTTCCATTACATGAATCCAACAGAAGACTGCAATGTAGCTGTCATGTCCAGGTCCAGGTAAAATCCAGGTATATCATTTAAATTGTTGTTTATCATTTTTCATTTATAATAAATCAAATAACTAAGGAATGTAGGTATTAAACGTTAAAATGTACAGTTTTGTTCAGTTATTGAACTGTTTATATTTTTCAACCATCATCATATAACTAATTTAGGATCAAAATATTTCGAACAAACATTAAAGAAGCTCGTGTATAGCCACAATGTTCGTTAAAATCTAATTGTAAATGGAGGTGCCGAGTACTTATATATATATATACTTTACATTTCCAACATGCATTCGACAATGAACACTGGATCAACTTCCATGAAGCTTAAACCATAGCCAAAGTGGAACATGAGGTGCCCCGTATTAATCGTATGAGAGGCTGTGGAGATGGAAAACAGAAACACAAAATGAACACACGGGATGATGCTAAACGACTTCCAGCCACATGGAAACATGTTTTGCATGGCTGTCATGTCCAACCTATACGTCTCTCACTGTGGACATGGTTTTAGACAAACAGAAGGAAGACTCAACGACAATCTCTTGAGCCAGCAACTCATGTGTTGAGATTGTATAAATATTAACAGGATGTTTACATCAATTTGGACCTTAAAATTTTACTAAATCTTTTATATGTTTTCATTGTTTAAATTTATTGAAGGTATTATTTTGTTTTGTCGATGTATCCAGTTGCAGAGTATGTCATGAAGTTATGTTTCGTTTGTTTTTTTATAATATTCCAAGTTTTAATTTCCTTGAAAATGGGCAGAGAGAACTTCTTGAAATGTTGGAAAGAAAATAATAAAAACACACGGATGACCAGAAAAATAATGTATCTAAATAATGTAGGGGCTGGTGTTTATGTTAAAAACGAATTTTCACCACTAAAAAAGTAAATTATAAATTATTTTCAATACCAATTCACCGCTTTTGGACAGAACAAAACCAAAGATTCAAATACGTTCCACCCCAAACACCTGCCTCTGAATTCTCATAACTACATTTTATTGCAATCTGTAAGTCTTTTACAAGGTCCCACACCCAGAATTTAAAAAAATTGAGTGGGGGTGGGGGGAGATATAGAGCTTGAAACGAAAATTTACTTTTATATTCACCCCAAATACCTGCCTAAGAATTAATTTGTATCCACGCAATACACTCACACAAACGCCTATACAATAATCATTGAAATGATCGTAATTTGATGCAAAACAACGAGCAATTACTTTGCGAAATGTAGTTCATGTCACATCGAACATCGAAGCCATCCAAGCAATGATGCAACGAAATCTAGACCACTGATGCTTTAAGTTTCCCTTTCACTGTACTTATTACGACAAGTACAGTTTACTGTGGGAGGGTCTCGAGTCGAAATAAGCGATGTGCACGCACAGCTGTTCATCCACCCATGCTGTATTAACATCCGATTAAGCGATGGCAACATACAAATACATTGTAAACATAGGGGCTAAGCATATAATTGTCCCTGCGATGTCAGGGCTATAAACTGGGGCAAAATAAATATGTGCAATAATATTATGATTGAGATATTGTGGACTTCTCAGTACTAGGATTTTGAAAATACAATTTATTATTCACTTCAAATTTCAAATACAAATTACAAACGACTGTTTGACAAACTGAAAATAACTTTATTAAACTTATATATTTTAAGCAAAGTTTCAGTTAAATTATTAGGCAGCGAAACTCCCATATCAGCAGAATTTTCTTCTCACACATGATGTTTTTGGTAACCTTGGGGGAATGGGGGGGATTGACTAGCCCCCAGAAAGATTGAAAATTTTGACCCGGCACCTCCACCAAAATAACCAACACACGGCGAATTATTTAATTTCCGTGTAAGGAGCTTCGCTCCCAATTTTGGGTACTACCGTACCTGTGCTAGTAGTGTATAAAATATTAATATAATTTATAATATGTAATGCATGTAAATATAAGTCACGTATAATAATATCAAATTAATAATGATTACTAAATTGATTATTTTATTTTATTAAACTATTCACATTTTATACTTTCAGCGCCCATGAATATTGTATCAAATTTGAATAATGTAATAATGCTTATTTGAAACGTGGCTAAACATTCCTAAGCTCATACATCTTTGAAACAATACATTTAAATAACTAAATCTGCATTTTATATTGTAAGCAAATTCTTTATAGTAACAAGCATTTTTTTGTGGTAAACATAAAAGAACATAAGCACGGGTACCCAAAATAGAGAGCGAAGCTACTCAATCATCAGGTCGTCGAAGAAGAATTCAAAAATGAAATAAATCTTTTTTGTGGCAACGCCGTGTAAGTTTACCATTGAAAATGTTCCTTGCTGGTTTTCACAATCGGTAATGGTGGAGGTGCCGGGTCATGAATTTTAAATTTTATTTGGGGGTGGGGGGTGGGGGGGGCTAGTTAATACACCTTATGCTCACAGGGTCACCAAACACATTTTGTGTCACCCTTGTTGAAGGGCAAAGCCAACAACAACAACAACAACAACAACAACAACAACAACAACAACAACAACAACAACAACAACAACAACCGCATGCCCATCGGACGTTGTGTTCGGTTTTTATCTTGAGACGTGACTCACGTACAGAATGATGGACTGACAGAAGTGATGCTTGTAGAGAAGATTCGCGCGCTTATATCGTAGTCAACTCCAATGTCAAGGTTTAGTTCAGATAATCCGGCAGCTCATAACATCGATTATTGATTCATATAAGTGGATTCTTGGAACCATATAAATTCAACCCGGAGTAGGAAAATAAATCCAAGGCTCCAGCTAACCAGATAACAGATTACTTTTTTCTATATACAATTGTGTTTCTGCAATAAGACAATTTACACAACCTATTTTAAAGAGGTATTCCATTTCTTCTTTCGTTTACCTAATGACGTGAACACAACATATACCGAGCATAATACGATTTTATTTACCCTGATTACGACACACAAATTATCATTTGACTTTAGTTAAGCGAGGTTATCTATGGAAATTACACTCCAATCTGTCCAAGCTAAATATGGTTATAAGTTATAACATTACAACAACAAATTAAAAGCATACCATTAATATATTTCTATATTGTAATAAATATTTTCAAGAGAAATTATATTTAATTCTATTCCAAATACATGTTTTGCCATTTTTGTTAACACATTATTTTTTTCGCGATGTATTTTCATCTGGTTTAATATATATGGACCTATTCCAAAATATAATTAAACCGTCGCTATACATTACATGACAGATAAACAATTTTAGTTTACACTTGTCTTTTGTTATACATCTAAAAGTGTACTTTATTTCACTGGTGACCCCTGAAATAAGAAACTAAAATAATAACTTTTTCACAAACAATTTTGTGATAACGTGTTGAGGTATCACTGACTGCAGGCTACTGTCAGATATCGTTAACTTATTTTCTGAAAAATTGCTTTCCCTTTCGAAATTGTCTTTGAAAAAAGATGTGCTTGTGTTTCGCAAATAATTACAAACTATGCTCAAAACATAAATCAAACATTTTTCCTGTAGATTTATCAGCCTTCACAGCGTAACTAATGAAACGCTTACCGCACTTCGCAAAACATAACTTACACACCAGTGATGTATTTATTAGTTACGTTCATCTATGAAACTCGCATTTCTAATGGACATGGTTGAAGTATTTCATTACATCAGAATCGATGGCGTGACTTAGCCAAGTAGTTTCATTGATTGCATCTGCCTTGACCTTGATAAGTGCGGACTTGAGGTGTGCTCACCAGGAAACATGCGTCATTTGGCACTTTAGCAAGAAAATCATTAATATTTATATATTATGTTAAGCCATGTTAAACTACTAAAACACTGTAGGGCAAGCGCTGTTAGAGAAAAATAAACAAGAAGGCAATGAACTACGCGACGAATACTACAATAATACATACAATACATGTATGTAATATGTATTGAATGTAATAAAAATATTATATATATTTTGTCATCTGGTAGGTTTTCGGTGTACCACGTATAGATGCTTTATTTTATCTGACGTTTCGACTGGATTTCACCAATCTTTTTGTTCTTGTTTTTTTGTTTTCGTTCTCTCTTGAAGTGTTTTTTATTTTAGTTTTATATTTGAGTTGCTTAGCTGTATTTGACAAAGATTTGTGAAATCCCGTCGACACGTCAGATAAATTAAAGAATCTACGTGGTAAACCAAAAACCAATTATGTCATTATAACAAGATGACAACACATCCAAATAACCATGAAAACCTAAGAGATTCCATATATAAACACACGAATATGATATAATGTAATATGTATTGAATGAAAATATTAATACAAAATATGTATAGATATAAGCTTATTTGTCAAAACTCATCTTTTGAGCACGTCTTAGCATGATTTACTAATGATAGATCTGTAATCGTAACAGGGCATCCATGGGACATGCTTTTGTCTTGCAAATGTAGAAAATCCCTTATTGCATGGTCTGTTGAGAATTTTCCTAGATGTTATGCATACAGATGAAAGGAAATGGAAAAGAGACTTAAATAATTAATAAATCTAACATCAAAGTAATAACCATGTACTTGTTGGGATTTCAATAAGATTCGCTACTGCAACTGAAGGTAAGCTTTATACTTTGTTAAATTGAACTGGTTTTTCTACAACAGCAATTAAACAAGAAGACTTATTTTTCGAGTATTTTTCTCTTTTGCGTAAGATGAGATGAGAAATTACCCTACCACAACACAGTGTATAATTCATTGCGTGAACACCCACTCATATTGAAGTTTTATACACTTACTCTAAGTTAGTAATTACGTAATAAAGATAGCTTTTAGATTGTGTTGTCGAGAAATAAACCTCCAGCTACACTTGAAATGTATTTGTTTTTCATCGAAAAGATTATGTAAGGATTTAATATGATTATTTACTTACAGTAAAATGTAGTTGTTTTATTGTTCTGAATAAAAATCTACAAAGTTAATTGACAACTTTGTGATTGGTCTAGTACTTTCTATACTTGACTAGCTTAGTCATGCTAAACACAATCACGAATACTTTGAATAAAACATACAAGTAATATTTTCCGGTAATAAACAATCATATGAATAATTCTTGGCTCAATGTTCGTATACCAGACACTTATTTCAGAGTTCGCTGGTTCTAGTCTGGCCATTGGAAATTCGACAATATTATTGAAAGACTTTATTGCATAAACGGATTAGTTTCACAACATATACCTTGAGAATTTATTCTCAGCTACCTACCCAAACACCCTACAAAACGCAGTTGCTCACATGAATGCACCTTACACTGGGGACGAACAAAATATTTTTCTCGTTTAACTATATGCTCGCAATAGCCAGTGTTAAATACTCTCGAAAGAAGATTTTTGAAAAGATCATATTAAAATATGTATACATTTTGTTTTATTGAAACGTTTTTAGTTCGTAATTAAACAATATTCCTTACCATTCGTGGTTTTGTGTATAATTTGATGTGGCAATATGAAAGCATGCTTACATCATTAGATTTGAAAGCGTGTTTTTTGAAAATATCATATTAATTTATTTTACGAATTTTGTTTTGTATGAAACGTTTTAAGTTCGTAATTAAACTATATACCTTACTATTCGTGGTTTTGTGTATAAGTTTATGAGGGAATATGAAAGCATGCCAATATTATTAGATTCTGTGAAATAACTGTAAGTTCTGTCAATGTCAACCATTCCAAACGATCATGGTACCCCTAAAAGGCGTTCACAAAATGGCGGACCAAACAATCTTTAACGCCATTATGCGCTTCTGGTTATGTGAAATGCAAAAATACACAAACGAAAAAATTGTGGAAAATCAATTTACAATGCAGAGGGATAATCGTTGTATAAAACCTTTTTTTGGTGGTGGTGGTGGTGGTGGTGGTGGTGGGGTGGGGGTGGGGGTGGGGGGCTAGGATAAAAATATGAACTGTAACTTGCTTTGAGGGAGCATTTTAAACATAAATTTATAGTCTATCACTAGCGCATAAATCCAGAACAAAAATATTATAATACACGATAAACTTTTCTCACAAAACACAATACAAGATTAAGAAGTGTAAATATGTTGTTTTTCCTAGACGTGAGACATAAGTGGTGAAAGAGCAAGTTTTGCAGAACTTAATTGTTTGGTTTTGAGTCCCAGTGGAATATCCCAACATCCATTTCGGCCCAGTCCACCATATTTTAAATGGTTGTCGACGAATACACGATTTTTATTATATAAAAAACTTTCAAGGGTTTTAAATGAGATAATTATGTTACGATATTTTCAAAAGAATGAAATTATACATATTTTAGCTTTAAACCTCCACACTCCAACTAGACAATCTTAACATTGGGAATACCCTTATCCAGCCACCCCCACCCCCTGCACTTACTTACCTCGGGCACCGGCTTGACGTCGTTATCTTGGAGGATGACGGACCTGCTATCACCACGGTGCACCAGGCAGGCAACAACCACTAGAACCACCAGCACGCGAGAGAGCATGGTGTGTGTGTGAGTCTAGGGAACGTCGCAGAACTACTGGCTGCCTCTGGTCTCTTACACTCGCCTGCGAATCCAGCCACCCCCACCCCCTGCACTTACTTACCTCGGGCACCGGCTTGACGTCGTTATCTTGGAGGATGACGGACCTGCTATCACCACGGTGCACCAGGCAGGCAACAACCACTAGAACCACCAGCACGCGAGAGAACATGGTGCGTGTGTGTGTGAGTCTAGGGAACGTCGCAGAACTACTGGCTGCCTCTGGTCTCTTACACTCGCCTGCGAATCCAGCCGTCAACAAAAGAATTCTTCAAGGTTAGGAGAAGCTTTTGTAACCTGCTGTAGCCAATTGAGAATCATTCGTGGAATTATTACAAGATTTTATTTATAACATAAAAAAATTACTGCGAAGATGTTAATGTACGAATCACCATTTCTCATCGGTAAGGTATTAGAGAAATTCAAGATATTTATGTTGGAACATACCTTTGAGTTGTTTGATTTCTTGTACGTGTTTTGCTATTCGTTGTGACGTATCACGTGTCTTTCCTACAAATTAATTGAAACACACTTTACCTGTTTTCTAACTATTTCCGGTAGATGGTTGTATAACAGATAAAACATTACCAATCAATATACCTCTGTCAGTAAAACAATGCGTCAAGTATTGAAATATTGGAATGGTGTGTTTGGGAGGGGGGACCGATCCCCTCATATTGCTAACTGTTTTACGAACGTTAATGTTTTAAACATTATGTGTAAAAATAATTATATAATAAGTCGGCTCGGATTTTCTTGACATCTCTATTTTTCTATTGGATATATGTTTCAAAAATAGGTTTGGAAAACGTAATGGAAAAAAAAATTACTGAAGCTGATTAGCATCAGATTTGTTTGAAATTCTACACAAAATGTTAAGGAAGTGGAACTGTAGGGCTCTTCAGTGCCACTTTTCGAAAAATGGTTTTAGGTGATCGCTCAAAAAATTGATGTTTTTCAATTTTCAATTTTCTTAAAAAGTTCAAAATTGACCGTTTTCGTGAAATTGTTTCTGGCTGACAATCAAACAATATTGATAATCTAAGTCTGTGGGGCGGTCCATGTATGCTTTCTTGACAACAATGTTAATAAACATCGGGTGCTTCCTGGCCAAAAGTCCCTTTTTCTTTTTTTCCCGTCCCTTTTTGGTGAATATATATATATTTTGGTTTTGCATTACTTTCTTCGGTTTGTATAACTACTTTATAAATTGAAAAAGTGAGGCTTTTCCAGAGCACTCTTACCGATATTTTGGAAGTCAAATGAAAATGGCTGAAAGTTGGTTGAATGAAAGAAGAAATTGATTAAAAACGTTTTTTTTAGACGGGACAATAGCTCTCTTTTAACCATTATAATTTTGGGTCAATAAGAAAATGATAGTTCTAGGTGCAATACTTAATTTTGAGCTATGATTTTTTTAAACACCTTTGTCTCCGCTTACGAGTATAAGGGAAAATAAATTTCTTATATAATGTTCGATGTGCCATTTTTTTGGCACGTTGTACAAATAAGTGTTTTGAACCGGTGGACAAAAGAAATCGTACAGCAAACGTTATTTCAGAAAACTATTATCCCTTATACTCGTAGTGGAGACAAGGTGTGTTTAAACATTTCAAAAAATCATAGCTCATAATTCAGTATATATCACCTAGAACTTTCATTATGTCTTATTGATCCAAAATTTGCATATAATGTCCAAAAGTGAGCAATTGTCTTGTTAGAAATATATATATTTTTTTAATTTAAGTTCCTCTTTCATTCAACCCACTTACAGCCATTTTCCTTTGACTTTTTTTTTTTTGAAGGGAAGAAACACAGGCACTGGAGTATCTAAGCATACCGTTTTCTTCTTCGCTTTTATCAACCTACATTTGTAAATGTGTCGATCACATGAATATTCAAACTTCTTGGGGTTCTAGCCCCGTCCATCTTACCCCAGTGTCACCAAAAGTATTCTGTCTATTCCTAGTTGTACAGCAAAGTTAACAAGCAATCTTGCTACAACTAGGAATGTAACTATTAGTTCCACCTGAACGACCTCTATCGGTGATAAAACACATTTCCCGTCATTCATTAGCACTAATATGATCTAGAGTCTGTCTAGACTCCTTCCTAGTATTGATTTTCCAACTTTTATCATGAAAGCAGAGATTATCTCTATTTCCTCGAGACTTTTTATATACAATGTCACTTCAGTTGCTTGAATATAGCCAGAAAGCTACGCGTTATTGCTTAGATTGGCTTTTCACTCAAATTGAATCCAGAAAATACTGAGAACCAATATCGACATTTCTATTTATCATTCAATTTATGTATTTTGTGGTTTATTGCATTTGCATATTGCGCTGTAGATGGTAATGTTGTGTTAAACTTCACAATGCGAGTCACAATCTTATATTCTTCAAGTAAATAATGTAATGATATTAAAAATATTGTATTTTTCTTTTTGACTTATCTTTAAATCAATTATTTAAGGTATACTCCATTTTTACAACAATTACTTGCTATAGACAAGTATTTCTATTATTCGTTTATGATTAGACGACGAAAGTACAAAATACGGTTGATACACCAGTAGTACGAAACTGTTTAAGAACTCTGTGGGAGAGAATTAACAACAGTACGTAAAATAGCTAGATCTTCAAAAAAATATTTTACAAAACGCTACAAAGTTATTGTTGAAAAATGCAAGTGCTTTACATATTAAAAATCAATATCCTTTTTTCTCTCATCTCTAGTCATATGGTTGTGTTGATATTTAGGGAAAGTGAGGTATATCCAATGGCGGTCTTAAAGAACTTTATCGCATTATTAGCCCTTTGACTGAAAACACCTTCAATTCGTTACATTTTGTAATTCCCTACATGTATCACTTTTCAGTCCGTCCTTCCGTGTGTGCAAGTGTCACGTCTTACAAACTAGATTGACATGACTATATCTTTACTCTGCCCTTCAACAAGTATGACACAGAATGTTTTAGTCGAGTGGGGTGGGGCTTATTGCCTTTTTTCAATGGTAATTTGTATGTGCTCGGTACCTCCATCAAGAAATCTTGATTCAAATGAGCATTTTTTGTATGCACTTAATTTGATATTCTGTTGATTAGTAATTTCACTCCCCGTTTTGGTTTATTTATTTTTATTTATGTCTTACCCAACAACAGAATACTTCCGTATACCCATACTTGTATACAAAATAAATATTATATATTCCCACACCTAGTTATAAAGTGTGATGATATTTGGAGTGGCGCGGTAAGAGGGGGGGGGGTTGCTGTGGGATTTAATCCCAGCATTCGCTTTATTAAAAAAAAAGATTTATTATTATAATTGAACCAGCAACCTCCCTAATGAAGTAATAT
This sequence comes from Sweltsa coloradensis, assembly GCA_024449915.1. Taxonomy (NCBI): domain Eukaryota; kingdom Metazoa; phylum Arthropoda; class Insecta; order Plecoptera; family Chloroperlidae; genus Sweltsa; species Sweltsa coloradensis. The sequence goes on from JAMZAV010000053.1 coordinate 372,072, forward strand.
TGCTAGTTAGTGGATTAGCGAAGCAAATACTTAAATTTCACTGACATCCTCCCAAACAAAAAAAATTAGCTCGGGTGTTCTTGTTTTGTTTTTTGTTTGTTTGTATTTTTGTCTACAAACGGCAAACGCAAACGGCATATGCGATCTTGATGGAAATTTGAGGGGACCTTCGAAATCTCTGAACTTAAAATTGCCTCGTTTTTGGGTACAATTGATTAAATATTTTTTATGATTATCGTACTTTTACGATTTTTTTCGATTTGTAATGAGATATTTTCGTGATATTTGGCCCGCGACTGGGCAAACGGCTACTCCGATCTTGATGAAACTTTATGGGAACGTTTAAAAAACACTGAAATTATATATGTTATGGTTTTAGAGACATTTGAAGAAATATTTCTCATAGAAATCGTACTTTAACGATTTTTTCCCCGATTTTTAATACGATATTTTCGTGATATTTGGGCCGATAATCAACCATAAAAGCTCATCCATCAACGCGACTGGAAAAAGCGTTAGCGAAGCGGCCTAGTTTTAACTCTAGTTTTCATCACCAGACGGCAGCATTCTCTCGTCTACGTCTACGTAGTGCATGGAATGACTTTCGCTTGGCTCCGAGGTTAATATCTCGAACTATGAAGCCTGCATGGTTTCTTGACTTCAGGTCACGTACAACAGGTGTTTGTTTCTTTACTGTCAACCCTGGGTATACAAGACTCTTCCGTATTCTCAATCACGCATGCGTCATACACTCAAGTACAACGCATCATAACGATTAACATTGTTGCAGCAAATCAAAGAATCTAATTCAAGTTGCAGTATAATAAATATATGATTTTTGAAGTTTTTAATTTTTTTAATTTTTAATTAATTAATTAATTAATTAATTTATTTATTGATATAAACAGTCGCTTTTAGGATAAAAAAATATAAGTTTTTCACGTTTCGAACTATATATTTTTTAAAACTATATATCCCCCAACAAAATGTGCTTGATATCGCTGTTTTGTTTCAGGCTTAGGTCCGGTATGGTTGAAGATGTACAAGAGATTGACCTGCTGTCTTCAAATATCTTGGGAATGAAATTCAAAACATTTAAATCAGATGACAACCACAATAATTATATTCATGTTTAACTTCTGGGCATGCATAGGTAACCCTTAAGTTATCACCCGTCATACTGATCGGTATGTAATTAATATTTTGTTTATTATAATATTGTGATATTATGTATATTTATATTATTAAAAAACATATAAAAATATTAATTCTACTGTTTTTGGATTTTTAAATCCAGTCATTGAGATTTAAATGACTTCTTAACGTGTAGGAAGTTACTTGAAGTTCCATTTTGAAGTTAACTTAATTAAAATGGATCATATATGAATATGAATATGAAAAGAAAAAGAAAGAAAACAAAAGAAAAAATGTAAAAGAAATCAAAAAGAAAAAGAAAAATTAAAAAGTTGCATGCGCAATGGTAAACTAAAGATTGTATTGTGGACAAACCTGTTGCCGAGATTGCACGTAATGACCAAAGCAATTATAACTATTACTGATGATTAAAGCCAATTATATTGTGCATTCAATGGTTTTTAATGTTTCTGGAGCTATGCCAACTATAATAGCCATGCAAGTCACATAATTGCTGATTTTGAAATTAAATTTAATTCCAATTAATATAATAATCATTTTATTTATTTTTTATTTTTTTAAACGTCTTGTGATGTTGACATTGTTTAGAATCTTTGAGTGGTATTTGCTTATTCGAGTGTCGAAGGCCGATGTGTTTTTAAGTGGCTCTTTGGATGCTGCTGAGCATGAAACGCATTTGGCTCAGTTCGAGCCACAGACTAATGGCTCTGCAGCAGGCAACGTTACAGAGGCTAGACAAAAACTATGTTTCAAGGCCGACTGACATCACAGATGGCTGAAACATTTCATAAATGTCAAGATATCAAAAGTGACAGGTTAATTAATGTCACCTTTCTAAAAACAATGGAAAGCTACTGTGAACAATATACGATTTAATTTAAAGGTTTTGCGATTTTGTTAAAAGGATCAACCAACGTGTATTTTGTATCATTCTTTTGCACAGCACCCACATACGAATTGAAGACATTCAAAATCCTAAGTTTATTTCAATTATCAGAGCAATAACAGTGAAACTGTCTTAATTATTTTCGAATATATTGCGAAACCATTCTCTCCTAGACCTTAAAACGGTTGAATAAGTTCCAAATAATTATTTTTATACTTCATTGATAAATCACATTAAAAAAAATAATAGCGTAATCGAAATAACACTTTTGTAATTCGGTACAAATCCACTTGTTCACAATCATATATCGGAAAAGCGGCACAAAAAGGTAGATTGTACCGATTTACCGTGTTCATAACTTTTGTTGTGTTTTGTTTTGTTGCTAAACATGTTTTTGGAAAGTGGTATAAATTATGGCTGGGCTTTATGATATATCATTAAATATCGATATTACATGTTAATTTCAATATCGACAATATATATAAATGTTATTATTAGTTTAAAAAATATTGTATGGAAAGAGTGGGACTACTTAAACATATTGTGGAGCTTAAAAGAATTGATAAAGTGTCGCCAAAAATGCAAAACGATTCTTACTTTCTCACACTGACGGTTAATGACCCGGTACCTCCACCATCATTGCGCAAGTTAACCAAAATTTTAAGATATAAATCTATTTGTCTTAGTAACTTATAGAATTAAGCCCCATCTAAACATTCACATTGGCCAAAAATTTTATCCTCGTTAGTCATTTCACGTTTTTAAAATTACATTGTGTATAATCTCTAGTTGGTCATTGTTCGCTCGTCGATGCTGTTGGCGCCCACAGGGTTGGCTTGATTGATTGATTGAATATTGCTTAACGTCTCATATTTATGCACTTTGGCTATTCGAGACGATGAGTGGCGATAGATGAGGATGAAGTATGAATAGAAGGGAGGAGGGGAAACCCGGTACCGGTACATAACCTACTCCCTTCGAAAAGTACCAAGGGGACCAACGGCTTAACGTCCCATCCGACAGGACGGTGTAACTTTGACAGTCATAGGTTCCTCCACTAACCCGGACTGCCGAGCAGACGTCAAGGAGAACGAAGCCGTTACACTAGCTTTCGAACCCTCCATCTGCTCTAACCAGCGGTATACGTGAGTTTCAGGGTAGAGCGGTCACCCACTCAACCCATGACCACGCCCGATTCTGCTTAACTTCGGTGTTCGAGTGGGAACCGGTTAAACGAGCTCGGCTAAACCGCTGGCTTACACATAGGGTTGGCATGGTTGGCTTTAAATCTTATGCCCCCCACTGAAAATCAGTTAGTGACTGAGTAGGTAGACTCTAAATACGAATTAATTAGTTTTTATATTTAAATTTCGATAATTCGATATATAAATATCGATATCGAATATATTCTCATATATCGACATCTGCGTCCAGCCCTAGTATAAATCAACTTCTTTCAGCTTTCCCAATTCTATATTGTAGTGGACTTATACCACTTTTCCGAAACACCACAGAACAGATCAGAGGCGCCGGAGCTGAATGCGGTGATGGTGTAGGTGGGGGGGGGAAGACCATAGTTATGCCCCCCCCCCCTCCGGCTCCCCCTCAATATCAAACATGAGCATTGTTGAAATTTGAAGTGGAAAGATTTCGTTAATTCACAATGTTATAAATAATTATCGACGAAAGCAAGCCAAGTTTTGTTAGCAAGCAGCTGGGGGGCGTCCTACCAGACCCCTCATTGTGCCAGAATACGTACTTTTCGCGTAACAAATGATCATGGACAATTATAGAAATTTGTTGTTGCCCCCCCCCCCCCCCCCCAACATGCACTTCAAACGCCACTGGAATAGATACCCGAAAAAAGTAATTTGCTCTGTTTTTTTTTGTTTCTTTTTTACAGAACGGTGAGTTTCAAAGTGCGAGCGTATACATGCCTAATTACCGAATCAAATGCCCGTCCACAATCTACTACGTCGTCGAGGAAGGAATAAAAACAAAATAAATCTTAAGATCATGTCCTTGAGTTCATATACTTATTGTCAAACACAAGGTTGGAGCTAGATGTTGGGTTTCCCATGATTGCGTCGAGAATGAACCTGATAATTAGAATACTACTGCTGACAGATCCTCTGTAAGGTGACTAGACTAAAAGCCAATATACAGCTGTGGCCACTATAGCCACGATGTGCTCCACTAGACTTTGTTTGAAGAACCACGATCTTAGCTGTATTTAATAAAAATCGTTAACAAAAATGGAAGAATATGTTTTTTTAATAGACGAAGGGCATACATTATCTAGAGATGAATTAGGAGTAAAATAATAATAATACTGATTGTTGTTTGTGTTCCTATGATCTTAGGGCCGGTTCCAGCAAAATGAATATAATCTAAAGACTAGCTTACTTCCAGCTGTTTTTAAACTAGGAAGCTTCGCAAACGCTTTTTCAGGCGCGTTGTTGGATGAGCGTAATTGGTGCATTGAGCTGCCATGTGTTACGCAGATTTTCTGTTGTTCTGTGAAAAAATCATTACAATCGGATAAATCATGTAGGTGTTATAAGTCGAAGAATTTTTTTAAAAACGAAAAAAGCGTAAAATTGCGATTTTCATGAGAAATAAGTTTTTGATTGCTCTCAAATTTCACACGAATATATATATTCATAAAATTAAGGTTCTGTGAAAAAATCATTACAATCAGATAAATCATGTAGGTGTTATAAGTCGAAGAAATTTTTAAAACTAGGAAGCTTCGTAAACGCTTTTTTTAGTCGCGTTGATGGATGAGCTTTTTTGTAAGTTTTTAGTTTGCGTGGGTTCTCTTTGCTTTTGCAAGAGCTTTTTGAACGCAATGTAGGTGATTGTTGTCAAGTTTCTATTGTTACTTGTTAATTACGTACCTCAAAAAACTCATATTAAAACCTTTATTCTAGGATTCTGGCTAACGTTTTCAACTTTTTCTTTAAAAAAGCAATACATAACCAATACCTTAATGTACATGTAAAATATGAACGTTGTAGCCCCACCCGTTTGGTCAGAATCGGCCCAAATGTCACGAAAATATAACACTAAAAATCGAAAAAAATCGTAAAAGTACTTTATTCATGAGAAATATTTCTTCGATTGTACCCAAAAACGTTACAGGTCTAAGTTCAGAGATTTCGAAGGTTCCCTTCAATTTTCATCAAGATCGGATATGCCGTTTGCCTGGTAGAGAGCGAACTAACAGACAAAAATACAAAAAAAAAACAAAAAAAAATTGGAGCTAAATTTTTTGAGGGGTCAGTGAAATTGAAGTCTTCGCTTCGCTCATCCCAAAACGAAAATAACGTAAATATGCGATTGTCACGAGAAATAATTTTTCGATTGCGCTAAAAAAACGTGGCAGTTCAAAGATCAGAGATTTTGAAGGTCTCCAGAAAATGTCATCGCAATTGGAGTATTGGTTAAGCCGGAATCGTGTTAACAAACCCAAAAAAATACAATCAGAAAAAAAAGAAAAAAAAAACTTTCCGGATGTTATCTCCAGTGTAGTAGAATGGAATCTTCGCTTCACTCGCTACGCTCATCCAACTAAACATTATATATTATTTTTCGTGGGAAATCTGCCCAGGGTGCAATGCATGCCCCGCTTCAGGTATCTAACTACAGGTAGGCCTATATTGGTGTTAGGACAATTGTGAAGGGATGCCCGAGAACTGTTTGGAGGACTCAATCCCTTGCATTCGCATTAACGACCGAAGAAAACTTTGTCAAAATCCTTCAGTCTGGATTGCTGGTCTCGACGGGATTTGGGAATTCCAGAATCAGGAGGTCGGTGAACTTAACAACTAAAACCATATTATAATGCCACACAGATAACTAGATTTAAAGTCTCGGAACTGACCAGTTTTTAATTATTCGTCCCGGATATTATAACAAGAATTAAAAAACACTTTCTGAGGTCATTAGTTACGTCATTGCGAGTTTCGGGCGAAGTTCCTTGTTTCTCGTTAGACTAATGCCGACTGTCTAATCAGCATAAATCTGACGGGAAGTCACGAGATTCCATCTTCCTTGGTACTTAACGTATATAACGCAGGAATTATTACATAAACAAACATTTGTGAGGATCTGAACTGCACAGTTTTACCAAAGCATGCACTAACAATATAACGGAGCCAAATAACTTGCCCCCCTCCACCCCCCAAAAAAAATACAATTTTAAAGCTGACCGTGTTGTGTGCATTGTTGATGCTCTCCACAAATACAGTGGGGAGCTTACTTAATACCCCTCCACCCTTCAATCTTCGGAATCAAGTTTTGAATGAAAGGGCTATCATCAATGCAAACGACTTCTTCTAATCTAGATAATCAAAAGCTTATATTTTTGGATAGTCCTATGCTATGATTAGAGCTAGATGTTTTTTAAAGCATTTGAGGTTTTTCGGTGAACATATATTATTTTGTAAAAGGCTACATAATGATAATTTTACTAAAACTAATACGTTTTATCCACACCTATTGAGGAATTCTTAGTTATGCATTGTATTCTAATGTTTTATGTGGCTATTTTGAATTAAAATGTTTCTATAATGCATCATTTTACCATTAGAACTGCAAGAAACACCCCACATTCAGCACATTCAGGGGTTTTGTGGAAATGAAAAAATAGATGCTACAAAATGCTAAATTTAAATGCAAAAAAAACGTATATGACCATGTAACTCTCAATTACGAATTTTTTACAAATTATTTAATTTTTAATTTTTAATTAATTAATTTTTTTTTTTTTTGAGGGGGGAGGCGGTTGAGTAGCTTACCTTTTTTAATTAAGTAACTATAAGTAGGTTCAAAGTATATGGGTGAAGAAATGTGGACTAATTGTTTATAGTACACAGCTGACTTGGAAGTATGTTCTCAAGGGTTTGCTCAGTGAAAATAATAGTATTCTAAGAAAATATCTGTAAAACAAAACTATTCTCTTCTCAACTACTAAACTATTCATTTACCCTATAATCACGCATCTGAAGAGTGTCAATAAGCAACTGAACACTATAGGTCACAGTTCTGACAGAGTTAGGTGGTATACATGCACACGAGACACATTATTGAGGTCAAGGGTTAAGGGTTAATCTGCAAGTTTAAGTAAAAATATAGTGAATTGGTTGATACCTAGCTGTATTAGAACATGCAAACAATATGTAATTCAAACAACTTTGATCGGGCAGACGGCAAATATTTCCTCTTCGAAATAATTTTTAAATCCATTTCCACCTAGCCCTCCATTTAACGTAGATGGTTGTGTTTCTGTGAGATTAATTTTCATCCGTTTTTATTGAAGGTGTTGAAGAGAAAAAATATTTTTTTACAATTGTCTTTTTCTACGAATTTATTTTGGTTGACTGTTTTTTTGTACCAATTTGTACCGCCAAACGAAAAGATTCTCGACATTTCATTCCACTAATTGAGAGTTTTATTTTCTGCTGATTTGTATTTTTCATCTTGAGTGCATTTCTAGTCATTTGTAACAGTTATATAACCTATTGTTCACGAGATTCTTCTACAAGAAAATGCCTTCTCGTTTCCTTGGTAAACATGCTTGCTAACTTCCTGGCACTTCCTCTTGTCACTTATCACTCAGTGTGCACGGAACACCACGAGTGTTTTGTAATATTCAACAATACTCAAGTATTATTATCGTAATTGAAGTAATTCGAAGGAGAAGCACATGCTACGTATGCACGTTAATGTGTTGTTTCCAAGGACTTGCATTGTTATTAAGTGCCAGATCATCTGTAGAATTATGCATGCTCATTCATTCTCAGGTCTGAGATTTTCTTTGTACTTTTATTGGGTCAAAATAATGCAAGTTCAATTTCGTAATACATACTTATTTTTAAATTATGATTGGATATTGTCTAGGATGTAAAAGAGTTTTGAAATTACACATATTTGCTGGAAAATTAAACTTCACGTTTATCAATTAATCAAACATTTGTTGTTCAACGGCGCAAATCATCACTATCATAATTCATATTGATCATGTGATTATTAAATAACCAATTGATTTCAGAGAATCTGATGAACGATACAATGATGATGACAACCACATTATTCTTCGATTACAATTAAATGTACATAGGCAAACAGAGGAAAATCAAGGGTGATTTATTGTCGTGAGTATCTCACATTTTCCAGAAAAAGAGCGGATTCACACTTAATCCATTTAATCTTCATTTTTTAAATAAATTTATATCGCATTTCTTTAAAAAAATAAAGGTATTTTTAATTGATTGAGGTAAATTAATTTCCTAATGATCTCTTATGTTTAACTATACTTAGGAAAATATGGTTGGTCTTAAATTAAGGTAATTTTAATCCCATTGAGTATACCCAATCTAAATTAATACCTGGCTCATCCATGCCTTTCATGTGGTTTGGGTCGTAAGTAAAGGAGTTGCTTACTCCCCGAAACTAATTGCGAGCTTTGGCCACCCCATTCACCCTGATTTCTTAGCAGGCAAATAACATTCATAGTTTCTGATCAGCGGTGCTTATCAGCGGTGTCTAAAATCTCTCGTCGCCTGTGATTGTATCCGTCCAGCACAAGCCTGCTCTCTTTGTGGTGAAGTACTGTCTTACTTTTCCCATGGTAAAGTTAGTCATCATTTCTCATCGTCTCGATTAGCGCAAATCCAAACTGGCTGCAACTGAAATTCTAAGGGAAATTCACTTTTGATTAACCCTCATTGCGAACGAATGTCGGTCTCCAAATGCATTTGTTTGGACTTATTTTAGAATGATAATTTATCGTAGGAGATGTTCAGGAACATTTTGTTTTCTTCAGGGGACTGACTACAAATTATTTGGATATTTGGAAGGGAATGACCGTGAGTCGTTTTAGTGCTCAATTCACACGTTTACATAACTTAAATTACATGATTTGTTTTTAACCCTCCGTCACTCGCGTGGGGTTCTACAAACCCCAGGGTCTACATTCGACTCTGTTTCTCTGCATCGGACTGTTTTACCGACTCAAGATTCTCAGTACCTTCAAGTCACTCTATCTGTTAGCGAAATTTGTAACCCTCTAATCATTAGGGCTTTTAGAGTCGTTATATGCCGGTCTAAACTTGACTGGGGTTCTGAAACCCCACGCGAGTGATCACGTTACAGTAACAGCATAGGGAAACTCAATGCTGTTTTGGCTTAAATTTTGAAATTTTGGAATTTTGGAAAAATGCTTCTTGCAATTTACTAACTGGTTCATGTTTATTAATTAAAAGTGAAACAAAACTTAAAATTGCATTATTTTTACACCTTTTTTGAATATTTTGAAAATGTCTATTTTTTTAATCAGAAAATACAATTTAAAATATTTCATACAAAAAGCTTCATTGGCATTTTATTTCACTATTCTCCCAGTAACAACCACCTACATAGAGTTTCCACAAATCATATGAGCACAGACAGAAATATCCAAAACATACTTCTGCACTAATTACAGCCCAAAATAATTTGGGGTTTGACAAACCCCACGCGAGGGATGGTGTTAAGAAATACCGCGAGTGACGGAGGGTTAAGCAACGCTTATGTTTAAATGTACTAAAAAGTAAAAAATAAATTTTCACCCAACAAATTTTTGCCTTACTCGGAAAATAAAAGCGTTGGGTGCTTACGGTATTGACATAGATTACAGAATTTTGTTGTTCATGGAGGAAAAGCGCCCATCGCTTTTATTTTCCGAGTAAGGCAAAAATTTGTTGGGCGAAAATTTCTTTTTTCTTTTAAGTACATTTAAATATAAGCGTTGTTTGAAAAATAATCATGTAATATTATTTTATACTTTTTAAGTCGAATATGTGCTCACTGGACGTGTCCGAATTTCTGCATCTGGTTGGCCCATCCTCACTAGCTGTGACTAATTTCTCATATAAAGCTTTGTTTGATTAATTAATTATGGTGAATTAATTGATTAATAGTGAATGTGATAAATTGATTCATGTATTTGTCATCAAGAATATACGTCTGTGTGAAAAATTTCAGCTCGATCGGACATTGGGAAGTGAGTGAAATATCTATTCCCATATAAAATTTTGATTTATCAATTATGATGAATTAATTGATTAATTAGTGAATCTGTTAATTGAACATCTATTGTCATCAAGAATACGTATGTGTGAAAAATTTCAGCTCGATCGGACATTGAGAAGTGGGTGAAATATCGATTATAAGATTCCGTCCAGACAGACACATGAAGCTAATATAAGCGTTTTAAAAACCACCGACAGTGTTGGCTCGAGCGTTAAGCACTCGACTCTGATTCGGGAGGTCCTGGCTTCAAATCCCGTCGGGACCGGCAATCCTGACTGAAGGTTTTTCCGAGGTTTTCCTCAGTCGTCAATGCGAATGCAAGGGATTGAGTCCTCTTAAACAGCCCTCGGACATCCTTCACAATTGTCCTATACCTGAAGACCTGAAGAGGGGCATGAATTGCACCCTGGGCAGGCTTCCCACAAAAATTATTCAATCTTTTAATAGTTATTAACTTAAAAACCCTTCATCAGGATTTCCAGTGTACGGAGTTGATCAGAGAACTCAATAAATTTGTAAAGTAGGGGCACAGGAATGACTATAGGGAGCGGAACAACTGAAGATCACATCAATACAATCTCATCCGGCATTGCAATCAATGGAGGTGACTAGAATACACAAATGCCCCTTTTAAAAATATTATTTCACACCTGACCCGATCACCACAAACATTCTGTATCATTCTTGTTGAAGGGCAATGCCAAAACAAAAATGTCAATCGGACAAGGTCATGTTCGGTTTTATCGTGAGACGTGACACACGGAAGGATAGAAAAGTTAATATGCGTGTAGGGGAGCTTTGTCAGTCAACTTTTTCCCACGTCTTATTTCAATACGGGTTTATTCTTCAGTTGAATAATGTAATATCTTCAGGAAACGTATAACTTTCTTACTGGTTCTTACAACGTTTTGCAAAATTGTGGTTATGCAATATTGATTTAAGTAAACATATAAAAAGCAGACGCTCGTGTTCTGTGCTCTACAATACCCGAACACGAAGTAAGTCAATCGTAAAAATATATTGAACAAATCCAATCTGTTGACTACAGGAACTTCCTGGAACGGTGGGATAATACTATCTACAGGTGTTGTATTTTTGTTTATTTCTAAATAAGGAAGAGTACGGGAGTACCCAAGGAAGGGAGCGAAGCTGCTTAATCATCAGATCGTCGAAGAAGAATACAAAAATAAAATCATTCGTCGCGCGTTGATGTTTTTGGTGGCGGTGTCGGGTGAGCTTACCACTTAGAATAAGTTCGCCTTTTGTTCCCCATTTAAAATGGTGGAGGCGCCAGGTCATAATCACCAAAAACTTACTGTTCCATCCATGTTGAAAGACAATGCCAACAAACAAATCACATGTCAATCGGATGTCATGTTCGGTTTTCATCGTGAGACGTGTAACAAGCACAGACGGACGGACAGAATGTGATGCTTATATGAGCGCTTCGCTCCCTTGTATAATGGTGGGCTAAGTCCTCTATCACCATACGCTACCTCATCTAAAAACCATAACAATCTTATAACAAAACAGGTATGAGTATGGAGTAGGCATAAGAAGTCTATAGTTCAACGAGAACATATGTAAGAAAGAAAATAAAATCTTTTCAGAAAGGAATATATATAAAAATAACAATAAACAACTCTTTAAAATGCTAAATTATTTAATAAAATTTAATACACTAAAACTAAACAACAATATTATCAGGTTACTCTTAGAATGAAGCGCTTAAATCTTGAAACTGGAGCCATCCTTGGCTACCGTGAGACGAGCTATGGACGCAGCTGAGTGCCTACTGTAGCGGTTACCACTCAGCTGTTGGTTGTAGTAGTTGTTAGGACGGTTGTAGCCGTTGATGCTCGTGTATCTGTTGGGTCGGCTGTAGACGTCGCTGTAGCCGTTGTTCTGTCCGGCGCCGTCGGTTGTGTAGTAGGCTGAAGGCTTACTGTTGTAGGCGTTGTAGCCGGCGTTGTACGCGGTGCTGTCGGCGTCGTTGTTGTTGAGGTTGTTGTTGAGGTTGTTGTTGTTGTTGTTGGTTGTTTGACGTCTGCGTTGGGTACGTTGCGCACGAGTGCTGCGGAATAGGTTGCTAACAGCTGTCAGAGTTAAGATCGGAATCTGAAATATAAGGTCAAATTATAATGATCAAATTGTCGATGAAATTCAATTCAATTCAATTCAATTCAATTCAATTCAATTCAATTCAATTCAATTCAATTAATTATTTATTTAGCTCAAATCTATTTTACGTGTAATTTCAATAATAACAATACAATTCATTACAATTTAAATTAAAAATTATACCTAATTAAATAAAGTTATACAATTTATGCAAGGCAATTCAATACAGCTACAAAATATACACAATTTCATACTCCAATATCATGTCTCAGATTGATTCAAATTGAGTTTAAACAAATTTAATACATCCACATTTAAAAAATGGTAAACGTTGTTCTTGTTTTATCAATAAATCTGATTTGTTATAATATAATCGGTAACCAGAATAAAAAAAAAACGTATTTTTGAATTGCCGATAAATTTACTCTGTCCACAAGAATGGTTGTACTATTTCCTCTAGTATTATGACCATGATTGCTACAAGAGTATTCTATCATACTATTAAGACATGTGGGCATATTCCATTTGGTCATTTCAAATATGAACAAGTTCTCTGTGTTGATTACTTTTGTTCCAAAGTTAGTTTATGATGTATGGTCATTTTAGCCTACATATTTTAATGAAGACAATTTAAAAATTCTGACAACATTTTGTATTTTTGTTTAAGATAATATTTGTTGGATTTTTAACAACAATTTTTGTTTATTTCATACACGCGTTGGGTTAATTTAAACTTAATAATTATAAAAGAATAACTGACCACTAAAGTGATAACTTTGATCTACATCTCTCTTTAGCAGCACATCACCGCTATTGAAACGGTGACAGAAGAGCTGAATTATTCATGCACCAATTATATAGGGCTCAGTCTCATCTCGCCTATATTTCTTAGCTCGCCTACATCAATTAGTAGTGGTATTTCAGGTGTAATTGCCCGCTACCAAGAATAACTTATCTACTTTAATTGGTAGTAGGATGGGTTTTCTGGACTCGCCTACGTCAATGGCAGCGAGCCTTTCTAATGTTTATGCGACCTGACCGGCAAGTTTGAATTTTTCCGAAATTTAACGTTGACAGGCACTTCCCGGACAGAATTTTGCTCGAAATGTTGCTCACTTTGTGCCTTTTAATATGTTTTTAGAATATCCATAGAAGAAAATCTTAATATTTTTTATTTAATACAAGGTTGTCTTAAAGTGCAATGGTATATCCATAGAAGAAAATTTATCTTAAATGTTATGAAATAATAAGAATATAGGTTATGTATTCCCTTTTCTTATTGTGACTTACGCCTTGACTTGAAGAAGTAAGCTAGATGTACTCACGTCTGCTATTATATTTTCAGTACCTTTGAAAGAACTTTGCTTATGAAGCAGTGTGCGGTTGCTAATAAATGGGGCAATCCTGTTCGATAACATTCATGAAAGATTTTGATTTGATTTGGTATAGCGAACATAGACGATGGAAACAAAGGTGAAATATTTGTAAAGGGATATAAAAATATTTTTTTATACGCTGATTGTTCAAATAACAATTGGATTATATTTATAGTTTAAATATAATTTGTGCAAACATATCTACATTTTTATTATTAACATACATATCAAGCTTAAAATGCTTTGTCAATAATCGCAACACGCTTTTCGTCTTGTTGTTTAACATAAAAGTGGACACATATTTTGCCTAAGTGTCAGACACAATGGGGAAGTGTACTAACTGTTGGATGAGCTCGAGCAAACATGTATTAAATAAAAAATTAAAAAATTAAAAAGGCACATAGTGAGCAACATTTCGAGCAAAATTCTGTCTGGGAAGTGCCTTGTCAACGTTAAATTTCGGAATAATTCAAACTTGCCGGTCAGGTCGCATAACCATTTGAAAGGCTCGCTGCCATTGGCGTAGGCGAGACAAGAAAACCCCTCCTACGACCAATTAAAGTAGATAAGTAATTCTTGGAAGCGGCAATTACACCTGCAATACCACTACTAATTGATGTAGGCGAGCTAAGAATAGGTGACTTGAGAACGCACCATTATAGTATTTTTGTTTGAGTTTATACTTCACTCATTCGGAATGCTTCTATTTGAGAGTAACAAAAATAACTAACTTACTAAGTATAACTAACTACATTACAATAATACTGAGGTTTATTATCTTACTGTAGATCCTGGTTGTGTTATGTTTTCACAAGTAACTACACAGTTACAAGTCTTCATCATTACTATCTCTAAAGCATTATTAATTTTATAGTGGTATCAAGATATCGTTCTCGTTATTTTAACAGGAATTTATCTGAGATAATTAATTATAATAATTTGGTTAATTACAAAACTGGTGCAGATTTGAATACAGGGTCTGCAAGAATTAGATATGTGTCCAGTGTATACAGTATCTACCTTCTTAAACTAATAGTCCAACACTTGAACCTCGTGATTAGACTAAACCAAACTGTTTTATCTTTGTTAGAGGCTACAGCCAATGATATTTAACATCTAAAGAAGGCTAGATCCCCAGTCTCAAATACGTCCGCACAGGCGCTAGCTAGCAAATTGAAGCGTCAATCCGACCTATTCAAGATGGCGATTCGGCGTTTCAATTTATGCTTGACATTACGTTTTAAAATATGTGATTAAGTTTTTTTGTGGATTGTTTGATATGGTTTTTGCTTGTGCAGCATGGCAATGTACAAATAGAAACAATAAGAAGTTATTGCGTAAGGAAATTTAGTAATCATTTGGTGCTAATGGCTAATATGCTTACCTGTCAACCTGACAGCCATATTGAAAAATATTTGGGTTACAAATCACTCCCACCTACTTAAACATAGAAACTGACCTATTCAAGAGGTTCACGCCCGTGGACCAAGACTGGGGATCTAGCCTACTATAGTCTAGATGTTATAGATGCTCATAAAGACGTTCTAAAATCTTCCTCGTTGTGGCATCGTACCTGAAAGATATCGTTGATAACCTGAGAGCCCGGATCGTTGCCGTAGTTACCGCTCTGTCTCTTGACTCGTACCCTCTCTTCAAGCTGGTCGGGCTCAGTCTCGACGATCCACAGGTCTTGGGCTGCGTGCTGCAAACAAGATACACTCACTCAGAAATGAGAGGGAAAAGAATGGGACACATTAATTGGCAGTTAGTAAATAGCTATTCGCTCGGCCAAGATGCATCCGACGTATATGAAACTTTGCAAAGGTGTCAATGAAGTATACATAGATAACCCTGTGGTCATAGCTTTTCAAAATTTTGACTTTCATTTTGGAGATTTTAACAAAATCAAAATTCGTGAAAGCTAATTTATTTTTCAAAATTATTTTAAAACAATATTTGGAAATGTGTAACTGCAGAGCCCTATATTTCCACATTCTTGACATAGGTTCAAAATTTCAAACACCTGTGATGTCAGTCGGCCGAGCGAACAGCAATTTGCCTGAAACGCATGTCCTACTCTTCGATGTAAAACTTTTCTGTTGGTCCGTGCGTGCATCACTTCTCACGATAAACAAGAACACTCCGATTGATTAAGCGAGCGAAGCGAGCGTTTCCATTTGACTCTGCCGGATAAAATAGTCACTGTTTTTTTTTTTTTTTTTTGTTTTTGGTTGTTTGTTTGTTTGTATGTCTCGCCATAACGTTCGAACGGAGGCTCGGATCGAGTTGAAATTTTGACCATCCGCAAGCTTCGTTCCCGATTGAATGCCATTAGTTTAGTGGCAAAATCGTTCAAAAAGTTAAAAAGTTACATTAAAGTTAATCGATTTTTTTTTCAAACTAAACGGCGACAAAATCTGAGGTGGCCAAATCATTTAGAATGTCCGTCCGGTCACGAATATGTTAATTTTATTTTGATCCGATAAGTAGTGTAGATGGAAATTACATTTTAACAAAAGTAACGTTACCATGGCAACGAAAAGTCGTACGAGGTTCGCACTAGTATGCACTGCCACCTAGAAGTAATCAAAATACTATCGAGGAAGCAGTGTATTATTTGTTACCAAATAGTTCAAATAGTTTTTCCCAAAGAAATGATGTCAAGGTCCTCTAGATGGCGGTGGATTTTTATCCGCAAAGTCAAGGTTTACCCAAATAGGCCTACCTTGCCAATAATAAATAATATTGTAAACATGGCCCCGTAGATCAGTGAACATCGCAAATTTGAAAATTTTAAAAAAATGTGAAAGGTGGGTCTAGATGATAGCACGTGCTCGCTTATCAACGCGTCCAACTGAGCGTTTCCTAGTATAGTTATTTTGTTGACCTTGTCCTTAAACTTATACTGGATGTTTTTCCTGGGGTAAGGGGAGGGGGATGGTGGCTAGACCCACCGCAAGCTTTAAACTTCATGTGCGGAACACCTAGAACATTAACGAATACGTGAATAAGTGGCGAATATCAAGATTTAAGCAGTGAAAGGAAATTTATCTAAGAAGCTGCGCTACCTCTTTTGGACGGTAGTTTTAGTAGAGATTTGTGGGCGCTGCCATCTTGGCTGTAACGTCACGGAAGTGCTGCTAGAAACTCGTTTCCACCATGCAGCACATGTTAGCACAGCACCTTCATGGCGCCAACAATCAAACCGTATACTTCTTACCAGTGCTTGTTACAAATCATACAAATATTTTCCCCGCGAAATGAAGCCATAGTTCAAATAAAGTAATTTAAGCAAGTGCCAGCCTTAAGTGACCCAAAAAGGTGTGTTACCATATTATAATATTATGTTAGACATTGTACCTAATTAAAATAATTATTGTTTTATCTAAGGTGCGAGTTTATTCATCATAACACACACATTAGGACAAAGCCAAAGATAAATAAACCAACTTTTATTTGCAGTATTTTATTACGAGGTTTTGAACTTTCTTTTGTCATACAACAAAAGTTTGTATTCCTGTGAAGTTTGTTTCATTAGTATCTTCACAGCTGCAACATCCTTTGTCTTGAATTTGTATACAGTATTGATACTTGATGCTATTTTGCTATATGCAACGTTTCGAAACCGAAGCAAACAAAGTAATGGTTCTCGTGATTTATCATCTTTAGAAGAACAATATCAAAACAAAATTTAAAGCCAAAAAACAAACACATAATAACCAGTAGATAAATCTATCAATGATTTACCTAACTTATATTTTCCAAAATAAAACCCACAAAATGCTATATTTCTAGATAAAATAAAGTTTGTCTTATAAGCTTTTTAAGCTTTAAAATAACATTTTTTAGATCAAATAATATAGAAAAAATATAATAATTAATCACTTTTGAAATGAAAAATACTTCTACTAGTTGTAATGTGCGTACCCGGTAATGTCAACTCTGACAGATATTACGATTGATAAGAAAACTGATGTTGGGAAAAAATTATATATTACAAAAAAACACGTCAATCGCAATAATTATTATCTTTTATCTAAACAAATTTATCTAGACAATAATTTTTGTCTCTTATCTTTTAACTAGGTAATTTCTACACTTTATCTTTATCTTATCTAGATAACTTTATGGAGAATTATCTTTATCTTTATCTATTATCTAATCACAACACTGATAATAAATACCAAACACGACCTCGAATATTGGCATGCGATTTTTGGCGTACACGGCACCCCACCAAACGCTTCATTGGCGTATAATAATGTTGATTTAGTAGCTGCTTTGTATTATGAGTACTCCCGTATCCTTTCTGGTTGATTATTGTTAAAAGCTTCCATGCATGTATTAACCGATAGTCAATACACAAATGCATCTATACAACATTTATGAAAGTGTTCAACGTAAAATGTTTGCTTTTGTCGAGGTATGCATTGATTTACAATTAAAATATTCTGATTAAATATATATAATTAATTCAATCTTAAAAAATTTAGGTTATCTAATTTTATAATACAAAAATGTTATGTATGAAAATTTGGAAATTACCATCCAGCTGTATGCCAAAATTTGTTACTGTCAATGTGTCAATTGCAAATATGCTTGGGATTGAGTTAAAAATGTTTTAAAATAACTCTTTGACATTTCTTAATAACAACTGTACCCAAATCTCTGTATTTGGCTGGTTATGCGTGGGCTAGATGCAAACCAAAGATGAACCGGGTACTGGAATGCCTACCTGGTCTAGGGGTCCTGCAAGGCCGGCTAGTGGGTTACCCATCACAGCGTCCAGGAGTAGCACACAGGGCCAGCAGAAGAATAAGGGGGACATTCTGGGGAGAGAATCAATATCAAATAAATAAATACAAAAATAAATAAAAACAAAAATAAATATAACACATTCTTTGGTTATATGCACCGATTGTCAGTAGGGGTCTTTAAATCAAGACCGTCACCTACTAACCAACCCTAATGATACCAACGCCATTTATAATTCATTCATATAAATAACGTCTATCCTATTCAGTTATAAAAACATTTTTATAAAGACAGAAAATATTATTAAACTTGGCCGCTTCGCGAACGCTTTTTCTAGTCGCGTTGATGGATGAGCTATTTTGTAAGTTTTTAGTTTGCGTGGGACCTCTTTAGTTTTGCAAGTGCTTTTTGAACGCATTGTAGGTGATTGTTGTCAAGTTTTTATTATTACTTGTTAATGTTACTATATACCCAAAACAAAAACACATTAAACCCACAAACATTAAAACCTTTATTTCTATGGAGTCTGGCTAACTTTTTCTACTTTTTCTTTCAAAAGGCTATGCATCACCATTACCTTAAAGTCCATGCAAAACATGAACGTTGTAGCCCCACCCGTTTGGTCATAATCGGCCCAAATGTCACGAAAATATCGCACTAAAAATTAAAAAAGATTGTAAACGTACGATATTCATGAGAAATATTTCTTCGATTGTACCCAAAAACGTGGCAGGTCTAAGTTAAGAGATTTCAAAAGTCCCCTCCAATTTTCATCAAGATCGCATATGCCGTTTTCCCGGTAAAGAGCAAACAAACAGACAGAAAAAAAAACACCCGAGCTAATTTTTTGGGGTGTCAGTTAAATTGAAGTTTTTGCTTTGCTCATCCAATGATACATAAAAACACATTTTGTAAATTGAATTTGTTTAAATGCAGAAAATATTAAAATGTGAAATGCAATGAATTGAAATGGGTAGAAAAAGAGAGAAAAAATCAAACGAAAAAATCAAATTTTAAAAGAGAATAGCGAAAAGAAGTGAGTAAAAATAATCATTTGTTTATTTGTCTTTTGGACGATATAAAATACAAATCGCCAGTTAAACGATCGGTTTTGAAGTTGAAGACCATTGGAACAACCGTTCACTATTTATTTTCTGTTTCTACATTAAATAATTTCTGGTATCTATAAACATTCGACATGCATGAAAAGGTTCAAATATATTATCGAAGCACACACAAAGCCACAAAATATTTCCTTATGTAAACATAGGCCATCAAAGAAGTTTGTTGTAATGATTTCTAAAGCTTCTGTGGAAGACAATTAGAATTATTTGTAAATATTAAAAAGTTTTCTGATCGCAACATGCGTATATCATTTGTAAACAACCTCCAACAATCTCACAATCTTTTGGGTGAAAATTGGATATTATACCTTCGATTGGTAAAAAATTCGCTGGATTTTGCAACGATTTTTAAATGTTTTTTTTTAAACATTGTTGAATAAATTGTCTCGAGCTCATCCAAGTGTTTTAACTATACACATAAAACCGAACATCGAACAACACATATATTTGATTTATGTTTACTTGACATTACATCTCGAAGAACCTGGTTATGAAACAATTGAAATACCTAACACAACACTACTTAACAATCACATGCTTATGATTAAAAAAGCTGTAGTTACAATAAGATTTGACGCCCCAACGATGTTTCAATGTTTCAAACTTGGCACACATCCACATCACGTCACAACCTAGTTGCATTGTTTCGTTACAGAGTTGTCCGTTCTAGTTTTATTGAACGCACGTCGGCCTTATTGACTTTCCTATCCAAATACGGTCATTCATTTGCCTAAAAGTGTTCTAAAAAAAAAAAAAAAATGATTTTATTCATTATATATTAATTATGGAAAAAAATTACGAAAATGAGTCAAAAATCACTATGAATGACGGTGAGTGCATGCCCGGTCATTTATTTTATACCGATTTTTTTGTCGATTATCTCATTATTTTACATTACCTATTACCGCAAAACTCAAGCTCAAGAAGCTAAAATCGGAAGAGTTTTCTTTTTTTTTTTTTTCATCAAGCAATAGCAATTTTTAAACATGTAAGTTACGCACTAAACAACTACCCGCAACTACCCAAAAATACGCGTTATTACCCTTAACCACTACAATATAACTGATACCCGCAATTTTTTATACATTTTAATAATAGACGTATTGATTATTTAGAATGGTCATACAACTGAAGAATGTTAAATTCTAATTAAACTTATTTAGTAATTTCTTTCCCTGAAAGAACCATTAACTCTGTCCGTGATAAAATGTCGGTGAATGATAAGATAAGTACTCCGCCGAATGAGAGTGTACACTTCCCTATTCTAAGGAGGTTTCCCAGTGTCAAGAGCGTTCACTTTGGGTTGGAGCAAGTAATCTTATGACTCCCCTCCCACCCCCCTCCCTATTCACAAATCGGGTAAAAAATCTGCATCCATGACAGTTAAGTCATTGTATGAAGCTTTATTATTTATTATTGACCTTCTTCGATTTCATAAAATTGATCAAATCATTGCAATCTCATAAAATGCAATGCATTGCTACAAATGGAATTACAAAAAAAGCCATTTGCAATTTAGTAAATAATTACTCCTGAGTCAGGACATCCATGATTGAAATGAATATCTGCATGGGTTTTTGCCAAGGATATGTGACGGACTAAAACAGCAGACAACAAATTTTGTTTATTGAACATAAAAAAGTAAATCTCACAATAATACCCGTTATGTAATTTTTTAACAATATTAAAAAATCTAAAAATCAATTTATTTTAAAATGAGAAAATGAAGCAAATGCCCCTACAAAACTGAAAATTTTGACCTCCATTGCACTCATGTTAAATTACGGACATCTGTGATGTTAATCGGTTGTGAAAACCGGAATTTACTTAAACCGTTTCTGTCTCCTTTTAAAAAATAATTAGTTATGGGGTTCGTGAAACCCAAATTCAAAGTACAACGTTATGGAAAAGTCAATGCAATAATATTCCTCTCCACATTTGACCTGCTAAATCAATATTCACTCTCCTACCTTGATAATCTCGATGCTGTCCGTTGTTACACTCACAATCAAATCAAAACGTCTAAGAGAACTTGGCTATCTTTATGTGAGAGTGGCGCCCACCGTTGCAGCCCACGCGCGCACGTACGGTACCCACTTCTTACGTAACATTTCATCTCAGAATTTCTCTATCCGAGTTCCATGCCCGACGCCCACGGGATCAAAACCTTTCTCCTCCGTCCAGGAAGCCGGGTACAGTCAACAGTCATCTCCGGATTGGGTGCACTCCCATGTTCTCTATATACGGTGATATTACCGAATCTATCCTCGACGCCAACTACCTTCTTGGAAAAGGGTCCAGAAACTCGAATTTTCAATTTTCTAGACTAGGAAGCTTCGCAAACACTTTTTTTAGTCGCGTTGATGGATGAGCTTTTATTTAGTTTTTAGTTTGCGAGGGATATCTTTACTTTTGCAAGTGCTTTGCTTTGCTGCCTACGCATTGTAGGTGATTGTTGTCAAGTTTCTATTGTTACTTGTCAATTGTTATTATTTACCGTAAAAAAACTTATATTAAAAGCTTTATTTCCATGGATTCTGGCTAACTTTTTCAACTTTTTCTTTCAAAAGGTACTACATCACCATAACCTTAATGCCCATGTATAATATGAACGTTGTAGCCCCACCCGTTTGGTCAGAATCGGCCCAAATGGCACGAAAATATCGCACAAAAAATCAAAAAAACTTATATTAAAAGCTTTATTTCTATGGATTCTGGCTAACTTCTTCAACTTTTTCTTTCAAAAGGTACCACATCACGATAACCTTAATGTCCATATATAATATGAAAGTTGCAGCCCCACCCGTTTGGTCAGAATTAGCCCAAATGGCACGAAAATATTGCACGAAAAATCGAAAAAAAATCGTAAAAGTACGATATTCATGAGAAATATTTCTTCGATTGTACCCAAAAACAATACACCTCTAAGTTCAGAGATTTCGAAGGTCCCCTCCAATTTTCATCAAGATCGAATATGCCGTTTGCCTGGTAGAGAGTTAACAAACAGAAAAAAAAAAAAAAAAACACCCGAGCTAAATTTTTTGGGGGGTCAGTGAAATTGAAGTCTTCGCTTCGCTCATCCAACAATATAATACGTAAAAGTATAACAAAGACAATCAAAATGATTGTGTAATATACTAACAATTTAATTCAATTAAATTGGTCAATTCTAAAAAATTTACGTTTTTTTTCAATCGAGCGCGTAGATTTTGCTTTCATGACTTAAAGTAATTTGGATAATTATTATATTAATTTAATCATAAGCTTTTTCTTTCAAAAGGTACCACATCACGATAACCTTAATGTCCATATATAATATGAACGTTGTAGCCCCACCCGTTTGGTCAGAATTGGCCCAAATGGCACGAAAATATTGCACGAAAAATCGAAAAAAAATCGTAAAAGTACGATATTCATGAGAAATATTTCTTCGATTGTACCCTAAAACAATACACCTCTAAGTTCAGAGATTTCGAAGGTCCCCTCCAATTTTCATCAAGATCGAATATGCCGTTTGCCTGGTAGAGAGTTAACAAACAGAAAAAAAAAAAAAAAAACACCCGAGCTAAATTTTTTGGGGTTCAGTGAAATTGAAGTCTTCGCTTCGCTCATCCAACAATATAATACGTTAAAGTATAACAAAGACAATCAAAATGATTGTGTAATATACTAACAATTTAATTCAATTAAATTGGTCAATTCTAAAAAATTTACGTTTTTTTTAATCGAGTGTGTAGATTTTGCTTTCATGACTTAAAGTAATTTGGATAATTATTATATTAATTTAATCAATAAGAAATTATGTGTGTGAACTGGTAGATAGAAGCACAGAAGAAGAAGAAGAAGAAGAAGAAGAAGAAGAAGAAGAAGAAATAGAAGAAGAAGAAGAAGAAGAAGAAGAAGAAGAAGAAGAAGAAGAAGAAGAAGAAGAAGAAGAAGAAGAGAGAAGAAGAAGAAGAAGATGAAGAAGAAGAAGAAGAAGAAGAAGAAGGAAGAAGAAGAAGAAGAAGAAGAAGAAGAAGAAGACGATGTTAGTAAAATCTGTGGATGTCCAAGAAAAAGGATGGCTATAGTCACTCCCTGACCGAATACGTTCTAAACAGATGCTTTGGATGCAGTTATATTATAAGATTTGATATTTTTGTGGACGCTCGCTGTAGACTCTAGAATCTAGACTCAGAATCTAGTACTTTCTTACTATTCGAATTACAAGCTGGAAAATCAAAGTTATTTTGTTCTGTTAAGACGTTGAGAATTTACTTCTTATAAATTAAATGACCAAAGAGAATTTAAGCTCAAAGTTATCATTCAGTTACCACGTGCGTGCTTCCCAAGGGGTGAAACGTTGTGTTGGCGGAAGTGGACGTGGTTAAGGGGGGGGGGGGGGGAGTCAAAGCCTACGCAGTGGCAGTCCTGCGTTGTCTGGCATCAGAGAGAAGTAAGCTACTTTACAGCTCACATTCTTAGAAAGCACATATCTTTATTTACATCTTCTCGTTCTTTGTATTATTTCCCTTTGATCCTTACTCGTCTTCAGTTTGATTTTCACTATATAATTTTCTCCCTCATATTGAAAATATACAGAAATGTGTACTCCTCTTTCTAAAATTTGTCTCCCTAAAGATATAATAATTTTTAAGGATCTTCAATGTGAATTGATTTTCTGTACGTCCGTTTATCCGTTCATGCATCCGAATGTCACGACTCACGATGAAAAACAGAACATGACATCCGATTTCCATGAGTTGCTTTGTTGTTATTGCCCTTTCAACAAGAATGATAACTATAGAATGTTTTTGGACGCTCGCTGTCTAGACTCTAGAATCTAGACTCTAGAATCCAGTACTTTCTTACTTTTCGAATTACAAGCTGGAAAATCAAAGTTATCTTGTTCTGTTAAGACGTTGAGAATTTACATCTTATAAATGATCAAAGAGAATTTAAGCTCAAAGTTATCATTCAGTTACCACGTGCGTGCTTCCCAAGGGGTGAAACGTTGTGTTGGCGGAAGTGGACGTGGTTGCGGGTGGGGGGGGGGGGGGGGGGGGTAGGAGTCAAAGCCTACGCAGTGGCAGTCCAGCGTTGTCTGCCATCAGAGAGAAGTAAGCTACTTTACAGCTCACATTCTTAGAAAGCACATATCTTTATTTACATCTTCTCGTTCTTTGTATTATTTTCCCTTTGATTCTTACTCGTCTTTAGTTTGATTTTCATAATATAATTTTCTCTCTCATATTGAAAATATACAGAAATGTGTACTCCTCTTTCTAAAATTTATCTCCCTAAAGATATAAGCCAACATCTTCAATGTTAATTAATTTTCTGTACGTCCGTTTATCCGTCCATGCATCCGAATGTCACGACTCGCGATGAAAAACAGAACATGACATCCGATTTCCATGAGTTGCTTTGTTGACATTGCCCGTCAACAAGAATGATACAGAATGTTTTTGGTGACAGTGGGGGTCAAGAAGGAGGGGCTAGCGTCAGCCAAATGCGGAATATCTATAAATTCGGCACCTCCACCAACGAGAGTTTCACGCTGAAATAATCGTTGTAGTCTATGTGTTAGAGGTGACCTCGTACCCGTGCTTGGCACTAGCTGCTTGTGCCTATTATGCTTGAGTGCTTGTCATATTTCTTGTGAGGTGTGCTTCTTTTATATACGCATACAAAATTAATTTTGAGTACATTTGACATTTTCCACAGATTTTAAAAAGTTTCACTTATTTTGAATCAGGTTTGTAAGTCAAATGGATATTAACAAAATTTGAACCTCGAAGTACGTATTACGGTGATGTGTAGCATTTCTTTCTGTTTCGTCTATTTTCGTCTAATTATATATTTCATTCAGGCTAACTAGTAATGAATTTAGCAATTAACAGAAAAATTATTGGGGCCACCATGACCTCCCAAAAAATTGTCAAACATGACATTTTTCGAGCTAGGTCCCATCGGCAAAAATCTCCCATAAGAAATAACATGGGGACGATCTTAATGCCCCGTGACCTTGGAGGATTTTGATCCAAAAAAATATTGGCCATTATTGACGTACTCTACAGTCTTTTCTGAAAATTCTCTATATTTTGTTTTGTAATTTGGGCAAGTAGTTCGGTCAAAATATGCTGATTAGCAAGATGGGGTGTGATTTTGGAATGCATATTTTTGCGTGTTTGAGGGTATATTTGGGCAGTGTTTCAAGACACGATGTTATAAAGGGGCATTTTAGATTGGTACTATGCTCTAGTATCTATGTGGACCAAAAAAGAAGCAGGTTAAAGCCGATATAAGAAATTTCCCAAAACACCAATTTTTGCAAATTTCTGGATCAAAAAAATAAAAAAATTCGTGTTAAATCACAGTTACAAGATATAATTTT
Source organism: Sweltsa coloradensis (assembly GCA_024449915.1). Taxonomy (NCBI): domain Eukaryota; kingdom Metazoa; phylum Arthropoda; class Insecta; order Plecoptera; family Chloroperlidae; genus Sweltsa; species Sweltsa coloradensis. The sequence continues at coordinate 397,944 of JAMZAV010000053.1, forward strand.
TTAAACGGTCATTTTAGTGTAGTATTGTGCTATAGATCACGTGGTAAAAAATATTTTTTGGGGTTTTTAGCCCCTTTAATGATTTTTCTCGAATAAACACTAAGATTACAAATTGTCGGTGGACACCATTGGAACACGGAGCTTTTAAAATATATGGACATGATTGTTGTAGATATAATAATATATTGAGAAACACTGCAAATTATTACTTTAAACCAAAATCGTTTCGTCCTCGAGTACACTGTATAAGAACGAAAAGGTGGTTTTTGAGTTTTAGTCAGACAAACAATTCGTAAGTTGATCCAGGATTTTATAACAAATCTATTATTTTAAAAAAAATCTTCATCTATTGACTTACTTTTAAATTTACCGTTGAAATTTTAAATAATGGCGTACGTATTGTTAAGAGAAAGAAAATATTCTTTATGTAGACTCGAACTTACGCTGACGCTTTAGAATTGTTACCCACGGAACAAATACAGAAGTAATAAAACATTGTGGATGAGTTTGTATATTTGTCAGGTAGACAATTTAAATGTATTGTTTTAAATAACGTCCATAGTCAAGCAATAACAAGTAGTTTATAATACTTGTGATGGATTTTAAACAACATTTTAAAGATAATTGCTGATAGGTATAGCCCACTCGATAAACTCGAGACTTTACTTCGGGATGTCATGTCCCTGGTTCGATTCCTTCTACCGACAATCCTGAGTCGAGTTGTCTTCAAGGTTCTCATCGGACCTTGACGAATCCTGGGATAAAGACTATAGCAGCTCTTGACATTCTTCTCTAACTAAGTTACTCCATCTTTAGTTAGTCACCATACGCTGGGTAAAACATAGAACTGATGTGTGGACACAGAAATAGGCATAAAACTACATTCAACAATGTTGCTTAAAGTTATATTTTGAATGCAAATGTTCATATTTCATGTTCACACGATATTTCCAATTTTTCGATTCCAGCTTACAAAGCAAAATAACAGGAACGTTGCGTAATTTTCACATAAAATGTAAAAAAACACAGTAATTAGGCGCATTCATAATATCCGCTAGCAAACTCCCTCAAAATTCAAATTGAACATGAAAATTAAATACGGCGATCTTTTATGTACGTTCGTAAATACAGACACGATTACAGTTACTATGTAAGCTTTTAATTTAAATAAATGCCAAGACCCAAAATCTTATACTCAATGCCATTACTACTTAATTTTGTAAAGCACCTAGTTTATTATAATTACGTCATGGATCGAGAAAATTGTAATGGATTTTCTATGCACTGGCGTGTGTATATCTAAATTGAAAACTAAAACACAACGAAGAAAACTAAATATCATACCAGATTCCCTACTAAAGTGTAGTCTAGTGGGTATTCGAACCAAAAAAGAAGAAGGTTTTTCTCTCTTAACAACTGTCTCAACCTATATCTCGTCACCTAAAAATGGCCAGTCGTCCTTGGACGGATAACCAACGATAAATTTAAAAATAATTTTGAGCGCAAATACAGTCTGGAAATTCCTATTATGGCAAGCCGGATTCGTTGGCAATAGACTAAGTAAGACATGGTAATTCTCTATCATAAATGCACGGGACAAGCTGCAGCTGACGGCGTTTTAGATTATAAAACGCCTTCTACTCATCCTACTCAAATCACATGTGTGAAATAAGACGTACTATGTGGCAGACCTTGGCATAGTAGGGAGAACACTTGGCATTGACATTACTCACTTTCATATTTGAAAAAAAAAGTATGCCAAAATAACAAGACGCTGGAAATAGTGCAAGTCAACTAAAAATATTGCATAGTAATATTTATTTGTGTATCTATTATTTTAACAGATTCAAATGTGTTGTTACTCATTATTTAAAAAAATGCAGAGCCTCATTTAAATAAATGTGGTGAAAAACACAATAAAACAATTATTAAGATCATGATGTTTTTTGGACTATACACTACTCAAAATAAAACAAAGATTACAATATTTCAAAGGTTAATGAACCTCCTTCATCAGGTTTTTTATGACAGTTGAAACAATATATATATATGCGTATATTGGAGAGACCAAGAGACCTCTTGAGGTTAGGTTGAAGGAGCATAAGAACAACGTTACGCAGCATAAAGTATGTTCCTCTAGATTAGCAGAGCATGTTTATGAAAATCACCATTATGTGGATTGGAACAACTCATCCATTATCCTTCATGAAGCCAATCCACATAAACGTAAACTTAAAGAGGCTGCATTAATGTATGTTAATAATAATGTAATAAGTGCACCTAGCATTGATTTTCCTGGAATTTGGAAAGTTTTTGTAACTAATAAGCCATAATTTTTCTTCTTCTTGTTTGTTTTTTGTGAACTTAAAAATTTCTTTTACTGTTAATAACAACTACAATGATTCTTTGGTGGTGATTCTTTGGTGGATTGGTGTAATTTGTTTTGTTCAGTTGGCATCGTTTGTTTGTTTTAAAGCCCATTCTGTTGTCTTGTTTCAACTGTCATTAAAAACCTGATGAAGGAGGTTGATTAACCTTTGAAATATTGTAATCTTTGTTTTATTTTGAGTAGTGTATAGTCCAAAAAACATCATGATCTTCAACCTGACCTACTCTAAAATTGTTTCACCTTTGTAAAAAAATTATTATAACAATGAAGGCATGAGTACGACATTACCTATACAATTGGGTTTGAGGCTTACTAAAATAAAATATCAGCCATATACAAGACATATTTTTTTAAATTGTAATTTAAGTGTAGTATTATTCTTTAGAGTTTAGATTATAAAATAACTTTTTTGGGTGATTGCTCCCATAATAATCACTTTTTACTCTCTCTCCGTCAATGTGTGCGTTTGTCAGTTGTCACGTCTCTCCACTAAAACCGAACATGACCTCTGATTAACATGCGACATTTATTTTGGCATTACCCTTCAACAGGGATGACACAGAATGTGTTTAGTGACCCTGAGGGTATAAGGGTAACTAGCTAGCCCTCCAGAAAGTTTGAAATCGGGTGATCATGTAGCTTCCACCATTCTGAATGCGGAAACAAGCGTGAACTTTTCCCAACCGCCATCAAAAACATCAACGCACGGCGTATTATTTTATTTTACCATTCTTCTTCGACACTCTGTCAAATCTGTTCCAACACAATTTTATTGAAATAATATTAAACACATAATTGACTCGGGAGACTCGGGTTCGAACCCCGATCGGGATGGAATTTTTAACTTGTGAATTGTATTAAATATTAACAATGTTGACTCAAAATAAAAATTGTGATAAGAAAGTGTATCGGTACAAAATATCACAAAACTAAAAAATTTGCAGGAAAGACAATTGTTTAAAATTGTCTCTTTTCTCTCAGTCAGCCTCTAGAAAACCAGGTGAAAATTAATGCCACAACAACACAACTACCTAAGTTGAATGGTGTGCTTGGGCGAATTGAAGTTTGAAATTATTTTGAAGTGGCGATATTAGCCGTGTGCCCGATCAGAAAAATTTAAAAAAAATATTTTCTAAAAGAGCCAGGTTTTAAAGCCATTCACTATATTTTTACTTGGTATTGGTATTATCATTTTGTATTTGGGAAAATAGAAAAACGCGGTCGAATAGCCTTAAGGGGTATTTAACCGCTAAACTCAAAAAATATATTTCATTCAGGCTAACTAGTAATGAATTTAACAATTAACAGAAAAATTATTGGGGCCACCATGACCTCCCAAAAAATTGTCAAACATGACATTTTTAGAGCTAGGTCCCATCGGCAAAAATTTCCCATAAGAAATAACATGGGGACGATCTTTATGCCCCGTGACCTTGGAGGATTTTGACCCAAAAAAATATTTGCCATTATTGACGTACTCGACAGCCTTTTCTGTAAATTCTCTATATTTTGTTTTGTAATTTGGGCAAGTAGTTCGGTCAAAATATGCTGATTACCAAGATGGGGTGTGATTTTGGAATGCATATTTTTGCGTGTTTGAGGGTATATTTGGGCACAGTTTTAAGACACGATGTTATAAAGGGGCATTTTAGATTGGTACTATGCTCTAGTATCTATGTGGACCAAAAAAGAAGCAGGTTAAAGCCGATTTAGGAAATTTTCCAAAACACCAATTTTCGACAATTTCTGGATCAAAAAAATTAAAAAATTCGTGTTAAATCACAGTTACAAGATATAATTTTAAGTGTAGTATTGTGCTATAGATCACGTGGAAAAAAATAATTTTTGGGGTTTTTAGCCCCTTTAAAGTATTAAATTTTGTTGAAAAAGTCAAACTGATTCCAATCGTTATAGGCTGCTTAAACGATTAAGGCTATTGTAATCACCCTAGTGTCAAAACCTTACTAGTCCATGACAATTGGCTAAATGAAAGAGTACTTTTAATTAAACAGCAATTTTTTTTTTCCGGGTGGGACATAACCTTACTATCGGCCATTATATGTTGTTTTTTTGACAATAGTGTAGCCTGCACATCTAGTGCAAAATTAAGTTTTGATAATCGGTTGTCTGGATATATAGTTTTTAAACACCTTTAGCTTCCACATATAAGTACAAGGAAAAATAGAATGCTGAAATAATAGTTAATGAACGATTTTTTTGTCAGACGGTACAAATAAAACTCGAAAAAACTGGTATTAATTGTACCGTTTGGCAAAAAAAATGTGCTTCAACTATTATTATAGAAATCTATTTTTCCTTATACTTAGGTGGAAGCTAAAAGTGTTTAGAAACTATATCCAAAAAACTAATTCTCAAAATTTAATTTTGCACTAAATGTGCAGACTACACTATTGTCAAAAAACGACATATAATGGCCAATAGTGAGGTTATGCCACTTTCTGTTATATGTAGGCCCTCTTTCATTCAGCAAACTTCTCAGCCATGTTTCTTCGACTTTCAAACTATCGGCCAGAGGTGGATACAATATTGGTTTATAGTTGAAATGTGCATCAACAGCTAGTAAGTATGTATTATTCTGATCCGACAGAGGATACTCATGTGTACCGCGAGATATTCTGATTCGGGACATACTGACTGAAAGTTTATTCCAGGGTTTTCTATAGTGATTAATACTTATGCTAGGGACAGTCCTAATCGTTTCCTTGCTAACTTCTTTATCACCGTAATAATAAGCTATTCACCCACCAGAAGAGAGTTACACTCACACCGGGGGATAGATCTTATATCTCCGCTACGGTGTCTTCCTATGCTACAGCGGGTTATTGATTCAAAACCGTTTACTCTAAGCTTTGGTGTATTATTTACCTGCATATTTTCTTTAGATAACAACATATATTATATAGCTTTACAGCTCATATTTTAAAGGGTGACAGGTACACACGTACTTGGGGCAGATGCTCTTACTGTCATTGTCACATTCATTTTTATAATGTAACATGTTCAAAATGTTTGAATGAGAATGCAAAAATTGTCTAATAAAATAAAATAAACATCTTGGCAATGAAGCACTTTCATGCCAGATTAAAATAATAAAATCGTTTTCCAGGCCAATGTATAAATATATTTGTATGAAGTATCATCCCCATAAAATACCTCACTGAATTTCGAAAAATACAATACCAATGTGTTTATGAGTATGTGTGTTTATGTGTTAGTTATAGATACAAGAAAACGAATAGTCAACGTCAAGCCAAAGCGAAGCCACCTGCCAGAACTGTATTTTCATCTTTCCTTCCTCTCACATGTATAATTAAGTTTATAAGGCTATAAAGGAATCAGCAAGTCATGTACAAGCACTTTGATTTCGTTCCAACAATACGATACCAGCGTCTGTGTGCCAATCATTCTTAGTTGAATACTTCGTCAAGAGAGGCACTGTCGAGTTAGTTTTTTTGTGTATTGTATTGTTTGTTAAGTTAATTAAGAATAAAGCTAATAATGACGTTGTTGAGTTCTGATTGTTGCGTCGTGTCGATCCATGACCCCTGGTAGCCTGATCCTCTGGTAGCCTGATCCTCTTCCACGGCTAGTGAAAGCCTCCACCGCTGAAAATAACTATTTTGTTATCCTATAGTATTCTCGAATTAGTTTACGATGGTATAAACAAACTTATTAATATTAACAATGTTTATTATTTCAGGATGCAGTGGAGAGAGCTGGTGTCGCGAGAAGAGAATGATGAATACGATGAGATGTAGAGATTGGCAGGACCGGGTTAACCAACTTAACGATTCGAACCAAAGTGTAGTGATTAATTCTTTAATATTTAATCCAAAGTGTTTTTGCTTTTTTAATTCTGGTAATAGTTCACTTCTATTATTCTTTTTCGACCGTATTACATAATTTCCGATTACAAAATCTACAAAACCAAATGATACGGTTTGTGAAGAGTAAATACAATAAATACACATATAAATTATATAATGTGGTTCAAAATGCTTATTTTAAAATTGAATATGAAAGTAATCTGTTTCCCAGGTTTAATTTTATCTCATTTTCTTCTAAACATTTATATATTTTGTACGGAATTTAGACACATTGGTCGATGGATGTTATTTGTAGGTTCAAGTCTGTCAGAGAATACCAACTTTATGTATTCTATTGTTACCAACATGAGGAAAACGATGCACATTTCAAAATTTCGCAATTCTATATAATATTAATATTATTTACACCTTCAAAGGTTTCTACTAGGTCGCAATGCATGTTGGGTCTAGACGAGGAAGGTGGGGGCGTGGGGGTAGGAGGGGGGGGGAGGGGTATTGTTATCATCCCTCACTCAACGAGCCAACATTTGCGCAGGTCAGTTATCCGATATCCATAAAGTAGATGGATTGTGTACCAGGCCCTACATTCCTAGTATGCTGAATGTTACTTTCTATACTGTTATTATCCTGTCAGCAATATAACAGTATTTCTTATTACTGATTAGATTTATTGTCCTGAATGGGGATAAGAATCTATGAAGAACAGCTGCCAATAATAGGTGGCGTTACTAGATAAACTGATTTTATCTATATAAAACACAATATGTAGGTGAAAATATGTAAAATTGATTGCATTAAACATACTTTGAGAGAAAATAACCATATAAGCTAAAATATATGTTCTTTACGGGTCGTTTTGTGGATGTATTGAAAATATAGTCTGTTTTAAGGATAAAATTATTCTTGTGTATTATTATAATAGTGTAAATTAAGAAATAACAGTATAGACACGTGTACGTTTTCACGATGAAATGTTGGAATACACAAAAACATGGCAATTAAATTTTATACTATCTTCGATATTCCTCAGCTTCAAAACTCACATCTTACAACAAGAAATGTCACATGAAACGATATAAGAGTGAGAATTGTCAATACACAGGTTTTCTATCAGTAAAGTATTTATACAAGTTAAATAAATAAATAAAAGTGTGGAAATTGCACGAAACAGTCCCGCACACAAGTCTATCGTCACATCAAAACTAGCATTGAGTTTCAACAATGGTATTTTGTATGTTTTCTGTGATTGCAAATTCAGTTCTCTTCTTCCTGTATTGATGGAGATACCGATGTTGTGAGCAGAAGCTTTGGGAAATAAAGTTCGTATATTATACTTTTCATCATTTCACTAATATAATGTGGCACTATGACAGTTAGTAATTATACATTTGCTAGACATACTTTGGGAAACGATTTCGTTTGATAGTTTGGTGTATTGTTGTCTGTAATGATATGGTTTGTATTGGTTTCATGTTTGTATATATCTAAATAGTAGTATTGCTATGTTTGTCATTGTAAGGTGTAGGCCTAGACCTTAATATTAGATGTTTCTAATTAGGACTTACTATGAGATAAGGGCACAAGGATAATAAGAAAGGTATGTCCATGGGATTTCACATTATTTTTAAATATTTTTTTGTTAAAAACCTGCCCAGAGTGCAATGCATGCCCCTCTTCAGGTGTCTGTTATAACTAGGTATTTTGGAGTTAGGCCAATTATGAAGGGATGTCCGAGGGATGTTTGAGAGGACTCAATCCCTTGCAATCGCCTAAACGACTGAGGAAAATCTCGAAAATTAACTTCAGTCAGAAATTAGGATTGCGCCGGTGATATTGTTTTTTCACTGTTAAAACATTCTCAACCACTAGAACCACTAGCAAAGCTCACACTCAACCACTCAACCACGAACGGTTACATATAGTTTTACTGCGCTTTACAGGATTTAAGCCTTTAATAGCGCATTCGTACATTAATGCTAATACGTACTCCAATAGCATAATAAAAAGGTAAAAGGTACCCTATTTCAATTAAATACAGACATGACTTCCTTGCACGGTTTGATAATTTTACTTTGCTTCAACCGGGCGCCAAAGACTTTAAAAGTCGAATACATATAGAAATGCTGTGCTCACTTTCTAAGCAGTACAGTCCTGCATTCTCTCTTTGGCTCAGCACAGTAATGTGAAGGTCACTGAATCGATCCCTGCCACGAGCACTCCTGACTGAAGTTTAATGTCCTTAGCTATCACTGATAGAGGGATATACTCGAGACTTAACATGATATTATGAACTCTTTACGGGACGCGTATAGTATCCTTAAAAAGCTCACCGACACTGTTTGATTCAGGAGGTCCCGGGTTCGAATCCCGTCGAGACTGGCACTTCTGACTGAAGTTTAATGTCCTAAGCTATCACTGATAGAGGGGTACTCCAGACTTAACATGATATTATGAACTCTATATGGGACGCGTATAGTATCCCTACAAAGCTCACCAACACTGTTTGATTCGGGAGGTCCCGGGTTCGAATCCCGTCTAGACCTGCACTCCTGACCGAAGAGTTTTCCGAGGTTTTCCTCAGATGGATTGAGTCCTCTCGGACATCCCTTTGGGCCTGATTGTCCCACCTTCAATTTACCAAGTTAAACACTCGAATAGGGGCATGTATTGCACCCTGGGCAGATTGTACTAAATAATAATACTAATAATTTAACTTACACTCAGTATTGTAAGAGGAGGGAATCGAAGCTACAACCCTGCTTAAATAACTTTAATTTTTGTTTATGATATCGTCAACTGATTTCACTAAGTTCTACAGCATTCTTTGAGTACTGTAGTATGACAGTAAATTATTTAAAGATATCAACCCAATTTTACTGATATCATTATGTTTTGTTGATGATCAAAATTACGATTTTAGTGGATCAAATTCCAGCAAGAGTGTGGGTGATATATATAATCGACACGATTTTGCCGATACTTTTAAAGGGGTATTCACCCGCTAAACTAATAAAATATTTAATTCGGTCTAACCAGTTATGAATTTAGAAATCAACAGAAAAATTATTGGGTCCACCATGACCCGACAAACATTTCTCAAACTTAGTATTTTTCGATCTAGGTCCAATCGGCAAAAATATCCCATAAGAAATACCATGGGGACGATCTTTATGCCCCGTGACCTTGGAGGATTTTGATCCCAAAACATATTGACCATCATTGACGTACTCTACAGTCTTTTTTGTAAATTCTCTATATTTTGTTTTGTAATTTGGGCTAGTGGTTCGGTCAAAATATGCTGATTACCAAGAATGGGTGTGATTTTGGAATGCAAATTTGTGCAAGTTTGAGAGTATATTTGTGCACAGTTTCAAGACACGTTATTATAAAGGGCCATTTTAGATTGGTACGATGCTCTGTTATTTATGTGGAAAAAAAAGAAGTCGGTTTAAAGTCGATTTAAGTAATTTCCTAAAACGCATATTTTCGCATATTTCTTGATGAAAAAATTGAAAAATTCGTGTAAAATGACAGATACAAGATATAATTTATTATTATGCTATAGATTATGTGGTAAAAAATATTTTTTTGGGTAATAGCCCTTTTAAGTAGAAATTCTCCTGATTGACACTATTCCTTCACTTGTCATGATCGATACACCTGTACTTCTGCAAGTCAGGCCTCCTACTCTTCTACAGTTATATGTCGGCTACACATCAAGGTGTGTTTATAGATAATAATGACCGTACCATTTCTCAGAGTACACCGGTAACATCGTCCCATACGACAACCTCACTCAATTACGTAATCTTCTTGCATCTCATTACCTTCAATAAAAAGATCGATTTTCTTAAAAATAAATTGTCTGCTCGAAGACAATGTAGGCGTACGTGTAATAACATTTAAATTATTTTACTTTCACTTTACCGACAGTGGGCGTCTATTATAGGCACTAACATTTGGCGGGACGCATTTTTTAACACTGATTATTAATAGGGTATTGATGACATAGAAAAACAACTTGTCCTGCCTTATCCGTACTGTTCTGTTATGTAAGGTATAATCTACGGAGCGTACTTCCCTTAGGCTTATTATCTAGCATTGATGTGACGCGCATGCTTACGCAACAGATTTAAATACATTTTTTCTTTCAAATTTCTGCTGCGAAGTTCAATATTTGAACTTGATAGTTTAATTAGTTATTTTCGCTCGAGTTTCACACACTGTCAAATTTGAATTCCCGAGCTTACTTGCACCAAGGCAAATATGAGGGCCAATTCTTAAACTTTATTCTCATACAGTACCTATTCAAGTAAAGTTATTGTTGTTATTATTATGATGATGATTTTTATTATTATTATTATTATTAGTTTTATTATTATTATTATTATTATTATTATTATTATTATTATTATTATTATTTTTTATTATTTCATTGGATGTATTTCATACAAACTCGGTCAAAACCGGAGCTAACATGTACGGACTTACGTCAAGTACTTCCATGTGTACCTATATTACAAACATTATTATTTTGTCTTAACTCTAACTTAAGTAAGTCATTTATAATATAGTTTGTAGATGATGTTTTCTTTCTGCTGTGTACGGTCGTGGCCGATTTTATGTCGCAACCCTAGCATTTGTTCTTCATACTTTGGGAAACCACGAAAACCAAGTCAGGATGGTAGCTGTCTCGGAATCTCGAAGTATTATTCTTATTTTAGGAATTGACGAACTATTCTACACGTGTTGAGTTTTATTGCCTTTTGAGTCTCGATGTATATATTACGTTGAAGATCTAGTTGTTTAATGCTGTCATGTAGCTTTTTCGGTATTATGCCGTTGGCCGATATAACGAATGGGATTGTATTTACCTTTTTCTGTTTCACGTCTTCTTGATCTCAATTGCAAGTTCACTAATACTTGTCAATTTTTTTCTTCCATGTAGTCTCGACGTTATGGCACATTGGGACAGCAACGTCAATATGGGTAGTTTCTTGTTTCTTCTTGTCAGTAATTATTATATCCGCGGTCTGATTGTGATGTATAGTTTGGTCTGTTATAACTGTGTGGTCGTGATATAATTTGAAATCTTTACTATCTAGTATTTGCTCCGGTTTGTATTTGTAGTTAGGTGTGTGTGTGTGTGTGTGTGTCAATGAGGTTGTATTTGATTGCTATTTTTTGATGAATAATGTTAGCTACTTGGTTATGTCTGTAGAGGTAATCTGTTTGACAAAATAATTGGCACCCAGATATGATGTGCTCGATAGTTTCACCCCTTACACTACATTTTCTATATTGATCTTTTACTGTCGCATCTTGTATAATGTATTTTTTATTGTTCGTCGCAATCACTAGCTTTATAAAACCTTTTGTTTCTCCAAATAGTTCCTCGTTGTTTAACCACCTATTTGATGCCTTAATATCTACGTGACCTTTATGTAGTTCATCATAATGTCTCTTGTGTAGGGTCTTTTCTGAGAGACGTAGCTCTTTAACAGCGTCATTTATCAGGTTCACTTGTAGATTGAAATCATCGTTTGCTAGATTGAGGGGAGTAAATGATTTGTCAGCTAGCACCACAGCCATGTGTAGTGTAGATTGGTTACTCCTGTAAAAAAAATATTTTCTTAAAATGTCTAGTTGTTTATGATAGATTATGTTTATGATGATGATGTTGATATGATGTGTGTTTATGGTTAAGTTGTTTAGATCAATTAGGCCCAGTCCTCCTTGTTCTCTTTGGGAAGTGTCAATCTCTCTATTGCTGATTTAGGATGATGCATTCGGTGTTTGGTAAGTGAATTGTACGAGTTAATATTTCCAAACGCATGGCTGTATCCATTTAATGATCCCGAATGAAAATGTCAGTACTGGTATAGCATATTATGTATTTATTGCTGTGATTATTTAAGTCGTTTTTTATATGTATCAATCAATTTTTATTTCATTATTTTATGTTCAATTCTGGCAGCTTGTGAGAATCCTAACTACGGAAACGCCAAAGTCGTTGTTAGACGAGTGAGAGAGCCACGTGTTGAGTACCCGTGAGCATTAATTGGATTTAAGTTAGGTAATTATATTGCGGTATAAATAATAGGGTTTTTAAGTTTTTAAATTTAAGGGCACGTCAACTGTCAGGCCATAATGCGCCACTTTAGCCAAGCCAATGATAGGCTAGGGAGGTCTAAGGTAGGGGGAAGAAAAGTAATGTTAGCGGGTACTCAACACATGGCTCACTCACTCGTCTAACAACGACTTTGGCGTTTCCCTAGTATAATCTTTATACAAACATTTGTGGTCACAGACCCTTGTTGAACAAATAGGCTACACCCCAGTCTAAATGGAACGGCCGGTGTATGACCCTTAGAACAGGTACTTCCTCCAGCGTCAATGTATGAAAAATTAAAGACGATTCCGTCTGGGCTCGGGGTAGAATTGGCCCAGAGCATGGCTCCGCTAATCGTAAAAGGCAATTCAAGAGAAAAGGTCCACCTCGCAAACATCAGCTAATAAGAGGTAAGTATATTATACTCCCCAAAACCAGAGGCGAGCTCTGGCAATCGTCGTCGGGGACACCTCCCCCTTCCCTTGACGACCTCCCCGACGACGGTGACAATGACACAACGAACGATGACAAAGACAATGACGACCACGACGTGAGAAATCCCCCTTCCTCCCCTTACCCATGGCTGGTTCTGACCAGCATGGGCCCCTCCTCCCCATCCCCTAGGCTAGAGTCGTGCATTATGACCTAACGGTTGACGCGTCCTTTATCCAAATAAACCCAAAAAAATAAAATATTTAGGCCTAGACGAACAGAGAAAGTGGTTTATAGTTTTTTGGTTTCAGGGTGCGTCAACCGTTTATCGTCGTCCTATTATGAAAAAAGGCTGGTCCCACGTCCCAATTTAGTTTTAGTTTGGATTAAGGGTGCGACAACCGCTAGGACAAAAATCACCACTCTTGCCTAGAGGATATAGAGAGGAAAATCCCATGCTGGTGCTGGTCAGAAATAGCCACGGGTAAAGGTGAAAGAAAAGGGAGGGTTCTCGCGTCGTGGTCGTCATCGTCTTTGTCATCGTTCGTTTTGTCCTGGTCGTCGTCGCTGGGAAGGTCGTTAGAGAATATGGGGGATCCCCGACAACGACTGCCAGAGCTCGCATTCTTACTTACCAGCTGATGTTTGCGAGATAAAATACGTCGCACTGTTTCTTGTAGATCATCACCAGCCCAAACGAAGTGTATAATAGTATCCTTGATAGCCAGGATTATTTACAGAATGACAGAAGCCATGCATAATGAAAACAAAATAATAAACATTGACTTGGTTCATCTGATCGCAAACTTTCACAGGCTGTGTTCTATTTTACTTATGGGTATTTTAAACATTAATTGCAATCTAAGTTCAAATTTTTCACATTTTTATTTCTTGTGAGCTTAAATCGCAACGGATATTGCTCATTTTGTTAGCAGTTCTAAGTTACCTGGTCACGGATGTCTGTTTAAAATTTCAGCTCAATCTATTTGGCCGTTCGGCCGTATGAGCCCGGACAATCAGACAAACATTTAACATTTAACATTTAACATACAGACAATGGTCACGGCCAAGGCCCGATCGAGTAGCGTTATAAAAAACTTATACAAGAAGCGACTAAAATCTATCCTCAAGACGCAACTAAACGGTAAAAGCAAGATCACAGCAATAAATACATATGCTATACCAGTACTGACATATTCATTCGGAATCATTAAATGGACACAGACAGACATCCACGCGCTGGAAATATTAACTCGTACTACACTTACTAAACACAGAATGCATCATCCTAAATCAGCAATAGAGAGATTGACACTTCCAAGAGAACAAGGAGGACGAGGCCTAATTGATCTGAACAACTTATATTATAAACAACTAGACATTTTAAGAAAATATTTTTTTACAAAGAGCAACCAATCAACACTGCATAGGGCTGTGGTGCTAGCTGACAAATCATTAACTCCACTCAATCTAGCAAACGAAAATGTCAATCTACAAGGGAAACTCATAACTGACGCTTCAAAAGAGTTACGTCTCTCAGAAAAGACCCTACACAAGAGACATTATGATGAACTACATAAAGGTCACGTAGATATTAAAGCATCAAATAGGTGGTTAAACAACGGGGAACTATTTGGAGAAACAGAAGGTTTTATGCTGGCTATTCAAGACAGAGTGATTGCAACGAAAAATTATAAAAAATACATTATACAAGATGCGACAGTAAACGATCAATGTAGAAAATGTAGTGTAAGGGGTGAAACAATCGAACACATCATATCCGGGTGCCAGTCACTATGTCAAACGGATTACCTCTACAGACATAACCAAGTAGCTAACATTATTCACCAAAAACTAGCAATCAAGTACAACCTCATTGATACACACACACCTTACTACAAATACAAACCGGAGAAAGTACTAGATAGCAAAGATTTCAAATTATATTACGACCGCACAGTTATAACAGACCAAACTATACATCACAACAGACCGGATATAATTATAATTGACAAGAAGAAACAAGAAACTACCCTTATTGACGTTGCTGTCCCAATGTGCCATAACGTCGAGACTACATGGAAGAAAAAAATTGACAAGTATAGTGAACTTGCAATTGAGATCAAGAAGATGTGGAAACAGAAAAAGGTAAATACAATCCCATACGTGATATCGGCTAATGGCATCATACCAAAGAAGCTACATGAAAGCATTAAACAACTAGATCTTCCACCCAATGTTTACATCGAGACTCAAAAGGCAGTTATACTCAACACGTGTAGAATAGTTCGTAAATTTCTAAACTAAGAATGATACTTCGAGATTCCGAGACAGCTTCCATCCTGACATGGTTTTCGTGGTTTCTTATAGTCCGAAGAGCAAATGCTAGGATGGCGACGAGAAATCGGCCACGACCGTACACAGCAGAAAGAAAACATCATCTACAAACTATATTATAAATGACTTATTTTAGTTAGAGTTAAGACAAAGTAATAATGTAGGTATGTAATATAGATACACATGGAAGTACTTGACGTAAGTCCGTACAACATGTTAGCTCCGGTTTTGACCGAGTTTGTATGAAATACATCCAATAAAATAATAATAATAATAATAATAATATAATAATAATAATAATAATAATAATAATAATAATAATAATAATAATAATAATAATAATAATAATATAATAATAATAATAATAATAATAATAATAATAAAGGTAATTTATGTCTATGATTAAGGTAATAACGTAATGTAAAGTTATAAAGATATGGTACCTATGAAGATTTTATAGAGAATTGCATTATATACATGAAATTGAATATATTATAGGCCATATTGTGAAATGTATAGTGAAATGTATTGTAAAAATAGCAATTTGATAAATAAAAAAAAGCTATACTACTTCATTTGTCCCGTCTTTTTTAAGTCTTATAATTCATCTGTGAAAGCTTGTTGTAACCAGATCAATTAGACTTGTATTTCATTGTGATTTTAACTGTTTTACATTGCATTTTACACGGTGTTTGTTTGTTGTATTTTCTCCCTTCAGATTTACTGCGAAACAACCGCAACTGTATCCTCTGGTGCCATCAAGAAGGAACGTCGTGCATAAAGAGAAGATTTCTATTTTGTCGCAGCGAGAAAATGACTCACACGTTAGACTCGTCTACAACACCGGAAGAGTTCCCAGAGTGGATGTTCAAAGAGGATTCCATAGAGATCATAGATATCCATTCATCGACAGAGCCAGACGAAGTGCTTGGTAAGTTGAGCTATGTGATAGTGTGGCTAAAGAGAGTTTGTAAAAATATTCCTATTATATCTTATTTTTTTCGTATTTAATGTGATTGCATAGATTTTATTAGCACACTGATAAATTTGATATGCCACTTGATCACTGTACATAATTATTGACTTTTGATTTTTTCAGAGGCTGTGTTTAAGTGTGTCGGCTGCTTCATGGCGTTCACAAATCCTACCGATCTAGAGCGCCATGAACTTTTTTGTGGTTTTCTGGTGGCGGATAATAGCAAAGACGTGCAGACAACCACGACCGGACAAGATGTGCCACAGCAGGAGACCGCGACGAGCGGAGCTGTTGAGAAGACTACGGCAAAAGTTGCTGACACGAAGACCCATACCGCAAAAAATGTATTTTCCAATCCGGCGTTTGATTCGAAATTCACACAAAAAAGTGACCAGTATGTGTCCCAGACAGAAGAAAAGGCATTCATATGTACTGTGGCTAACTGTGAGGCCAGGTTTGTTACAAAGTCCCTGCTCACTAGGCACCACTTTTCGCATTCCTCAGAAAAACGGTTCGGGTGCCCTCTGTGCCCCAAAAGGTACAATACCAAATTTTACTTACTTGTACATTTGAGGCTACACACCGGAGAGAGGCCGTTTGTCTATGTGGCGCCTGCGATGGAAAATTCATTAGTAA
Source organism: Sweltsa coloradensis (assembly GCA_024449915.1). Classification (NCBI taxonomy): domain Eukaryota; kingdom Metazoa; phylum Arthropoda; class Insecta; order Plecoptera; family Chloroperlidae; genus Sweltsa; species Sweltsa coloradensis. Next base: position 414,674 of record JAMZAV010000053.1, read on the forward strand.
GAGTGCACTAACCAACCGTGACAAGACACAGCACAGCGGAGAGAAGCCGTTTGTGTGCGTACTGTGCCCCTCGAGCTTCGCAAGGATGGGTAGCCTTAACAAACACATGAAGATTCATACCGTTGTGTGACCATGTGTATGTTATTTTGTGTGTGTCTTCCTTCGGGTATTTTATTACTACATATTCCGGTACAAAGCTGTTCTATTGAATTGTGCTTGGAGAGACTGTTGCTCTGGTGGTTAGGCAAGACATTGAACTGATAGTTTTTTATAATATTATATTGTTTAATTTTGATAGATGATAGTTTACATATTTAATATTAAAATGATGAAAGGGACATTTGTAGGGGGCAAGGGACAACTTGTAAATTCGCCTATTTGCCCAAGCAAGAACAATAATTAACACTAGTTTTGAATATGGCTGTCGCGTGCCAATAACCTGCTACTTGCTTTTCAAACTCAACTATGACCAAAAATTGCTATTACGTAACGTGGAAATACACATTTTACAAATTTTTAACAAAATTATATTGAGAAAATGCATCTCAAGAAAAATATGATTCAGGCCAATATTAAGTTGTATTGCATTAATAAATTTATACTATATTTTTAATATATCACGAAAATTATAATTTATACAGAATGTTTTACTAAATTATCTGATTAGCTCTAATAGTAATTTTGTTAAACATGCTTCTTTGAAGAATTCAGTGTATGGTGTATTCAGTGTATGGTGTATGTATCAAATTTTATGATAAAACCGTTATTGTAGATGTGTAATAATTCTCAATCAAATACAGTTTGGAGCTATAAGTTTATTTATAAAATGTCTTACATTCGTTAGTCTTGTGGACTCGTTACTTTATTGAATTTATGCTTTTAGACATAACCAATAATTAGGAAAATCAAAATATATATTTAAAAAAAAAATGGAAGCAATGATTCTTTGTGTTTGAAGTTTCAATTCATCAATCTCAATCAATTGAAGCTTATAACAACGAGCAGATTGATTTTACATTATCTGAAATAAATGATAATAATTGTAATTGATTGTGTGGGTGATAAATACATCCAAAACCATTATTGTAAATGGTTGTTTCAAGATTAATGTTTATATCTTGACAGTTTTGTTTTGTATCTAGTTTAGGAAACATCATTAAACGATTAAACGATTATTGAATGGAATAACAACGAGTGAATTTGAGTTTCCCTCTGCCTTAAAATCAATGTATAACACATGATTGTATGATATTAAACAAAGTTTGAATGATTTTTTAAACTCAATGCATGGAGATATTTCTTTCGTCATGCGTTTCTTGCTAAGAAATGTTTACTGATGAATTAAAAACTTAAAATAAAATGGGAATTACTAGAATAAATATTTTAAAAACTGTCATTAATATTGTCGATAGAAGTTCCTGGTTCAGATTAGGCACAAAAAATCTTTTGCGCAATAAATGTTAGATTGTCGTCTAAACTAAGGCTTTTCTAAAATTGTCATAGTTTTCAGAAACGATGTTTGTTTAGGGGGTAGGCCTACTCAGTAATTAAGGTTTATAGATTTCACACACTTTTGTAGATGAGATATTTGTGGTCTGGTTGTCTTGTTGCAGAGAACAGAATATCTCATCTGTCACAGTTAAATGATAATCATTTCACGATAATTCGAACACAAATTTTAACCATTAGGGAAAAGATGAGTCGTAGATATTTTTAACCTTGGAACACATAAAACCAATCATCAGTGACAGAACTGAAGCGAGCTCACAATGACAAATATATTTTCCTGTAGATCAACGTGTCAGGAACTAAAAAAATGTGTAGATATTTATCATTATTAACCATTACTTGTATTATTAATCTTCAATAAATCTGATATCTCTCTGATCAATGTTTAAATACATTTTGGCAGTGTCCATTTTGAATCAGGGTTGTTACTTAGATTTGGGATAAGCCAATCATCAAGATAACATTGTGTTATCTATTATCTTATCTAGATAACATGATTTCAAAGTATCTATTATCTTATCTCAGATAATATTTCTTGTTATCTATTATCTGAATCTTCACATTAGATAACAGATACAAAAAATCAGAATCAACACGTCGTCTAAAATAGTGTTTGTTTTTTTATCATGATTTTCAATGGGAAGCTTGGCCAAAACCTAGATCGCAATTCAATCTGTTAGCTTTTTCACATGTGGTTTTTGTAAGCAAAGGATGACCATTGTTTTCAATTGGGACTTAATGAATACTAGGCCGCTTCCCGAACGCTTTTTTAGTCTCATTGATAACAATAGAATCAAGAATGCAAAATATCTTGAGGCCAAAATACTTGCTTCTGTAAGCATTGTAGGTGATTATTGTCAAGTTTCTATAGTTACTTGATTTTTTTGATATTAAATTGTTGATTATACACCTATAAAAGGCTTTTATTAAAACCTTTATTTATATGAATTTTGGCAAATTTTTCAACTTTTTTTAAAAAGGCAGTAGGCCTACATCACTATAATCTTAATGTTCATGTAAAATATGATCGCTGTAGCCCCATCCGTCAGAATCGTCCCAAACATCACGAAAATATCGCATTAAAAATCGTGGGAAAAATCGGAAAATACGATTTCTATGTGAAATATTTTTTTTAATTTCCCTAAAATCATAATACCGGTATATATGATTGTAAGGGTTTCAAACGTTCGCATAAAGTTTCATCAAGATCGGAGTAGCCGTTTGCCCGGCCGCGAGCCAAATATCACGAAAATATGTACGTAAGCTTAGTTCGTATTATTTTAGATTAACTTGAACTTTTCAAAATTTAGCCTACACTACAAGCTAACAAACATGAACTTTCTGAAAGTTCAATATCCTTAATATTTGAATAGCAAACTTAGCTTTAAAATGGACCATTTAAAAAAATAACATCCCAAACATCCCAGTCAAACTATCCTTCCCTGTTCCATATAGGCCTAGGCCTCAAAATAATGCAACTGGTAAAATATTTTTGTTAGCATTGTAATTTCTTATTGTATATACCTATGTAGGGTAAAACATTCTATATCATATTGTTATGATATTTTGCCAGTATATGTATCTATATCTAGATACAATTCATGTCCATTATCTATTATCTGTATCTAGATACTTTTTTAGAAAGAGTATCTTATCTTTATCTAGATAATATTTTTGGTTATCTGGCACAACGTACTGCCTGTAACCCTAGTAGCTAGTATATATCAATAAATAAGCATAGATTCTGAGCCTCTGGCTGGTTTATCAAATCAAAGCCCGAATTCATGATCTGTACCTAGTCCAGAAATTCCCATTGTTGCTAGTAAAAATATTTTTATGGAGCAAGTAACATGCATAAAAATAAGTCCCTTGGCAACAATGAGACCTCCTAGCTAAACTATGGGCCTTTGACCTGGTCGCTCATCTCTATGATCTTCCTTGCTTTATCTTCCACTCTCCTTTATTTTCTTTACTCCTCTATTTTTCTCCTTGCTCTGTCTTCATTATCCTGCAATCTGCATCTACCTTCCTTTCTGCTATAGACCTACGTATTAACTGGTCCCACTCTAGACTTCTAACTACTGTACTGTTACAGGTTAAAAGATAACTTTAGACACGTTTTGTGCAGCCCAAAGTTCAAGTACTTGCTCTTAGTAAATATGGGCACAGCCTTTGTAAATTGTCATTTGTAATTTGTAAAGCATCATTCACAACTAGTTCTAAGGAGTAAGGCGCCAGGTCTAAGGCGCAATATTTCGTACTGTCGAGTATGTGTTGCAATCAGAACGTTCACAACTCGTCCAAAGTCGCAATGCGTAAGTCGTAACGAACTGCAAAAAATCCAATTCTTACGACTTGGCCTTACGACTAGCCAATCAGAACAGTGAGCTGTGTGTGTGCGAGTGAGAAAAAAGAGAGAAGCAAGGCAGTTGTGAACGACTTACAATTCTTATGACTTACACCATGCGACTTAGGCCTTACGCCTTAGAACTATTGTGAATGATGCTTAACATCAAGCATTGACTAAAGTACAACAAATCTAGGGTTCCATATTTGTTACCGTAAATTCTGAGACGTCCTAGCAACGAAAAATATATTTAAACAAGAAATGGTGATCGTTATAGGGAACCTAAGTGGGCGTTGTCCGGTTCTCTCCGGTCAGCGGGGTATAGGCGATTAACCCGTGCTAAATGTTTCGCAAGCAATAGCGCGAGAACCCGACCACGGACCGGAATTATATTCATACTGTAAGAAACTAAATCTTTCCTCTTTGCGGGATATACATAACTCTGCTCTATCACAAATATTAATGACATTGTTTGAGTGAAGTGAACTCTACATTTACACTGTTGCCAAACCTTCCAAACTGCTCATGAAAAAGCACGTAAAAACATTTGTCCGTGGCATCAACATAACATTTGGTATCCGACTTGCTTTGTGGCTACTATGGGTCACTGGGTTGTACTAGATTATACATTACTAATAAAATATCCTTTAATGTGCCAACAAAATCTGTAATGCGAAGTACATTTAGCAACCTGGACAGCCCCGTTGGTATTGCTGTAGATGCCACAGCCTGCAAAGTGGTCTGTATCGTAGGGCCTCATCAGAGACTATTTGGCGTAAGGCGCCAGTCTAGGTCCATATTCGACTCCCAAATAGTTTGCAATCAGAACGGTCCATCGTCCAAAGTCGAATGCCTCATCTCGCTCAAAAAATCATTCTTCGATGTTAATGCGTCAGAATTGCTTTGTGTGCGAGTAAAAAAAGAACGGCGTTGAAGATTACATTTTCTTACCATGACTAATTACCTTATGTGGATGAGACCAGAGAGAAAAACCAATTTTACCTTTCTACGCCTCACAAAACTTTCAGGTTCGCTTATTAACCTTGTTGATGTAGGCCGACGCAGGTTGATCGTGATCAACAAGCTGGAACGGTGTTTGATATTAAATCTTGTTAACCTCTGTTTGCGTGTCGATGGACTTCGGCGCCGACAGGCTATGCTCGTTCTGCTTTTAACATTATAACAGTCAGCCACTGAATTCATTTATGTGACCAGAAATGCCCCCACCCCATCTATGCTAACTAGGAAAACGCTTAAGTCGCGCCGCGTTGATGGATGAGCTTTTTTGTAAGTTTTTAGTTTGCGTAGGACCACTTTTCTTTTGCAAGTGCTTTTTTAATGCATTGTAGGTGATTGTTGTCAAGTTTCTATTGTTACTTGTCAATTGTTATTATAAACCTAAAAAAACTCATATTAAAACCTTTATTCTATGGATTCTGGCTAACTTTTTCAACTTTTTCTTTCAGAAAGCAATACATCATCATTACCTTAATGCACATGTGAAATATGAACGTTGTAGCCCCACCCGTTTGGTCAGAATCGGCCCAAATGTCACGAAAATATCGCTCAAAAAATCGGAAAAAAATCGTAAAAGTACGATATTTATGAGAAATATTTCTCCGATTGTACTTAAAAACGTAGCAAGTCTAAGTTCAGAGATTTCGAAAGTCCCCTCAAATTTTCATCAAGATCGCATATGCCGTTTGCCCAGTAGAGAGCGAACAAACAGACAAAAAACAAAAAACAAACATACAAAAAAACACCCGAGCTAAATTTTTTGGGGGGTCGGTGAAATTGAAGTCTTCGCTTCGCTCATCCAATTAGATCTGCTGGTTTAGTGACTCAGGTAAAGTGGCGAAATGACTTAGAACCTAAAGAGTTAATACTATATGACTTTATTGAATAATACTAGGAAGATTCGCAAACGCTTTTTCAGGCGCGTTGTTGGATGAGCGTATTTTTTTTTAAAGAAAAAGCGTAAAATTGCGATTGTATGAGAAATAATTTTCGATTACGCTCAAATTTCCCACGAATATATAAATTCATAAAATTAATGTTCTGTGAAAAAATCATAACAATCGGATAAAGCATGTAGGTGTTATATAAGTCAAAGAAATTTAAAAAATCGGAAAATATCTTAAAATTGCGATTAACATGAGGAATAATTTTTTGACTGCGGTCAAATTTCACACGAATATATCAATTCATAAAATTAAGGTTTTGTGAAAAAATCATTACAATGGGATAAAGCATGTAGGTGTTATAAGTCGAAGAAATTTAAAAAAAAAATCGTATAATTGCGACTTTTATGAGAAACAACTTTTCGATTACGCTCAAATTTCACATGAATATTTAAAGAGATAAAAAAAGGTTCTGGGAAAAAATCATTACAATTGGGTATAGTATGTAGGTATTATAAGTCGAAGAATTTTTTTTTAAATCGAAAAAAATCTTAAAATTGCGATTTTCATAAGAAATAATTTTTCGATTGCGCTCAAAAACGTGGCAGTTCAAGTTCAGAGATTTCGAATGCCTCCAGAAAATTTTATCTCAATTGGAGTATCGGTTTAGCCGGAATCGTGTGGACAAAAAAAGAAGAAGAAAAAAAAAACAATCCGAATTTTTTTCTTCAGTGTAGTAGAATAGAATATTCGCTTTGCTCGCTACGCTCATCCAACTTATTTAACAATGTGACCAATTTTGCGTTACCGTAAGGAACCTTATTTGATAAATACGTTCACCGTTTGCACTATTTGATTATCAGGATAGTATATCATGATAACCGACAGTGTTGGCTCGGGCGCTAAGCGCTCGACTCTGATTCGGGAGGTCCCGGATTCGAATCCCGTCGAGACCGGCAATCCTGACTGAAGGTTTTTTCCGAGGTTTTCCTCAGTCGTTAAGGCGAATGCAAGGAATTGAGTCCTCTTAAACAGCCCTCGGACATCCCTTCACAATTTCCTATCCGCACATACCTAGTTCACCTGAAGAGGGGCTAATTGCACCCTATAACAGGTTTCCCACGATAAAAAAAAAAATCTCATGATACCGAGTTATTTTTATTTTTCGTGTGAAGCCTCATGCCCACTGCCCAGGTTGCAATTCATGCCCCTCTTCAGGTGTCTCACCATATAAGTATATTGCGGATAGGACAATTGTGAAGGGATGTCCGAGCCGAGAGCCTTGTAAGAGGACTCAATTTCTTGCATTCGTATTAACGACTGAGGAAAACCTCGAAAAAACCTTCAGTCAGGATTGCCCGTGTCGACGGGATTGAACTCAGACCTTCCGAATCAGAGCCAACACTCTCGGTCATGATTTATACTAGGAAGCTTCGCAAACGCTTTTTCAGGCGCGTAGTTGGATGAGCGTAATTTTTAAATACGAAAAAAGCGTAAAATTGAGATTTTCATGAGAAATAATTTTTAGATTACGCTCAAAATTCACACGAATATGTGAATTCATAAAATTAGGGTTCTGTGAAAAAATAATTACAATCGAATAAAGCATGTCGGTGTTATAAGTCGAAGAAATTTTTTAAAAAAATGTAAAATTGCGATTATCATGAGAAATAATTTTTTGATTCCGCTCAAATTTCACACGAATATATCAATTCATAAAATTATGGTTTTGTAAAAATATCATTACAGTCGGATAAATCATGTAGGTGTTATAAGTCGAAGAACTGAAAAAAATCGTAAAACTGTGATTTTCATGAGGAATAATTTTTCGATTACGCTCAAATTTCACACGAATATATAAATTCATAAAATAAAGGTTCTGTGAAAAATCATCACAATCGGATAAAACATGTAGTTATAAGTCGAAGAATTTTTTTTAAAATCGAAAAAAATCGTCAAATTGCGATTTTTTTGAGAAATAATTTTTCGATTGCGCTCAAAAACGGCAGTTCAAGTTCAGAGATTTCGAAGGCCTCCAGAAAATTTCATCGCAATTGGAGTATCGGTTTAGCCGGATCGTGTTAACAAACAAACACACAAAAATACATAAAAAAAAGGGGGAAAAAAACATTCCGAATTTTTTTCTACAGTGAGTGAAATGGAATCTCCGCTTCGCTCGCTCGTTCATCCAATCATATGGTAATTTATATGTAACATTGTACGTTGCCTTACACATTTGTCACAAACACGACACTTCTGGAGCATTCTTCATCACACGACACCCAACGCATCTGTGTGTGTTGTCTGTACCTACCAGACGATATCCTTGTAGAATAACTTGTAAAGAGGCTTTCTAAGCGTTCTAGAAAGCAGAGAAAACAAGAAAAGAACGTACATATTTTGTTGGACGGGGAAAATGTGATGCAGTTGACAACAAATGAGGAAAATAGAATGTAGTTTGAATGGATGCAATGCGAGTGTCTTTCAAAATCCGCATAGTAATAAATATGACGCCACGGAAAATGATCAGATTTTTTTATTAACTTAAAATGGGTGGGATATACTCAACAGACAGTGTTGGCTTAAGCGTTAAATGCGCGACTCTGAACCGGTAGGTCCCGGGTTCAAATACCGTTTGTACTGGAAATCTTGACTGAAGGTTTTTTCAAGTTTTTGCTCAGTCGTTAAAGGCTATTCAACCACGTTTTTCTATTTTCCAAAATATGCTACCAAGTCACCTGGCTCTTTTAGAAAATCAAAACTATTTTTTTCAATTTTTTCTGATCAGGCACACGGCTAATATCGCCACTTCAAAATAATTTCAAACTTCAATTCACACAAGCACACCATTCCACGGGTAGGTAGTTGTGTTTTTGTGACATTAATTTTCAACTGGTTTTCTAGAGACTGACTGAGAGATTTTAAAAAAACAATTGTCTCTTCTGCGAATTTTTTCGTTTGGCGGCACAAATCGGTACAAAATACCGCAAATTAATTTCACAAAAACACAACTACCTACGTGGAATGGTGTGCTTGGGCAATTTGAAGTTCGAAATTATTTTGAAGTGGCGATATTAGCCGTGTGCCCGATCAGAAAAATTTGAAAAATAGTTTCGATTTTCTAAAAGAGACAGGTTTCAGAGCCATTCACTATATTTTGGCTTGGTAGCATATTTGGGGAAAATTGAAATACGCGGTCGAATAGCCTTAATTAATGCAAATAAATAAATAAATTTTAATATGAGAATTTACGGTCTACCACTTAATCACATAACTGATTTTCAGTGTGGGACATTAAACCAAAGCGACCAAGCCAACCCTGTAGGCCCCGACGCAATCGCCGAGATAGCGATAACCGACCAAAGATCGATATTTTTAGTTAAAAACATAAACATCTTGTTATGGACAGTGCGAACACTCGCGGATCAACGCCAGAATCAACAAGGCCGATTCAGAACAACTTTGAATTTATTAAGTGCCTCGTTGCTAGGACGGTTCCAAAGTCACCGTTTACAAACTCCTATCCCAAGAACTGATAGACTAGTGCAAATAAGAAGTTAAAAAACTTCTACCTATTGCGGGAATCGAACCCTAAACCTTCCGCATTGGAAGCCGAGATGCTAATTACAAGACCGACGAGCCACATTGAGTCCTTTTAAACAGCCCTCGGACATCTTCACAATTATCCAATGTTTAAAATACCTATAGTTAAACACCTGAGAGGGGCATTAATTGCACCATAAGCAGACTACCCACGAAAAATTATTGTGATTATAGAGTAAAAAGTAAGTCTAACATCAGCATTTGGTAAAATTATTGAAAAAGTTGTGGATGATTATATTTGTGGCCAAGTAGATAACCTGGTAATGCAAAACGTGGATTTAGAAAAGGATATTCCTGTGAACACATCGAACAGAACATGCGAATTATATTGGGAGTGAATGAACTATCATTGAATGTGGGGAGGTACATGGACATGCCATCTTTATCAACTTTGAGAAAGATTTGGATAAGGTTGCATATTACTAGGAAACCGCTCAAGTCCCGCCGCGTTGATGGATGAGCTTTTGAAAGTTTTTAGTTTGCGTGGGATATCTTTACTTTTGCAAGTGCTTTGTTTTGCTGCCTACGCATTGTAGGTGATTGTTGTCAAGTTTCTATTGTTTCTTGTTAATTGGTATTATTTACCGTAAAAAACTTATATTAAAAGATTTATTTCTATGAATTCTGGCTAGCTTTTTCAACTCTTTCTTTCAAAAGGTACTACGTCACCATAACCTTAATGTCCATGTATAATATGAACTTTGTAGCCCCACCCGTTTGGTCAGAATTGGCCCAAATGGCACGAAAATATCGTACAAAAAATCAAAAAACTTATATGAAAAGCTTCATTTCTATATATTCTGGCTAACTTTTTCAACTTTTTCTTTCAAAAGCAATACATCACCGTTACCCTTAATGTCCATGTGAAATATGAACGTTGTCGCCCCACTCGTTTGGTCAGAATCGGCCCAAATATCACGAAACTATCGCATTAAAAATCGAAAAAAATCGTAAAAGTACGATATTCATGAGAAATATTTCTTCGATTGTACCCAAAAACGTAGCAAGTCTAAGTTCAGAGATTTCGAAGGTCCCCTCAAATTTTCATCAAGATCGGATATGCCGTTTGCCCGGTAGAGAGCGAACAAACAGACAGAAAAACAAACAAAAAAACACCCGAGCTAAATTTTTTGGGGGGTCGGTGAAATTGAAGTCTTCGCTTCGCTCATCCAAAAACCAGCTGGCGGAGAAATTGGCTAACCATCATACCAACTTACTTACTAACCGACTCATTAAAATAACTACGTAACTATATAACTAGCTAACCAACTCACCAACTACTAAACAGACCAACTGACCAACTTACGAACTAACTAACTTAAAAACTAACTGACTGACTGACTCATTAACTCACTTTCTAACTCAATTTCTTACTTACCAACTAAATAATATAGCAACTAATTAAAAAACAAAATATATCCAAGTTACTTACCAAATCAACTAACTAAGTAACTGACTTACCAATAAACTTGATAATTAACTAAACAAAATTAATAAATAATTATTGGATGAGCGAAGCGAAGATTCCATTTCACTACACTGGAGAAAAAAATCCGGAATGTTTTTTTTTTCTTCTTTTTGTATTTTTGTTGTGTCTGTTTACACGATTCCGGCTAAACCGATACTCCAATTGCGATGAAACTTTCTGGAGACCTTTGAAATCTCTGAACTTAGAACTGCCACGTGTGAAAAATCGATCAAAAAATTATTTCTTATAAAAATTGCAATTTTACGATTTTTTTCGATTTTCTTGTTTTTTTCTGTTTGTAAACACGATTCCAGCTAAACCGATACTCTAATTTCGATGAAATTTTCTGGAGGCCTTCAAAATCTCTGGACTTAGAACTGCTACAGTTTTTAGAGCAATCGAAAGATTATTTCTCATGAAAATCGCAATTTAACGATTTTTTTCGTTTTTATTATTTTTTCTGTTTGTATTTTTGTGTGTTTTTTAACATGATTCCGGCTTAACCAATAATCCAATTGCGATAAAATTTTCTGGAAGCCTTTGAAATCTTTGAACTTAGATCTGCCACGTTTTTGAGCGCAATTGAAAAATTATTTCTCATTAAAATTGCAATTTTACGTTTTTTTTGGATTTTTAAAAAATTTCTTCGACTTATAACACCTACATGCTTTATTCGATTGTAATGATTTTTTCACAGAACCTTAATTTTATGAATTAATATATCGGTGTGAAATTTAACGCAATCGAAAAATTATTTCTTACGAAAATTGCAGTTTTTCGATTTGTTTTCATTTTTAAACCACTCTTCGACTTATTACACCTACATGCTTTATCCGATTGTCATGTTTTTTTTCACAGAACCTTAATTTTATGAATTAATATATCGGTGTGAAATTTGAGCACGATCGAAAAATAATTTTTCATTAAAATCGCAATTTTACGCTTTTTTCGTTTAAAAAACCTTTCTTCGACTTATAACACCTACATGCTTTATCCAATTGTAATGATATTTTCACAGAACCTCAATTTTATGAATTTATATATTTGTGTGAAATTTGAGCGCAATAAAAAAATAATGTCTCGTGAATATCGCAATTTTACGCTTTTTTTCGTTAAAAAACGCTCATCCAGCAACGCGCCTGAAAAAGCGTTTGCGAAGCTTCCTAGTCTAAATAACTAACTGAATAAGTAAAAAGCTAAATTACTCCTATGATGGTAACTAAGTAACTTACTAAATAACTAATAAACCAAGTAACTAACAATCAATAATTATTATTATCTTACTTTAATGAATAATCAAACCGACTTGCCGAACGACATCCCCGCCCTCACACCAACACACCAACCAACCGATCAGACAAATTTATATTCCAGATCCATTCAACATTTACCCTTATTTTTGCTTATTTAGCATCAAAGCCCAGTTGCAGTAATGTTACAGTAACATTCATATCCTCCATCCAGAACAATCACTGTCTTTCCAGTCTCGGAGAACTGACTGGTATCTTATTTGTTCACAGTCTCAACATGTCGGCAACAACCAATGAGAACCTTGAAAGCCAACAGTCATCAGCAACCGCGTCTGTATATTGTGGACAGGGATATGGCGACGACAAATTGTCGTATAATGCGATTTAAATTGAGAAAGAAAGAGGCAAACAAGCTCTTACCAGTGACTACCGTGTCAATGCCCGATCAACGCCCGAGTAAGTACATTCCCACGTTAATCCAGGAGTAATCACGTATATTGAGGAAGGCTAAAACAATGTGTTTAAACTCAAATCTAATAATTTAATTTAGATACACAATGTACATGATATAAGTAATTTCAATGATCTCGTCTCGACCCTTCAACTGTATGTGAGAATGCACGTTCCCCTTTTGGAACATTAACTGCAAGCTCACGTAAACTATTAGAGCCTTTTTGTTTACACATTACGTAATAAAATTTATGTAATAACTAACAATGATCATGAGTTTGATTTGGACATACGATGTCCAATAAGATGAAAAGAACCACATGCTCCATGGATTTGGATATGTCATAAAAGTATAATTTAAAGCAGTGTTTTGTACCGATTCTGTTATGTAGTTGACATAGAAGACGTTATACCGGTAACGAATCTTTCTTTTTTCGTTTGCAGCCGACTACAACACTCATTATCACCCAGAGGCCTACAGGCCGATCGGCTACCGGCCGATATACGGAAACGGCTATATGCTAAGTGACCTGGCTAGGGCTGCTCTGGATATGCCGCCCTGGGTGTCGTTTGAGCCATCGAGAGCGCCGGGGAGGCCCACCCCACCTCCCTTTAGTTTTAATGTGATGACATTCCACATAATTAGTTTTTATAACATGTTAATCAATTTAATATAACACAATCACAAGTAAACGATTGCGTCAGGCCTACAGGGTTGGCTCGCGTTTTGATTTTCTGTCCTCCACTGAAAATCAGTTATATAACTGAGTGGGTAGACTCTAAATACAATTTAGTTTTTTATTATTAATGTTATAATCTTATCCTAATCTTAATTAATTAATTTTGATCTTGAGGGGGAGTGATGTATGTGTATGCGTGTCAAAAAGTTAATTTTTAAAGTGAGTTTCTCTTTTCGGGTAAACGGTTAATAACATCGGTGTCATATTTTACACGATCGTTGATTGATTAAGAATCAATCTCTGAGATCCAGTACGCGTATTTCTTAATTAATTAATTGATTTTGAATTTTAAAGTCGTGAAATCTCCGTAATTTACTCAATTTTGGCGAACTTCGGGAATTTTTTATGTTACAGATTTTTAAACGCAATTTTGCATATACTTTATATCAACGTTTAATTATTATCAACGTTTATAAGTTTTATGGGAATTACCTGAATTGAAATCCATGCTTTGGATTCCCCATTTTACTTTTATCTCGCAATTGATCTTCATGGCTTCTTTTTGTAACAATGTGTGGATGTCAATAGAAAAGTACTTTGTTAACATGAATGCAAAATTTGGTAATGATATTACCAACCGTTCAGCAGAAATCATCAACACCTGAGTGCGTGGATTTGAGTCGGGCCGAGTTCAGCCCCCCACTTAATAATCAATGTTGAGTGGAACAAATTTACAGAAGCCTACATCCATTCGTAAATTTAAACTTAAAAAGAAATATATTAAACACAGTTTATACAATACATATCATGGCAAATAGTTTAGTTCCCAAATACATTCTACACACATTGTTCATTGTTTATGTAAATACACCAGTCACTTTTATTCAATGTGAATATTACTATCGCCGACCATAAGTTATGAAATAGTTAAAATCACTTTGTCTTTGAATATAATATAGTGAAATATATTTATGTTTGAAGACACCTTGAATGGGTGTGTGATGTTATCGGATCAGTAAACGGCAGAAAGACTAGCCCACAATACACTTTCGTTCGTATTTATCCAGTTGATGTTGAGTTTCTCTTCAGGAAGGGGCGAACGGAGTTTTTAAACTCATCAAGGGCTGCAGCTGTGTTCTTTTCTGAATCCTGTAACAGAGAAATATTCTCATAAATATCCGGGCTTTAAAAATAATACGCAAAATTTTCATCGAGAAGCAAATTTCCGAGAGAGCCTCAGATAAAATTCATGTAATATGTTTGTGTAAAAGTGTGTGTGTATGTGGGATTTAATGTATGTGTGTTTAGAATATTTAAAAATGTTTTAAATTTTAATTGGTTTGATTATGCTTTAGTGGCACGATGACATGTTGGAGCACAAGATATACAAATTTGGATTTTTGTACATGAAAATTATGTAATTGCTCAAATAATTATTATGATGTACTAATGTTTCATTAATATTTGTTATTGTTAAATTGTTATGTTAAAATTTATTAAAACATAAACATGTCATTATGTGTAACAACATATAAGTAAAAGGGTTAAGATGAATGTTTGTGAGAAAGAAGTGCCTTGAATTGTGTAAAATATGTTCAAAATATGTTCAGTAAACATGACCGTAAACCAAAGCGACCAAGCCAAACCTGTAGGCCCCGACGCAATCGACGAGTGTTTGCTTGTTATTTTGAGTTTTGGTGAGGTTCACGATGGTCAATACGATTAGGGCTCTGGTCACTACGAGGGCTGAATGTTCGAACCCCGCCCAAGGCATGGGTTATTTGTCATTTTGTTTCACCCTCATCGTATCGACCCTCCTCAAAACATACTAACGCCATCCAACCACTATCCAAAATTCCATCCAAAATTTTCAAAAAAATCTAAAATACTCAAAAAAAAAGAAAAAAATTTCAAACAAAATTTCTTATTAGGCATGTTTGTTTGATGAATAAGTAAAAAAACAAGTAATTTTTTATATTTTAGAATAGTTGGTCATTAAAGGGTTAAAGCAAGGTTTCAAAGTTTGAATAGTGTGTTTTTTTTTTAAATTAAGAGTTCCAATAAGTGGGCTTTACACAATTGGAAGTTAACAAGTAAAAGAGAAAAAAAGAAGAAAAAGAGTGACTTTTCGAAGCCTTACACTGGAAACTTTTTTGAGCGAAGACAAAAGCGTTTGCGTGGCGTTATAGTCAATGGCAAAAGAGACACCAATCGCGATCAATTCTCCAAAATCACATTTCTCTATTGTTGAGCAGTGTCCGACAAGTTGGGAGACTTTTTACTTTTTATTCTTCAACTCTCCAGTATGAAAGCAACGTGAAAAATCCCATAATCTACATGCTATTTCTACTTCAGAAAGTTACTCGTTCTCTTCACTTTTTCTTCTTCCTTCTGAGTGTAAAGCTAGCTTACCTCCATCGCAGTTTTCCATTCCTTCTGGAAAAGGTTCCTTAATGCCAGGATGTTCTTCCTGAGGACTCCCGCCAGTTGACTTGCTGTGGCCCGGTAGGGGGCAGCTGTGGTGGAGCTACCTGATGCTTGTGTCACGCTTGCCTCAGTAGTGCCACCATCACCACCACCTGCTTCCGAGCTGTCATCACTACTGTCTGTCGTAGTGGTAGCTGCAGTTGATGTCGAGGTACTGGTCGTGGTGTTCTGACAAACAAAGATACTGTCATTTACCAACAAGTGTTGTAGAAACCATCACTACTGCCTCAAGTGGTTTCTGCAGTTGATTTGTTATTTGCTTTATACCACTGTTTTAATTGTTTAATTTTGCTGTCTGTTTATTATGTATTTTGTTTGTTGGTTATTATGTCCAATCAGGACGTGCACTTCTGTGGTGGATAATTTACATTATTATCATTATTATTATAGAAGTAAATCGTGGTATTTTGCCAAACAAAGACATCGTCTGCTGTCCGTATTGTTTCTCCAGTACATGCATTTTGCCGTTTATATCAAAGTTAGATTTGTTTTTTTCTTGTAACATGTCAAGCAATTTCTCATGCCATGCGAAATTAAGTATAATATTTCATTCTACTTTAATAGCTATGGATGGAATGTTGGTGACTGCTAAAACATATCACTTTAGTTTAATAAATATGCATTGACATATGTTTGTTATTGTTCATATCTGGAGCAAGAAAAGTATATGTATACTTAAGCAACCTTGTTTTCTACCAAAATTAGATTTTTTTAAAGTGTGTGTTTATTGTTATCAATATCTTGTATAGTACGAATTTTTCTTCCGTCTGTACAAATACTATCGTTGTACCGGTCAAAGAAAAAAATCGTACCGTGCAAGATATTAACGAAAACATTTTTCAAAGTATGTCAGTTTGTAGACAAAAGTATGTGTTACAAATAGAAACAAAAATCAGCCTACCGACCAAAATATTTTAGCAGGAATATGTCCGGGGTATACGTCATTGAATTCACTATTGTCTACTGGCCGTACTGCTTAACCAAAAAATAGATAAAAAATAGTTTTTGTAATGTCAGATGATCGTTGATTAACTATGTCCGTTATTGCGTTGAACTAATATTTTTTTTAATTAAGCTGATTGATTTGATCCCCTTGAAACTTTTTTGAATTTAAACCAAATATTAAATATCTACAAGATAGGTAAAATGATTATCTATTTTTGTGTCGTGTGTGGTGGTGGATGGGGGGGGTTCGTCACCTCTTTGGATGGCTCCGGGGCAACGCTGTCGGCTAGCAGCATGGACACCTTCTTGAAAGCTTGAGCCTGATCTTCCTTTTGCTGAAATTAAAGAGAACTATTAGACGTAACCAATTCTGTATCAAGTTCAAGTTCTTTATTTATCTGTAGATTTATACATGGCACATATATATTAAAATGTAGGCCTATGTAATATGAGTATGTTTTCACCAAGAAAGAATTCAATTAAATGATTTGTATCACAATTGTCTTTCACAATATACCCATAGTTTAGACAATTGAAACTTAATAATTATTAATACATGTTATTATTTTGGAAATCTCCTAAATAATTTTTCTGTATTATTCTATTAAATTAAAGACTGTCCGCGCCATTTAGTTTGAATTTGTTTTCGTGTGTATTAATTTTACTCGTCATAGTACTCAATAAACTAGTTCTTATCAGCTTCACCCCCCCCCCCCTCTCTCTCAACCCTCTATTATCTTCGTACTAGCAGTCAGTCTGTCTTCTACATCGGTACAGTTCAGTTCTGTAGATACGTGTCCGCTGTACAGTGCGAAGTGCAAGCGTGTGGTGCATCGCTTCTCCTGGCCAAGTGTGGCAGGCTCTGCTCTAGTTGCTAGGACACTACACTCAGCCTTCGACTACCGGCAGCGTCATCTTGATCTTGTTCATTGGTTTCTATACTTTTTAACATGCTCCTCCAATCCTATCTGACGTGCTGACATATATAACACGACACCCATCATGCTGTCATCTCATCACCTTGGCAGCTAAAAACAAGTAAGTGTCGGCAATTGCTATACTCTCAGAACTATCCTAAAAAGCACAGTCCATACCCGAACGCAACAAAGACCGGTACTCTTTCGGATGGAGTGCCCCAACTTTTAAACACTTGTTTTTTCCAATGAAAACATACGCACCCGAAATCCTTTCCGTTACAAAACTACTTACGTTAGGTTAGTCGACCTTTCCGCCTAGTTACCTGCCGCGAGTTCTAGGATATTTTTGATAAGAGCGCACCCGAAATCCTTTCCGTTAGTGTTTAAAAGTTGGGGCACTCCATCCGAAAGAGTACCCAAAGACCATGTTCTGAATTTGTTGACATTGTTTTTGTTTTTTTGGGTGTGGGTAAAATTATTTTTTTATTAATTCTGGTAAAATATGCCTAATGCAATATAATACCCATTCAGACCTGAATTAAATTCGCTCAAATTTAGTAATTTTAAGCCAGAATTTAATATCCCGTATTTTTTTCTAAGATTTTTAGCATTTTTTAAATATTTTTCATTGTAATCATTTAAGGAATTGTGGTAAATTTTGGATTTTGAATGAAATCAACATTTTATTTTTAAATCTATATTATAAGTACATAACATAAACTAGATTTTTCCCGATTTTTTTTGCGTATTTTGGATTTTCTGTATCTCAAATACCAGCAATACTAGAAATTATCAAGTTACCGGGAAAATTCCCCAAAAAGTTGTTCTTGCCCGTTTTTGCAGATTTCTATTGTTAATCTTCTTTAAAAAGGGTACTGTTTGTCCTAATGAAATAAGAAAATAAACATATGAATTTCACAATTTAAAAAAATCGTGTTAAATTTAAAAAACTGTAATTCACATCTAAAAAAATAAGAAATTGTTAAGTCCATTGTAAAGGACACCGGAAGGGTTGAGATGATATAGGGCATGCGTTTTTGCCAGATTCTTGTTCGTACGGCTGTCCGACACCACTGGTGTTTGAAATTTTGAACAGTTGTTGCTAAAGTGGAAATATAGGGCTCTACAGAAACACTTTTTATAAAATACAAAATAAATTGATTTTCACGGTTTTCAATTTTGTATTATAGTACAAAATTAAATATATTTGTGATTTTTTTTTGCTAATTGAAACAAAATTTTGAAAATCTACGACTATATGACTGTCCATGTATGCTTTATTGACATCTTTGCAAAGTTGTATATACTTTGGATGCTTCTTGGCCGAGCGAATAGCTATTTGCCAACTACAATATTTGTCCCATTCCCTACATTGACAAGAGATCCACTAACATATTTTAAATCTCGGCGTCTTTTCAAATGTGAATTGACTCAGGTTTTGGGTGTATTAGACTGAGGTAAGCACATCAATGATGTGATATGAATGCAAAAGTTGCCAGCTAGTTGTTATCCAATCAAGCGACTTACGGATGTATACAGTTCACATAATAGTAAAATGAGTGTACTTTGCCCATATCCAGTCTAGATTACAGTGCGATTACCTGCTGGGGGCTGTCGCCTCATTCTATCAGGTTATTTAGACTACAAAATAGTCATTCGATATCACATGCCAGCAGCTTAGTTCACTGCAGGGTGTTGGCTCGACATTGTTACTCTACTTGGTATTTACATTTATAATTACACTGCATTTTATGTTTTAAAAACCACGACTAATAGGGACTGCCATGATCATTTTACAAGAAACAGAGGATTTTAAAATTTAAGAGCATCATCTTAACGTATAATGTACAGGTGGATTGATATTTTGGCGCCAGATTTCTAATAAATTACTTAACCTTTAAACCCAGGAAGTTTTGAATCGCAAATTCATGCCATCTTAAAAGCATTAATGTGTGTATTTTAATATGTATTTTTCTCACCATAGATTATTGTATGATCATTTTAATGAACCAATAAATAGTATTATAAAAGTACTAACTAAAAACATGTATAGAAAATGATAACAATGTAAGCATTGTTGTAAGACCGTGTGTAAGACCGACCGAGCAGTAGATTTTACTGCGTGGGTTTTTACATTCGTATCGATTCTCTTTTCCAAAGTCAAAATCGTTTCAGAATGAGAGCTCAAGAAAAACTTAATTATATACTGAAAGTATATAGGCATACTATGGATTACTTAACATAAATATGTATAATACATTTTATTCGGTCACTGCTGCCTTGCCGCTGAGAATAACAAGCAAATAAACGTATGATAAAAACTTAAATTTAATACAATAAATCAGATAAAGGGGTATTCACCCGCAAACCCCCAAAAATATATTTCATTCAGGCTAACTAGTTATCGAGTTGAGAAAGTAACAGAAAAATTATTTGGTCCACTATGACCCGAAAAAATCCTCAAACTTGGTAATTTTCTAGCCATAAAAATAACATGGGTGCGATCTTTATGCCCCGTGACCTTAGAGGATTTTGATCCAAAATATTATTGGTCATTATTGACGTACTCATTAGCCTTTTCTGTAAATCCGCTATATTTTGTTTTGTTGTTCGGGAACGTGGTTCGGTCAAAATATGCTGATTGCCAACAAAGGGTGTGGTTTTGGAAGGCATTTTAAGGCCTATATTTGTGTACAGTTTCCAAACACGGTGTCATAAAAGGCGATTTTAGATTGGTACTATGCTCTAGTATCTATGTGGAACAAAAAAATAAGCAGGTTAAAGACGATTTAAAGAAATTCACAAAAACGGCGATTTTCTTCAATTTTAATTTTTATGATGTAAAAACTTTAAAAAATCGTCTGAAATCACAGTTACAAGATATAATTTTTCAACGGTCATTTTAGTGTAGTATTATGGCATAGATTATATAATGAAGAATTATTTTTGGGGGTAATAGCCCTTTTAACTAATAATACAAATGATTCCTAAAAATACGTATTGATTATCACAATACACAAAACTATCTCGTCGTATTATCCACTTGACAGACAAAATCTTTTTCTAAACGATTCTTTCAGATTACGATGTACCCAAATACAATAAAAACACTATAAATTCTATGAAATTGATGTGATAGTATTTTCAAGTGAGTATCTATCCAATCCTTTCCTTTCACACTGGTCAACAGAAGGAATCTTTGAACCAATTCTCAATAGTATTGCTATGTTTTCCATTTCACATATTAACAGACAACACATACCTTGTAGGTAATGCATATAATGTCTACAAAATGAGGGATGAGAGTGGAGAATTGTTTTATTGGTATTAGTATGTATTTGCATATATTTGTAGGTAGCTGTAGGCCTATTCATGCATGCAATGTTCTACCATTGCATTATTTTGTTAAAAATGTTAGTGCTTGTGGAATTCTGAGTTTTGTTTTAAAAAAAGCTTTAAAACTCAATAATTAATTATAATATTGTACCAAATCGAACATTTTTTTGTAAATTGACAAATATGCGTTTCACTTGTTTTTAGACAGAGATTGTGGTGTATGGAAAATACGTCACCATTTCAAATTTGTCACAATCTTTTTTCGTTATTTAAGATGGCAGTCACAAAATATAGAACTTGGTCACATCTTTGGATTGTGGAGAGAATTGCTTTAAAATAACCTTCATAAAATGAGGATACAATTTGTACACTCAAATACAATCCGGATAAAAATCTATTCAATTTTAAATGGTCCAATCCTTAGAAAAACCAAAAAGCAAAATAAGGCTATATGCGTGTGCGTTCCCTACTATATAAAATTAACATGGCCTCCGATAGATTGCTGTGCCTTTTTTGTTGGCATTGACCTTCAACGAAGGATGGCATAGAATGTTTTGGAGGTGAGAAGGTCGGGACTGGCCTCCCCGTAAACGGGGATATCTTTGAACCCGGCATATTATTATTTGTGTCTACTTCGATTGTCTGTTGAACATCGAAGAAGTCAATAGCTTCGCTCCCTAGTTTGGGTACTCTTGTACTCGTGCTTGTTGTTGATAATAACTAGGGGCAAATTAATTTCGTTTCAGTTCTTTTCAAAATTATGCTTGTGTACATTATATTTGCGGTTAATTAGAAACCCCATAGGTATGTATTTAAGCTGAGATACAAGAAAAGTTTTCTGCAAAGCGTTACAATTTGCAGAAACTAAATGGACATTGTTAAAAAAAATACCGTTTTCATAAAAATTAATATGCGATTGTTATTATTATTTTCGCCTAATTAAGGCTTTGAGGCTAAATATTATTCTTGTTGTAAGATTACGCGACCACGTTAGATTATATATATATATATATATATATATGAGCATATATATATATATATAATTTTTTTTTTTTTTTAATTTATTTATTTTATTTATTTTATTTATTTCGACGCGGTTATTACCAAGATCCTTGTTTTTATCATAATATATATATAAATTCAATTAAACCGAATAGCCAATCCATAATCCAGTTCAGTCGATCCAGTGGCGTAACTAAGGGGGGGGACATAATTGTGTGGCTTTTGTAAAATGACAGTAAAATTGACTCACAACTTTATAAATTACCGACGAAACCACGCTAAAACCTACTAAAATACCACCATTTGCAATGTTAAAAATCAAAAAAATTTCTTGGGCCGTGCGCCCCAGGCCCCCCATTATACGTGAATACAAACTTGGTTACAAAAGAGTCATCCTCCACCCCACGAAAAAACAAGGGCTGGTTAATTAAGCCACTGCTCGCTCAACCGACTCATCTTCTATCATCCACCCAAAGCTCACCTCTGTGTACAGCTCTCCTGCGAGTCCTATGAGGCTAATCTTGGCTTTCACCTTCTTCAGACTGCGGCGAGTTCTCTGTAAAACGTTGTTTTCTAAGTCTTCATCAGCGACCTCAACCTGGAATTAGGAACACCAAGGATTACTTCAACGATAACCCTAGAATTTCCAATCAAGTAACAGATTTCATTCACATGCGTGTGAACAAATGTCAAAACTGTGCCTTATTACTTATAGAATATATCGGTACTCCCCCACCCCCCCCTAAATTCATTTAAATATAGTGTGATTAAAATGAATAAATGAAGTCAAAGAAGTAACTTAAAAATAAAAATGTATTCGAATCACCTCTTATTTGTAAAACTTTTAATTATTGCGTTGCTTGGATGTCAAAATGTAATTTGTTATTTGATAATTAATCACATGAAAATTAATTAATGTGTTATATATGTCAATCAGTAGTTCTTTCCTTACATCACTCTTGTCATAAAACACGAAGAAACGTAACGTGTTATTCAATTAAAAGTAATTTCGAATTTGTGCTGTAGGCCTACATACTTTTGTAGTATTTTTTATTTATCGTGGAAAAGATGTTCAGAGACCGTTGCACATCTCTCTTCGTTCGACTAAGGGAATGTCCAATGGTTGTATGAGAGGAAAACATCTCGAACATTCTTATTAAGAGCGTTCACCACCTGCGTTTTAAACAATTTTCTGTTTGCTCGGCTGAATGACATCACAGTTGTTAAAATTTTTTAACATATCTCAAGAAAGTGGAAATAAAGGTTTCTATAGTAACACATTCCTAAAATTTGTTTTGAAATAATTTATAAAGAATAAATTAGATTTCACGAATTTCAATTTTGTTAAAAAGTCCAAAATTGACTATATTCGTGATTTTTTCTGGCTGATCAAGCCAAAATTTTGAAAATCTATGGCTGTAAGAACATCCATGTGTGCTTTATTGACATGTTTGCAAAATTGTATATACGTAGGATGCTTTTTGGCCGAGCAAAACGCTATTTACTAACTGTCAAAAGGGTGTTAATAACAACTGAAGAAAACCTTTGGGAAAAAGTTACGGTAAGAATTTCTAAAGGTGGTTATCGAACCAGGTACCTCCTGTCATAGACTCGCTCTTTACGCTTTAGCCACTGTCGGTATTTTATGTAGGCCTAACTCATCGAAATGGAATTAAATTAACAATGATGTATTTCGTAAAATGCAAATGGTCTTGCCAGTTGACTAACATTTAAGCCCCAATTGCAAAGATAATATTTAAAACATATCATTAAAATGTAAAGCCTTGGTTTGTAAAGATCGGACCAATACAGTTTTCTCGCAATCTGTACGCACCATGGCTCCCCCCCCCCCCCTCTTATTAAACATGGTACCGACCGTAAAAACGAAATGATGGAAAGTTAATGAATTATTTAAATTGAAAAGATTCGTGCCACTGGTTGAAAACCTCTTGTAATTGTCCTGAGAACATAATTTCCACTTTAAAACTAGAAACAATGATGACATTATAACATCACACGCTGGCGCTTGTGCGTAGCCGTCACGTTTCAGTTGCGCAGGCGCTTTACGCGCTCTGGGATTACGCGTGCTACGCTCCTACAACACATGCTTGAGGTATATGCTCGTGAGAGATACCTATAACTCACTGCTATAGTGGTTCCAACGAAAGAATGCAGGCCAGAGAGCTCGAAATTGTTTTCCCAACCTATAACAACTTCGTCAACTCTATTCACGCTAGCTCAGCGTGGATCTAGCACACGGAGGAGCTCTTGTGATCTAGCACAGATAGTTTTTGCTTGTGTGTGTTGGTAAAAGATATTTCTCTTTCATGCTCAAAGGCGACATTTCTTTTACCGCGCATTCATACTACCTCCACCACTTCAAAGCATCTGCAGTCTTTGGTTGGAGCTAGTCAAGCATACGGTTGCTGTGTGTTGCTGTATCAATTACATCCACTGTCAATTCTGACTGAACATTTTATCGTGGACATACCCTCTTAATTAACTATCCCTACGCTCAATACCTAGCTAGCCACATAAAAGTTTACCAGGCTATCCACATAAAAAAAAACATAGCGGTTATACTATCCTTACATTTAATGAGACAGACATGTTGTTGTGCTTGTTCACTATTCGTGGATTTAACTATTTTAAATGTATAAGTATTTTTCTTTCATAATATGGTTATTAGATGTGTACTTTAGACAAAGTAAGTTTGATGCTTTTTTGACTGGAGCCCCATGGCACTTTTCTCACTTTCTCTGAAGTGGTAAATCCAAGTTTTTTAAAATATTTTTTAAAAGTTCTAAAATAATTATAATAATAATAATTTTGTATACTTAAGCCCATAGTATCTCATAGCTCTCAACAATTACAATATATATATATATAAATTTAGTAAAGGATTACCTTATGCCCCGATTGCTCAGTTGGTAGAGCGTCGGGACGTCAAGCCTGAGATTATGGGTTTAATCCCCAGTCGGGGCAAACCTTTACGACAATTGCTATCATTCAATAATAATAATAATAATAATAATAATAATAATAATAATAATAATAATAATAATAATAATAATAATAATAATAATAATAATAATAATAATAATAAATAATAATAATAAAAATAATAATAAAACTATTGAATGCTGAATGAATGATAGCAATTGTCGTAAAAGTTTGCTCCGACAGGGGATCGAACCCAGAACCTCTGGCTTAACGCGCCATAGCTCTACCAATTGAGCTACCGAGACACATGACAACCCTTCACTAAATTGCTATTCGATATTATGTTCGATCCCCAGTCGGGGCAAACTTTTGCGACAATTGTTTTCATTCAATAATAATGTCCTCAAAGCGTGCTTATGCTTTAAAACCTTATATTCATACTACCCACCCAACTCATGGGAGATGAGAAGTGAACGTATTTTCCCAAGTGTTCTTTCAGTAATGACAGCAACAAAACAGTATATTCTGTTGGATTCTTTTCGTGGTTGTCAACAGTCCCAACAAATAGCAATTAAGTGGTTTAAGAGCGTTCACCACCCCTTTTTTAGGCAATTTTCTGTTTGCTCGGCTGAATGACATCACAGTTGTTAGAAATTTTGAACATATCTCAAGAAAGTGGAAATAAAGGTTTCTATAGTAACACATTCCTAAAATTTGTTTTGAAATAATTTATAAAAAATAAATTAGATTTCACGAATTTCAATTTTGTTAAAAAGTCCAAAATTGACTATATTCGTGAATTTTTTCTGGCTGATCAAGTCAAAATTTTGAAAATCTATGACCGTTGGAACGTCCATGTATGCTTTATTGACAAGTTTGCAAAATTGTATATACGTAGGATGCTTTTTGGCCGAGCAAACCGCTATTTACTAACTATCAAAAGGGTGGTGAACCCTTTTACGACAGTTGCTATCATTCTTTACTAATGTCTTAAAAATGGGCTTATGCTCAAAAACCTTATATTAATAATAATAATACTAATAATAAACTCCACTTTATACTAACTGCAAGCCTTCTGCGGTATACACACACTATGGATACCATTGTAATGTTACCGATATGTATGTGCAACCGTAGCCGTGACATCTTGCAATACTCCTCCATCAAAACTGAACTAAATGTTCCGTTAGAACCAGTTGATTTATTTACCAAGGAGTGATGTGTAAGCTTCTTGTGCCCGTGGTGTTGATGGTTGGCCTCGTGGTGGGGGTGGGGGTGGGGTGCGGGTGTGGTGGTGGTGGGGGACTCCTGGCTAGACACCATACTCGAGAGAGCCACAACCACAACCACCGCGCAAGCCAGCCTGATTCCGTTGTACGACATTCCTGTAACATACAAACCCACAACAGGAAATAACTATACAATATTTACACATTTATACACATATTGACTTAACATTTTCATTCCCGAATTAAATTGGTCTAAATTAGGTTATTGTAATAAAACAATTAAAATTCTGTTTTTTCCCTAAGAATTTTGGTATTTAAAAAATATTATCATAACTTTTAGTCAATTTTTTGTTGGGATCTTCATTTTTGTTAAAATTTCAATTTAAAGTGCATTCTAAAAACTAGATTTTGAATTTTTCCCGTTTTTAGCCTTTTTAGCAGATGTGTATTTTCAATCTTCTCTAAAAAGGGCACTATTGGTCCTATTGAATTGGGGGGAAAACGTATATATATATATATATATATATATATATAATGGTTTGGGGGGAAAACGTATATATATATATATGAAAATGGTGGTTGAATGGTTGAAAAACCAAAAAATTACCCCTTACGTTTTTTAGAACTTTCTGTTGCCATATGGCTACGGTTGTAACGAAAGTGTTAAATAATTTTTTCACAATATTATGAAAAGTATGTCAATAAAATTTAATGTTATTGATATTGTATAAACATTGTTCTATAGTGTTATAGTTGTATTTTAATAAGTATTTATGTTTCTCAAATACGTTGGTCGGTAAACTCTCCTATAGGTGAAGTTGATTACCTATATGGAAATCAATCCAGAAATTGCAAAATCTATCTGAGCATGGTTACAGGTCCCGGGTCACCCGGTCGACATGATAATAGCTTCTGAATAGTTGGTGCGGCATTATAGATTCTAAATGAATGGTTGTTTTAAATTCCAACTCGCAACCTTCTCGTGGTTTGGCCCGTGATAAGGAGAGTTTTTCTCCCTGAAACTAATGGCGAGCTCTGGGTCGTCGTCGGGGAACTTTCCCCTTCCCTTTGACTATCTCCCCGACGGCGACGACAATGTCATCACGGACGGATGATAACACAGACAGAGACGACCACGACGTGGGGGAACCCCTTCCCTCCCCATCCGCTTGTGGCTGGTTCTTACCAGCACAGGCCTGTCCACCCCTTGTCTCCCCGCGTCATCCCTTACGTCCCTCCCTTCGTCTCGATTAGCCAAGTTGCATAAATATGAGACGTTAAACAATATCCAATCAAATCAATTTCTGGGTTGATTTCCATTTAAGTATATATTTGCTTTTGTTCTTCCCCTTAGTAGTACAATTAAGATTTTTAATGGGAAATAATGCATTTTATCATCTAGTATTTATAATAATCCAATTCCTACATCACGCTTGAGAAGTTTGCTCTGTGGTTGATTGGCTTCTAAGAAATAAAAAAGAACATCCATACTGAACCTGCTTACAAGAAACATCAAACTGACCAATCTAAAACGGACTAAAATAACTTTGATCAGCTACGTGAGATTCTTGGAATGTGGATCAATAAGAAAGACGAGGACAACTTTTTATTCGGCTCTGAGAGTTCGCATTTTAAATTAGAATTATTCAGCTTGTCTTTAGGCGAGGTGTGTTGAACAAAATAAAAAAATGAAGTAGAGAAAAACTCACATAATTATGATTTGTATTCTTGATTCCATTAAACAAATATGTAACCCAGTCAATGTTATGATGTGACTTGAAGAAACCCCAAATAAATAAAATTTAAACTTATTAACACCAATAAACATGAAGGATTGCAGGCTTTCGGACCGTAATATTATTATTAGACGGTTTTCGGGACATTGCACCAGGATAATTATAGAGTAACACATACCTGTGTTATTGCGCGCTTGACGTTTCGCAGCCTAGTGTCCAAAGACTGAAAGAGATGCCTGCTTTGCTCCTGGTTTGAGGCCTCGTTTTCATCCCATGTGTGCTTGTGGTGGAAGATGATATTGTCCACACTCCACATTGCCTATTGTGTGTGTGGGATCAAACCAAGAGCAAAACAGGCATCTCTTCAGTCTTTGGACAATGCGGCTGACAGTATAGGGCGCGAAATGTCAAGTGCGCAATAACACAGATACGTCTTGTTACTCTCTAATTAACGCGGTACAATGTCCCGAAAACCGCTTATATACAAATAAATATATCTTACTTCTGTACAAATACGAATGACAATATATAATAGAATATATTTACGGGTATTAAGATTGGACGGTACATAATCGTAATCACCTCATTAAGTCCTTCCAACAAGCTGTTAAATAGTCCTTAACAAATCTCAATAACCTGTTACTATACCTAAGAGGCTTGGGAGGGGACGCTAAGTCAATCGAATGCAGTACTTTCGTTCTTTTCCCGATCACATGCAAGGAAATTTAACATATTTTGATTCTGATTTCACGCTTCGATAAATAACTAAACTCTTATTTCTCTTGCATAGCTCTTTTACCATTTTAGTCACAGATTCCTTCCTGCGAACCCAAAATGCGCATTTAAATGTTTGTTTTGTTCTTTTGTAACAAAACTAATCCAAAATGTAAAGAAAACGAATCATGTACGCAGTTAAGAATCAACTATTAGAGTATGCACACAGAAATTCATGATGATCGATAAAAAACGTAAATTTTTCTCGTAAAAATCGAGTGAACGTTTTCGGCTTGAATCGTGTGGTGTTTCATGATGCTAAGTTGATTCTGATTTAGAGCTTCTTTAAGACGTACATAATTAGTGGTACGTGTACATACATCTTCAAGTGTCATTTTATAGCTTTTTGTAGCATCTATTTTTTAGCCACCTTCATAAACTTGTATAGAAAGATTTTTCATATTTTTATTTTGAAAGTATGTCTTCAAGGTTGAATTAATATCAACTGAATATAACTGTGTATAAATAAATTATAGATTTTTTTATTTATTATTATTTTTTTCAATATAAGCTTTATTCATTTCGTTTACACCAAAAACATTACAATATAAGGAGAACATAATATTTAACACATTTAAAGAAAATACAATAATATGTTCCAACAAAAATAACAGTTCTAAGAAAATGAATCCTCACATGGGCCTTGTGGCCTGTGCGTGAGGGCTTCTTAATTTAAATTATTAGAAAAACAACAAACAACTCAGATGGCAAAAGGTACCAGAGATAATGATTTCACAATGAATAATAATAAATAAGGCACACAATAATATATGATTAAATATCAAGAAATTTTAAAATAATTTTGAAAAAATTTAAATTGAACATGAAAAGCACAATGTAAAACCAATGATTATGAATAATACATTTATAAAGTAAATAATATCAAAAATAGTGTGGACAATAGAGCAGTTAATAATTACATAACATTATTGTAGATGAAATAAAAATGTGCAAAAAGGGTTTTGACCTGAGTTTAAATCCTATTGTTACTGTATAGGTTTTGTTTTAGTGACGCTCTCGCTTTAGAGATGCTATGGAAAATTTAATAAATAGCAAAGGACATGCGTTTTGCAAATTGCTGTTCGCTCGGCTGACTGACATCACAGGTGATTGAAATGTGTGCAGTTGCACGGAAGCAGAAATATAGGGCTCTACAGTAACGCTTTTCTAAAATTGGTTTCAAATAATTTTAATAACAATTGGTTTTCACGACTTTGGATTCGTGGTGTTTTTCTGGCTGACCAACGCAAAACATCGAAAATCTACGACTGTAGAGCTCTTAGGCATGCTTTATTGACAAGATTAGCAAAGGGTACGTCGGATACTTTCCTGGCCAAGCGAATAGCTATTTGCCAACTGCCTTATGTGTCCTATTCCGCTTTGTAGCATCTATTCACAAAATGCTATTTTCAAGTACCTCGAAACATAATGCATGAGGTCATCGTGTGGATATCGGTCGCAGGGATCCCTGACTCCTGACTTAAGGGTTTGGAATGATATCCTCCCGTCAACGACGCATTTTGGTATTGAGTAAATAGTTATTAGAACAATTCTTAAAGGTTCCAGAGCCAAATAAAAAATAATAGCCAAGGCACACACAAACATGGCTTCACTCCACTATCTCAGACGCAGAGGCTTTGCCCAGCGGTACTCTGTATTCCGCAAAGATCGTTCGAGTGGCCGACACGGGGCGTGTTAATAGCCGTCAAACCAGAGCTAAAACCGAAACGAGTCGAGAGGCTAGAGACGAACGCCGAAGTAGTGTGGTGGAGCTATCTTGTGGGCAAGAGAGGGTACTGGCGGGGTCGGCGTATCGCGCGCCAAGTTCAAAAGATGACACAAACACTGGCCTCATCAATTCAATCATGAAAGTTCAAGACGTCCAGCAAAACTACAACGCCATAATTCTATGCGGGGATTTCAACCGGGAAAATAGACTGGGGACACACTGATCACGCCTATCCACTTACGCCCCTTGCCAACCAATTTCTGTCCGCGTTCCTTGATGTCACACCACACCAAATGGTCCGAGAGGCAACCAGAATTACCAAATCTTCACGGTCCATCATCGATCTCGTTCTGACAAACAACCCAGACAAGATAGCGAGCACGGAGGTGGTAACTGGCGTCAGCGACCACATGGCAGTCAAGTTCGATCTACAATGGCAGCTGCCAAGGGTAAAAGAAGTTCAGAGAAAAGCGTACAACTATACTAAAGAAAAACTGGAGATGGTTGGAACGATCTCTTTCCAAACATCTGCCCGTTTTCACACAAGACCCTAATAACATCGAAGCACTGTGGTCTGAGTGGAAACAGGCTTTCTGGAAATGTGTAGATAACGGCGGCCGCCATAATTCGTTATACGAGGAAAGAGGAAATCACCCTGGATTTCAAAAAAAAATTGTAAATAAGCTACATCGCAGAGACAGATTATACAAAAAATACAAGACATCGCCGACAGATGAGAATTGGGAACAGTACAGACGTATAAGAAATGAGGTTAAGATCGAAATAAGAAGAGCACATGAGGCATACGTGTGGAAACTGGGAGAAGGATCAGGAAAGCAGCTATGGAAATACATCCACGGTAGGACAGGCAGCGCCGCTCCTCGGCATTTCATAATAGACGGGATTGAGGAAACTAATTCTCAAAAAATTGCCGAGGCATTCTCGAACAATTTCAGAGAAAACCTAACCTGCCCCCCAGCCAATGACCTGAGATCTTTCCGCCTCACCCTGAGAATAACAACATCCAAAAGTGAAAACGTTTGTCTTTCCCGCGGAGCATGTTTGCCACACTGTCAAACGTATGAAGCCAGACGGAGCGACGGGCCCCGACGGAATACCAAGCAAAATCCTACACAAATGCGCTCAAGCAATATCGCCTTCACTGAGCTACCTTTTCAACGCGTCCCTCACCTGCGGGGAAATACCGAAAGAGTGGAAGGCGGCAAACGTAGTTCCTATCTACAAAGTGGCGATAAAAGCAACACCAGGAACTACCGCCCAATTTCACTTACGTCCGTGGTGGGAAAGCTAATGGAAAGATGGTCAACTACCAACTCCTGCAACATCTCAATAACATAAAGGCAATCAACAAAAATCAACATGGCTTCTTGCCTCGAAGATCTTGCGTTACGATGCTGAACGCTGCTATAGACAAACTGGCAGCACGCGATCGACGCCAAGCCGGGACGCCGTGTTGATGTTATCACTCTGGACTGGCCCAAAGCCTTCGATACCATCCCGCACAAGAGACTGCTCAACAAACTACAACGTCTCAACATTAATGGCTACGCTCTGAAATGGCTTGAAAGCTTCCTGTCTGGAAGAAATATGCGTGTGACTTATGACGGAGCTCACTCTAGTGAGTTTAGTGCAGTGTCAGGGGTTCCACAGGGGTCGGTTCTTGGGCCCCTGTTGTTCACAGTGTTCATGATGGATCTTCCTCAATGTGTTAAATCCGAAATCCGACAATATGCAGATGACTGCACCCTGTACCGCGTCATTGACTCCCAGGAAGATGAGGGCATACTACAGAGTGACTTGGACAATATCCAACTGTGGTGTCAAGTTAACTGCATGTCTTTAAATGAACTAAAATGTCACCAAATGAGCATTACAAAAGCAAAGCGGCCAGCTACAGCAACGTACCACATAACAATAGAAAATTAGAATCAGTACAATCACTCAGATTCTCGGAATAACTGTAACTAGTGATTTAAAATGGAACATTCAAACGGAAATTGTCAGACTCAGAGCTGCTAAACTTTTAGGATTCATCTCTAGAACACTGCATAGCGCCAGGTCCAATGTAAAAAGAACTGTATATATTAGTCTAATCAAGTCAATCTTAGTATATGGATGCCCTGCGTGGCATCCCACCAACTAAGGGTAACATAAAAAAACTTGAAACCATACAAAATCGAGCCACTAAATTATCAGCCAAAGAAAAGACTGCAGCAGCGTAGAAAGGCGAAAAAATTTGCAATATCTTATCCATAGAAAACTGTCTAATTGAATTGACATCGTCTTCCTTAAGAAGATGTTTAACAATACAGTGGACTTAGACCCACTGCACAGAATTAAACTTAATTATCGCTCGGCAAGATATGGCAGAGGAGTCACGCTTTTGTCCACCATTTGCCCGAACTTCACTTTACCAAGACGGCTTCTATTGTAGGAGTGCAAACTTACTACAATAAGTTAAATTACGAAACAAAAAACACTAACTCTATTAAATCATTCCAAAAGCAGCTTAGGCAGTCTTTAGTCTAAGAGCTTGGCAATTTGACACGAACACACGCACTCTCACTTACACACGCACACGCAAACACAAACACAAACACAAACACAAACACAATCACAAACACAAACACAAACACAAACACAAACACATATAGCAACACAGACACAAACACAAACACTCTCATACATTCACTCTCAAAACACAACCTATTCATAGAACTGTATAATATGTAAGTTTTTCAACATGCTCACCCCTTTTATCATCAGTTGTACAATCACTCATCACTCATATCATTCATTGACATAAATTAAGAACCTAGGATTAAGAACTAGCTGATAAGAGAATGGGGAGTGGGGCACATCACTTGTGTATATGGGGCTTGCTCTGACGCTCACTACCATCATTGTGTTCTGACTGATATATTGTATCACATTTTATGTATCTATGTATTCCGTCTAACATGATGAAAATAAATAATAATAATAATAATAATAATAATAGCTAAAGTGCATTAATGTGAGACGTTAAGCAATATTCAATCAATTCAACTATCGTTACACCTCTTATACCCAGCCCTAAACCATGTGACTGATACGTACACATCATATGCACATAATACTAGGAAAACGTTTAAGTCCCGCCGCGTTGATGGATGACCTTTTTGTAAGTTTTTAGTTTGCGTAGGACCCCTTTCCCTTGCAAGTGCTTTTTCAATGCATTGAAGTTGATTGTTGTCAAGTTTCTATTGTTACTTGTTAATTGTTATAATAAACCTAAAAAAAACTCATATTAAAATCTTATTTTATGGATTCTGCTAACTTTTTCAAATTTTTCTTTCAGAAAGTAATACATCACCTTTACCTTAATGTCATGTAAATTTGAACGTTAAAGCCCCCCCGTTGGTCAGAATTGGCCCAAATATTACGAAAATATCACACTTAAAATCGGAAAAAAATCGTAAAGTACGATATTCATGAGAAATATTTCTTCGATTTTACCCAAAAACTTGTCAGGTCTAAATTTAGAGATTTCGAAGGTCCCTCAATTTTCATCAAGATCGCATATGCCGTTTGCCGGTAAGCGCGCAACAGACAGAAAAACAAACAAACAAAAAAAGGTTTTGGGCAGAAATAACCCGGAATAAAAACATGAAGCCTAAATTTTAGAGGGCCTTATAAGTGTATATGTTCTTCATGTTATTGTAAACCAATTAATAACCATGGTTGCCAATTGGTGACTAATATCCATGGTTTGTATTTGGTTATGTATTGGTTATGAGATTCTCAGAAAAAAGTAATAACCAACTAATAACCATGGTGACCATTTGGTTATTACTAGTTGAGGTTTACAAATGGTTATCAAATGGTTATTAAAAGATTTATAATAACCATGGTTGTCAATTGGTGATGTTCTGGTTTGCAATAGGTTATCAAATGGTTATTAAATGGTTTACAGTTGGTTATCATCCATTTCACAAGCCTCTTTGGTGGTTATTAGTGGTTTACAAATGGTTATCAATTGGTTATTATGGTTTACAAGAAGTTATTATTTGGTTATCAATTGGTGATGAGTATTTTTAGTAAGGGTAAATATCAAGAAATTTATAAAATAATTTTGAAAAAATTTAAATTGAACATAAAAGCACAATATAAAACCAATGATTATGAATAATACATTTATAAAGTAAATAATATCAAAAATAGTGTGGACAATAGAGCAGTTAATAATTACATAACATTATTGTAGATGAAATAAAAATGTGCAAAAAGGGTTTTGACCTGAGTTTAAATCCTATTGTTACTGTATAGGTTTTGTTTTAGTGACGCTCTCGCTTTAGAGATGCTATGGAAAATTTAATAAATAGCAAAGGACATGCGTTTTGCACATTGCTGTTCGCTCGGCTGACTGACATCACAGGTGATTGAAATTGTGTGCCGTTGCCACGGAAGCAGAAATATAGGGCTCTACAGTAACGCTTTTCTAAAATTTTGTTTCAAATAATTTTAATAACAAATTGGTTTTCACGACTTTGGATTCGTGGTGTTTTTCTGGCTGACCAACGCAAAACATCGAAAGTCTACGACTGTAGAGCACTTCGGCATGCTTTATTGACAAGATTAGCAAAGGTTCATGTACGTCGGATACGTCCTGGCCAAGCGAATAGCTATTTGCCAACTGCCTTATGTGTCCTATTCCGCTTTGTAGCATCTATTCACAAAATGCTATTTTCAAGTACCTCGAAACATAATGCATGAGGTCATCGTGTGGATATCGGTCACAGGGATCCCTGGTTTGGAATGATATCCTCCGTCAACGACGCATTTTGGTATTGAGTAAATAGTTATTAGAACAATTCTTAAAGGTTCCAGAGCCAAATAAAAAATAATAGCCAAAGTGCATTAATATGAGACGTTAAGCAATATTCAATCAATTCAACTATCGTTACACCTTACACCCAGCCCTAAACTGTGTAACTGATATGTACACATCATATGCACATAATATTATTTCAATAGTACAAACCCAGCAACGATGAAGGAACAACGATTTTCGACAATTTTACAAAAAAAGTTTTTATCTATTACACTACGAAGAAATTTATATTGATATTATATATTATCTTTACACTGACATTCAACTATACCCAACTTCCGATTTTTGAACAAGGTATCAAAATATAATATAACCTATATATTTCATTGTCCCTTCACAAATTCGTTTTTTTGGTGGCGCGTTTGGTCACTTACATCTGACATTGATTCAAATACAGGTCTTCAAACGTGTGTTACGGTGAAAGAGACGTGTGAAATGCCCCTTCACACTCAGGGTCCATGGTGGTTTAGTATTTCTTTGAGATATTGTTGAAAATAAAAGTAAAGAAACGAGTATTTCTGTAAATGTTTCTATGTCACTATTGGATAATTGAGACTAAATCTTTTGATGCATGTATCCATAAAATATTCCAGCTGTGTACTAGATTTGAAAATGACCATCTTCAGTATGGAATGTCTCCTAGCGTGCTTTCTATCATCTTACGAATATGAAAGGCTATTATATCTTAATCATATCAAAACACTCTTAGCTAATTTGAAGGTAAGATTCTTGTAAACAAAAAATGTATTTCAATACCAGGTTTTGTCTTTGCAAAAAAATATCTTACTATACCAGATTTCGTATTTGCCCTACATAGTGCGTTTCAGCTTCATTCGCTATCATAATAATTATTATGAAAATCAGTATTACGCCACCTAAAGTGATAGTAGTGTTAATCGATTAGCAGAAGAAAAAAACTAAGTGTTAAGATTTAGACTGATGAATTATAAACCGGTAGGTGTCTGGTATGATCACACCATGAGTGACTGGATGGCCTTAACGATTTGTATGCTATTGTAGGGCTATTCTAGACTTAAAAGAACTGGCTTCACCTGAGATTGAAGCCAGGACTTCTGCTATCCAGGCCGATACTCATACTAACTAATGTAACAAAATTGCTTTCTTTTGTAGATTTGTTGACACATTGTTTTTTTTTAGTGCAAAATGGCAGATTATTTCATTGTATTGCATGTTCGTTAATCTCAAAAGTAAAACGGCAATTTCCTTGTGTATAGAGGCGATAAATAAGTAAATCTTGTTTGTTTTAATCAAGTTGCTTATGCCACAATTAAGTGAACGGCTTTTGTGAAACGTTTGTATTGCTTATACCTGTGAGTGCGCTTTGTGAGCTAAGCACAAGTTTAATTACGTGACGAGGAGTTTTATGTGTACGTTATATGTAAATAATACAGCTTATCTGCAACATAGGTCAGAATGTGACCTTTCAATTCGGTGAGATATTGGCAAACGATGTTGGTAACACTCTCCCCACATACAATACGTATTCACACACAAATGCACTATAAAATACATAAATAGGCCTACAATAAATGCAATATGTGAGTTTAGACTCTGATAACACACACTTTAATGACCATTAATTACAACAACACATTTTCAATTATTTTTGTTGTATGTATTTATAAACATGCAATATATTTATTTTGTAAATTAATCTAACATTACAAATACACTTTGGTTAAAGATCAAGCCGTACTAAGTTTATATTGATAAGAACACGAGAAGAGGTAGATAAAACCACACATGCGATATCCTAATTCGTTAGGTCATCGCTTTGATACTGACAATTTGGTCAATTCTGAAGTTTATTTGCAAGGATTATCTTAGTCACACTAGAATTTGCTAGATTGAGCACATAAAATCAATTGGACTTTCCCTCCCTATCCTCACACAATATACGTTATTACTTATTAGGTACATAGGCCTACCATGTTTCAGGCCAACCTGGTCAGGTTTTTATTTAAAAACACATTTTAAAGTTGTTAATTTATTTGACATATTATATATTTAATATTATCGTGAACAAAAGTCACTATTATTCACGAGACAATGCAGATTACTTATATCATATTAGATGACAGATAGATGCACAACCGAGGTCTATAAAAGTTTTTTCAATGTGATCTTAAATGCCCCTGGAAATGGTATGGAACGCCAAATCGCATGAATTATACTTAGCTACACCGTCTAGCAAACTAAATAACACACTTGTATTGTATGTGCTTTTAGCCTTCATTTACTAGAACACGCAAATATATCTAATAGAAAACTTGGCAACAGCAAGGCCAGCGTTTGTACATATTTCTCCCGAATAAATATTTTTGCACTGGCTTTAGACATTTCACAACTATTGGCAGTTATTACAAAACAAAGTCAATATTCCGATACACAAATTTTTTTTTAATCCCAATAACAATTCCTATGTTAAAATAAAATCGGTTTCAACTTTCAACAGCGATGAAAATTGATTTGTCATTTAGGACTGCGATAGTTTTCGTGCCTATACGTAAACAATTAATATCTACAGTAATATTGTATGATTGCGTTGTTGATATTACCTGTGGAGTGATCACTTCACCTCGCCCGAGGACTGTATCTATAACGACTGTCTCTCAAGACATCGACAACAACTTTATTGGTTTGTTTTTATTTTAATCAGCAGTTCATAATGGTTTCTTCAGCAGGTCGTAGGTCAAGGCTAGAGCGATTGCGTTTGCCAAATTATAACATCGAGAACAATGATGATTTTTTCTTCAACATTCTTCAATGCATACTTCGTTATATAATAGCATTGTGACTATCTGATGAATGAATACAATGAAGTTGTATATTGCTATGACTTTTTGACCAAGGAAAGAATTGTTCAATTAAGTCTCATACCTATTCAGTTTGGTGTTCGATTATTTTCTATCTATTAAAACAACGATGTTTGGTTTTAATAATTTTCTATAACAAAATAACCATTAAAGATTTAAAGTTTCGTATTATTATGCGTCTTTTCGTCAAATTAAATCGTCTTGTCTTGATTGATTGTCGGTTGACGTAAGTAAATGTATTATCTACTTTTTATTTGCATAGTTTTTTTTAGCAATGTTGGATATTTTATAAATTAATTAGTTAATTAAAATAATCATAACACAAAAGATATAATCTAACGTTTTATACGTTCCAATTATTTGTATGTTTATCTAATTTGCGATTGTGAGGCCTATATATCTTAATTCATGTTCAAAATTGGGAGATTGCAATTGCGTATGTTGTTCCCTTGTACCTGTAAACAAGTTTGTTAAATAACAACTAGTTTTACAAATTATATGTACCATGTAATTTTAACAGGATATTGATAAATTTACAAATGTTATAAATCGAAAAACAAAGATACATTTTAGAAATACATTATTGCTAATAATAACAACAATAAAAGTGTTATGTCAAAAATATAATTCAAATAATAAAACTTGCACATTATTTTATTTATATTATTGGTAAAAGATCGATTCAAAGCATTTAAGCAACTAGATAATTACGTGTAATAAATCCGTCACGGCGTAATGAAATGAGTTTTATAGGTTTTATGCAACATCACAAGTAAAATCATTACACTACAGTCACTGTCATATTTTTCAAATAACACTTTTTTGATTCGCCTAATTTTTCAAATAATAAAATTCCTCGGTAGCTTAGGGGTAAAGCACACGACCGGCAATCGAGAGACAGGGGTTCGATACACCTGTGAGATGGATTTTTTCTGGAGTGATTTCCAAATAAAATGATACTCTATTATTTTACTATTATTACGATAAAGATTTTATTCCAGTTAGATATATTTGTAATTATATTTATTGGGTTGTCACTTGTCAGTTTTAAAGTACATGCGTGTTCATTTCTGCTAAACTCCTTTAATTTTTTACATTTCTTTACAGAAATAATAAAACAAATATTAAAAATAAATCTTTAACGTAACAAACGTTATGTCATTTTTGATCTACTTTCTGATTGCCGCCGTTTAATAGCATTGGATTATAAGTTATAGTCAACTCTAGCTTCACCCATGAACAAACAAGAAAAACACAGTGTGATGTAATTTGGTTCATCGCCATTAAACTTTTGACATGTGCAATCGAACACATTGCGCAATATTGTTCGTCAGCCAGACAAGAGTTTAGCGTTTTATTGGTATTGTTTAAGTAAATAGGTATTGCGTGTGTCACCATACAGCTCATGTGTGAAGTAACATGCAAGCTCATATGTGGTCTCGGGCTGGTAAATAACACAGACTTGCATAAGCTATTTGTTAACACCTACTCTTTTATTCAAACTTTCTTGCCGTGTCATTTTAATTGCAAGCGTTTGGCGAAGTTAGGCTCGTTAAATCTTCTTGAAAGACTTTATCTTAAACTGCTTTATGTTAGTTCTAAACTTTTTCCCTTTCCATTTCTCTGTGTTGGTCACTAAATATATTTGAAACAATATCTCGATTTCAATTGGGAGTTGCTGTTGCTTCTAATTCAATGATGCAATTCGTGTTGACAACAGGTGAAAGATCAAGTAATATAGTAACAAAACAAACATTCCCAGCCGTAGCTATTCGAACCCACGCCCATATGGCTTGACATCAATAATTGCCAGGGACGGCGATTTACCATAGAGTTAGAGATTCAATCTACAATTTTTTTTTTAAATTAAACAATTAATGACAATGCGTAGTTTCCGCAATTATGAATTAAAATTGCAATAGTAAAGTGCAGTTAGAGTACATGGGCTATTTTCAGTATTTGCCTATCAGCCTTCGAATACTTTTCTTACAATATAATATAAACAGTTAGTATTGCCTGTATCTTTAAGATTCACTTCGAAGTTATAATTATCATTTCAATATACATAATAAATTATTATTTCTACCACAAATATTTTTATTTTATCAAAGAAGTCAATTTTGTTATTCAATTACTAAATTTTGATGCGAAGAGTTATTGTGTGTGAGGGGGGGGGGGACAGCAACGTGGTCGGAAATCAATGACCACGAAGCAAATGTTTTAGATAGATAGATCGGAGATATAAAAATATATGTGAATTCCCCCTTGTCCCCCCGCGTCATCCCTTACGTTCCTCCCTTCGTCTCGATTAGCCAAGTTGCATAAATATGAGACGTTAAGCAATATCCAATCCTCATTTCAGGATTCGAATCCGACAACAATATAGCCTGCCGTACGGACTAACTTTTTTCATATACTTGCGCGTCTCTCATTGCTCCCTTTTTCTGTCCCTCTTTTACCCCTCACTTCCCCTTCTTCCCAATGATACGTTAAGTGCTATTAACAATCACGCTATCAAATATGATGGGGGGGGGGGGTGATTGTTCTATTTTGTTCACACTTTGCCAAGACAAGTGTACAATGTTGTACAACAAATTCTCGCTTTGAAATGTATTACTTCTGACCCAGCTGTTATTGAAAAAATTAGGGTTGGTTGTTAGCTGTCCATACCAGTATTAGTATGTCACGGGCGAAATCAACTTTAACAGTATTGTATTATTTACATCTCATCTTTAAATAACTAAAAAGGAAAGTATGTTATGGTCACAGTCAAGTTACATCTTCAGAAACATCTGCAGCACGAAAATAACTTTTACTCGGTTAACATCTTTCGAGGTAATTAAAGAAACAACAAGGTAACAAAGAGGCAGGCCAGAATATCGGGTTTCGCTACAATTAAACTAAATCAGCAAAATAACAATCAAGAACTAAATTATCTTTCGTTGGAAACTACTTGACCTACTTATTGCCATCAGTTTAAATGATGAATAAAGATGAAATCAAAAAACTATGTTTGTGTTATAGAATTATTATGAAACTTAAAACACTGGTTTAACATTCTTAATATGACCAACCACATGAAAAGTTTTTTTACCTATTTCGTTAAACTTGTATCACTTTAAGTTACATCATTGTCACTTGTATTGATTTTGTTTTAATCCAAATGACATAATTGTACATATAAACCAAATAGACAAATACATCGCAAATCAACTGTAAGCCGGTTTCAGAAGTGTGACTCTGTTATTAGAAAGTACTGCTAAATTGTTATAAACTGCCATTTATACGATGTTAAGGTTTATCTGGATGATTTTTAACTTACCTTATGAATACTGGCTAAGAATATATTATGAACACACACAATTTCGTTCGAGATGCACATTTCATTGTCACTTTGAGGACCACGTCGTGTTCACAGTCTTAAAACTGTTTGTAAGTTCCACCCGCAGACGATACCGTGCACGATGACACCGTTGTGTTTACACAATACTTGATTTAGATTCAGGACCACGGTCCGCCGCA
The DNA here is from genome assembly GCA_024449915.1 of Sweltsa coloradensis. Taxonomy (NCBI): domain Eukaryota; kingdom Metazoa; phylum Arthropoda; class Insecta; order Plecoptera; family Chloroperlidae; genus Sweltsa; species Sweltsa coloradensis. The sequence continues at coordinate 456,233 of JAMZAV010000053.1, forward strand.
AACTAGGCCTCATTGTTACGAGCCGTATTCCGTATCTAACCGCCAAATATTAGACCAAGTCAATCCACTCATATGTAAGCACTTTCTTCTCTGCGCGCGTGCCCTCTGCCGGCCAATCTAGAACCAGACGTGCGTCATAGTCAGAGGGAACGAGGAGCATGAGAACCAGATGTCGTCATAGTCAGAGGGAACGAGGAGTATGAGAACCAGGCGTGCGTCATAGTCAGAGGGAACGAGGAGTATGAGAACCAGGCGTGCGTCATAGTCAGAGGGAACGAGGAGTAGGGAATCAGACACGTGCGTAATAAGGATGCGCCACTCTAGCGTAAGGGAAGTAGGGAGAAAAGTCCCATGCAGCAGGGCGATTATGCGCGGTATGTTTAACATGGTGTCGTTACTATTACTTTTAACGCGGATCTTAGAGATCACCCTGCTGGTCACGTCTCACGTCGTGGTCGTCATCGTCGTTGACGTCATTTGTGTTGTCATTCTCGTCGTCGTTGGGGAGGTCGTCAAGGGGAGAAGGAGGGGACCTTGACGACGACTGCCAGAGCTTGCCTCTAGTTTTGGGTAATAATAGGCTGATGTTTGCGAGATGGGCTTTGCTTCTTTTCTCGCCTCTTACGAGCATAAAGTGCCATGCTCTGGTCCAAATTCTACGGGGAGGAGGAATTTAGCTGAATTTTGATTTCCAGCCCTGCATGTCCATGTAGTATTGTTTCTTAATTTTAAGTCGCATTTCGTGTCATTTCTTAACTTCATAAATTGGGATCCGAAATGTGGAAAATGATTGTAAAAAATTGTGTTGTATCTCATGCGTAGGCCTACCTCGTGTAACTCTTATTCGGATTCGATAACACCCACTAGCAATCCTGACTGAAAGATTTTTCCAAGGAGCTAATTTTTCTACCCTTAAGTGGGCATCCCTACAAAAAATTGTTCCCCTCTTTGCGTGTGAGAAAAGGAGCAATGTATGTGGTCAAACTGGGTCACATTATTGCACCCCGTTTATTCCCCTGCCCTGTTATTACATGACATCACAGCTGATCGAGTCTCACGTATTAACCGGTCTTGTCAGCCGAACCTGTCATTACATAGTCTACAAGAAAGGAAGACCGACAATACTACATAAATTAGCGAGCCGGTTTGGCATGCGCGAGACGCCGGAAACTGGTAAACTGGTTCATGCACATTGTAAATTTAGTATTCACAAATTGTTTAATATTTTTTGTCTGAAGTAAGTAATAATACATTCTATAAGTTACAAATAACAGCAAAAATACAAATTATTTTATTTTATTTTAACTTCAATAATTTATTTTTAAATATTAATAAAAATAAATTAATAATTAATAATTATGAAAGTCATATTTCTACAGAATGTAATCGATTGTCAATTATTATTATATTCTAATTATTGTTATTGTAATAAAAAAAAATTAATAATATACTATTACCCAATAATAAGAATTATAACAATTGGTCGCATTACTGCATGAAGATGTATCCTAACCTTAAAATCTATCTAAACGTGATTTCCTGTAAGCGGAATGTTGCGAGGTTAAGCCTATTAAGCCCTACCTGGTTGGATCCTAGGCGATAACCCTGCCGATACGAAGCGCGATTCACAACTCCCTTCTTAAGCCAACACTCAGCAAAACGGTTTGTTAGAGTTACACATTCGGTTATTTAGGCCATGGAAATACAATTTATTAACAGATTCAAGGACGACTAGAGAAAGGTAGCTATGAGTATGACATAGGTTCTTCAACTGTGTAAGCGACACCTCATAGACTAGTGTTGGAACTGGTTTTATTGTTAACATAGTCTAGTGATTAAAGCAGTTGCAAAATATTTTTAATGGAAATTCATGGAATTAATGAAGTAGTTATATCCATAGCGACGTCGACCTTATGGCTCGTGCCGGGTGTAGGACAATGACCCTGGTTACTAAACAGTAAACACTTTCCCTGATTGAACGATGCTTCTAGTTGTTTCCTTGGGGCTTTCCTCATTGTGCAATGTAGCGCACTCCCGATGAATACAATTGTGAATCAGAGTTATTGAGGAGATCCGCATTTGCTCACAATACTATAGAAAAATTTCTGCGAAAATAAAAACTTTTTCGACACAAAAACATTTTTTTAAATTAATAAAAAAATAAAAAAAATACTACTCCGAACAGGATTTGCTAAGGTCTTAACTATTAAACTTCTACAGAGAAAAATTACTCATGCGTATAGCCTGAAATTCAGATCCGGAAGGTCACGAATTCGAATCCAGCCACATGCAATTCTGACTGAAAGTTTTAAGGGGTTTCCTCTTATACAGCTCTCTGAGATTCACTTCACCGTTCCCCTACACCCCAATAACCGTCACACTGGTTAAAACTGACGAGTACAGCAGGCACCCTTACGGAAATGTTTTGGTTTAGGCCACTAGTGTCGGTTATTTGAAAGCCTCAGTTTGTAGTGCATTATAACATTTGTCAATTCAAAACGGGCTATAAAGAACGTGCTGCCTTTAGACTGTAATCATTTAATTATGTTGGCACTTGCGGTAATAATCTTAAGTGTTGTGTGCTCTTTAAATTTCAGAAGTAACTAATTAATTGTACGGGAATGCTGTCGCTTGATTATTCATATCTTAAATGGTATCTATAACTGGTTTGATTTTGCGTAATGAGAAAAATTTAATTGAACCGAATCCATAAATATAATATCTTGGTATAATCAAAGACTTGTACTTAATTGACATACATTTTAATTTTGATCACTTTTCACATAAGTGCGTATAACATGTGAATTTCTCACTACTTAATTTTTAGTTATGCTTTATGGTAATGGATGTTGCTTTATATGTAAAACAATGGTGGTGAATAAAAATATAAAATACTATAGTTACAAAAATCTATTTTTTCTGTGGAATTTAAAATTGCGTGCATAGTTATTATGATTCGGCACTGTTCTCCAACGGAACACATGCACCATTAGAGGTATAGGTAGGTGTAGGTCAATCTTCATGAAGAGACTCTCATTCGGGAGGTCTCTGGTTCGATATTCACTTGTCTGCAGACGGGTTAAACGGAAGTGCACAATGTACGTCTTGTGAGAACGCAGATGATAACAACCCCCCCCCCCCCTTCATAAATCATTTAACAACGCCATTGGACAACTTTGATACAAAATAATTTGTTTGGTGACCCTTGGGGTCAGAGCGCGGAGGGAGCTATCATCATATAAAATGGAAAATTCTTTCAACCCGGAACCTACACCAAAATATTTGTAAGTTAGAGGAATTTTATATTTTCATCCTTTTCCAGTTCCTTCGCGGCTGAAACCCGACGCTGAACGCAGTAATTCCGTAACTTTCAGATCACTCACACAAAAATTAAAATTTTTGGGATCTATTTTTTTTATTATGTCTGTTAGAAAACTAACATTTATCGTCCACTTCCTTTTTGTTCGTTTTTATATAAGGCCCTTTTTTTCTTGCAAATTTTCAAAGTCCTAATAAAATAGTCACTTCCGGTCAATTTTTGCGAAGTTTTTGTGATTAATCGGGTCAAACGATCCATGTATAAGGGTTGGAATAAAGCTTCCTGAGTACGCAAAAAGTAATTAGCTTGATTGGTGTAACGAAGTGGACGTAGAAAAGCACGAACGCACATTTTCGGCTGCAATCGTGGCGTTCCCGTGCTAATATGATTGGGATTTCGAACTCGTCCAGTCACACATTCAAAAATAATACCCCCGTTCAAAGCTCGGAATGATAGGGTAGGTACAAAGATCTGGATGAGTATGGATGATATTAATAAGTTAAATGATGAAATTAAATGGGTAGTGAAGGAATTAGTTGGGGTTTTTGTAGATCCTAAGTTTAGGGTGAAACATTTTTGTTTAGGGAAGGATGGGCATACGCCCTAACTTCAGAGGTTGTGATGTACTAACTGATATGCATGTGGACTAAGTACAACAAATTCGGGGGCAATCTGTGAGCGGAGATGAACAATCGGAAAACTAATTGAGATGAGTGGTGAGTTTGATACCAATACAGAAATATTTTGTGATAACAGGCAAGTCCCATGTACTGTGACTGTTCTAGATTATGAAAATTTTTATTTGGCAATTCAAAATATTAGTGGAAAGATGAGCATGGATATTGGTCTCAGACATACACCCTTCCTATTTTAGGTAGTCCCGTAATTCATATTTTAAAGAAAATTTCCATCAAATCGGTGAACTCAATACAAGAGTCTAATAAGCACACTCATCCAATTGGTTTCATTTGACAATATACCAGTAGTACCCAATAAAACCATGACTGATTGTAATGAGAATGAGGTATCGGCAATACCTCCCACGGGGTTTCATAAACACTTCACATAAAACCTCTTACCCAAGCACAGAGATGATTTTTGCACGGGGGAGAAAGTCATGTATAGTCACAACTTAGGTTCAAAATGTCATCATTGTGATCATTGCATAATGAGGTTCACCTTGCAAAACTATTTCTCACATTTATTTATGTCTATTCATGATCTGTGAAATAGAAAAACTATGATAATTGTTTAATTATCCATTTGTCAATCTTATAATATCAAGTGGCAATGCAACATGTTATATCTAATTAATGATGCAATAACATTACATTTAATTTCGACCCTGTCATGTTTTCAAGATCTAGCATGCTACAGCAGAATCTGCTAATGGATATTACATGATGGATGCGTTTGTTTAATTATGTAGCAACGAGAGTACAAAAAAGTTAAAAATTAATTTACTTAACCCATTGAGCTAATAGAATTGTGTTAATGGTCATTACACAACCTATTATCAGCATCTCTCATATGACGACATAGTTCTTTGCACGTATATAAATCCATGTACAGAAAAAGTTCTCACATACGCCATTTTTTAACCTATTTTATTCCAATCCACGATTCAGCATAGCAAAATAAAATCTTATTTACAGAAAATATGTTTTATAACTTAGATTGATAAAGGTTAGAGAGAATAAACAATTCCCAATCCCAACCAATACCTTAATAATGACACAAACCCAGAACCTTCAGCGGTATGAGAAGGGATTTACCCAAAAATGCATTTAAATTGATTATTTTCAAATTTACGAAGTTATCAAAACCATGTCGAGTTTCTGTCCCAATTTACACAAACGTTGGAACTAAAATTCAGCAAGATTTGTGTCCTCCGGAACTCGCGACACTGTTTTACTAAACTTGAATCGGTTTACGTTCATGTATATTACCATAATGAGAGGTAATTGGTTTATTGCATATGAAACAACCTATTACCCCACGCTTAAAATTCTTGGCCTACGCTTAACCCCTACGATAACTCTATCTATGTCGTAGATAGATGTGACGCACATTTTCCTAGGCTGTCGACTGTTATCCAACATGGGTGTTTCTGTACACATACTTCGTCACCTCAATTTACGAAATTTGAAATTTGAAAACAATTTTTTTCATTTAAAGACATTGTTTCAGTATTGAACAACAGTTCATGTTTTTAAGTGTACTGTCTTTCATGGTAAACAGTTCCATCGCCATTTTTGGATGAGCGTAGCGAGCGAAGCGAAGATTCCATTTCACTACGCACTGGAGAAAAAATCCGGAATGTTTTTTTTCTTTTTTTCTGTATTTTTTTGTGTTTGTCAACACGATTCCGGCTAAACTGATACTCCAATTGCGATAAAATTTTCTGGAGGCCTTTGAAATCTCTGAACTTAGAACTGCCACGTTTTTGAGCGCAATCGAAAAATTATCTCTCTAAATCGCAGTTTTACGATTTTTTTAATTTCTTCGTCTTATAACACCTACATGCTTTATCCGATTGTAATGATATTTTTACAGAACCTTAAACTTATGAATTGAAATATTCGTGTGAAATTTGAGCGGAATCGAAAAATTATTTCTCATGATAATCGCAGTTTTACAATTTTTTTCGATCTTTGAAATTTATTCGACTTATAACACCGACATGCTTTATCCGATTGTAATTATTTTTTCACAGAACCTTAATGTTATAAATTAATATATTCGTGTGAAATTTGAGCGTATCGAAAAAAAATTTCTCATGAAAATCGCAACTTTACGCCTTTTTTCGTTTTTAAAAAATTACGCTCATCCAACAACGCGCTTGAAAAAGCGTTTGCGTAGCTTCCTAGTTATACACGTATGGGCAATGAATAACTCAAAGAAATGGGATAAGGACCCAAAATCAGTTTTATAATGTCACCTATACCCTTTGCGTGAAGATACAGTTTACTACTAGGAAAATCGAAAAAAATCGTAAAATTGCGATTTTTATGAGAAATAATTTTTCGATTATGCTCAAAAACGTGGAAGTTCTAAGTTCAAAGATTTCGAAGGCCTCCACAAAATTTCATCGCAATTTGAGTATCGGTTTAGCCGGAATCGTGTGGAAAACACACAAAAATACAAAAAAAAAGAAAAAAAAACATTCCGGATTTTTTTCTCCGGTGTAGTGTAGTAGAACAGAATCTTCGCTTCGCTCGCTACGCTCATCCAATAATTAATTTAACCAAAATTAATGCCAAATTTACAAAAGTCTTATTTTGCATACTGTCTTCACGAGCCTATAACACTCGATAATCATTCTTCAGCTTTTGTCTATATAGGCCCAAAGTACAAATAGGAATACATATTCAATTAAATCTTAATAACGAACGCCGGTGTACCAGAAAGATACAGTTTTTCTAATTTTAAAACACCCGGTATAAAACACCCTAAGTGTAACCGAAAATTACTGGGGGAATTATAGCAGGGGACCCCTGCTGAATGAATGATGAATGATGAATCCGAGTCAAAAGCTAGCGTAGAAGTATTGGTTACGATTTGCAATTCAGTCATTCCTATCCTCAAATTGAATTTGAAATGTACAATATTGGTTTCGAAGTCTTAAAAAAACAAAAACAGATTGCTCTACTAAATACTACTAATTTTTCGAAAAAAAAAATCCTAGGCTACACAATGAAAAACAACCCTAAATTAAGTCAAAAACAAACTTACGCAATGTAGAAATAGCGAGTTTTTATAACTTTTATCTAAAATCTTGCAATTCTAACATTACGCTAAGCCAAAAATGTGCCAAAATAATAATTAAGGAGTGTGGATAATTTTATGACAGTATTTTTATCGCTAGTTGCCTAGTGGGCCCCTAGGTCGCAAGGCCGTACGCACTGCATTGCAAGCAGTGCACTGTAATCAGTTACGCCACTGTGTTTGCGCCACTGACCAAGACGATCGGCAGGTGACACAAATATTTCAAGTCTAATTGATAACCCACTTCCTTACGCACACTTGCACACTTGCCGAAGCGCAATTACTGGGTGAAGGCTGAGATTTAGTTCGTTGTCTTAGACCTTGCATCCTTCACGGTTGTAAGAACTGATTGCTTTCAGAGGCATTGCTTGCGGCATTGAGAACTATTGGAAACACTACTTAGTTCACGCGCTTTGTATCATTCACTCACCATCAGTGCAAGCACCCTCTGACTTTATCATAAGCACGAAACCATAAATTTAAAAATTTATAATTTATAAAAATTCTAATATTTTAAAAATTATGTAAAATTATAGAATCTATAACAATTATAAAAATAATACAGGTAATAAAATCGATAAAAGTAATAAAAGTAATAAAAATTATAAAAAGTATGGAGTGAAACTAATTAATCAACAGATTATCGAGGAATATCACGCAAAAAATGCTTGTTCTTCAACTTCATTGAAATCTTTGATGATTGTGGCAAGTATAAAAATATAATTTAGAAAAAGAGGTGGATCCTCTCCTACCACAAACATTCCAAAAATATTCAGGATCATAGTTGTTGACGTACATCAACAACAGCATGTCAATCAAGGGCATGTGTTCGGTTTTATCGTGAGACGTGTCACACGCACAGAAAAGTACAGAAAGTTGCTCCCTAATTTGTTTTATTCTCATTGACTACGCGTGTGGCATCATGCAACAAATCAACGGCGAATCTCACTTTATAAAGCAAAGTTAGTTCTTATTGACAGCCAAATGGTAGTAATTTTGTCGGAGTGAAAGTATTTTTCATAATTTTTCCTAGTGACCAAACCATTTATTAATCAAGGGAAATGAATGCTTGAGTGATATATTTCCATAACAATGTATTGACCTAGTTTATAGGTTATGTTTGTTTATACAGCTAGAATATGTTTAGAGTCTAATTCACTATGTCTCTGATTCCACCACTAACTTAGTCTGTTTCTGTACTTTGATTTTGGTATTAATAAACAGGAAACTTGTCCAAGGATCAGTTGTGCCTCTCTCGTCCACAAACTATGTTTAGGATGTAAGGAATGAATGAAGGACAGTCTACAAACTATGTTTAGGATGTAAGGAATGAATGAAGAAACGTCAACAAACTATGTTTAGGATGTAAGAAATGAATGAAGGAAAGTCTACAAACTATGTTTAGGATGTAAGAAATGAATGAAGGAAAGTCTACAAACTATGTTTAGGATGTAAGGAATGAATGAATGAAAGTCAACGGACTGTTTTACAAGGATCAATCACAAACTTCGCGTGTTGAGCAAATAAAATGCTATTGCAAACCTTTATTTCAGGATTGCCGTTGGCGGGTATCGAATCGTTGACCTCCCGAATCATGCGCGCTAGCTACCTCTATCGGTTTATGTACAATATATTTGAACAATACAATATAACAATGTAGCAATGTTTAATATTATATATTATATTCAGTCCTAACTTATTATTTTATTAGCTATGATTTTAGTAATAACTAATAAATTATATTACATATTATAACATTTTATATTTAGTCCTCCTAACTTATATATTATATTGGTTATGATTTTAGTTAATAATACATTAAAGTAAAGATTTTAGAAATAATTAATATGTTATTTTATTTATTATATTTAGTCATACCTAATATTTTTATATTGGCAAAGATTCTAGTAACTAATACACTATTGGTTATGATTTAAGTAATAACAAAATATATTATATTATATATTCGTAACTAATTTGTTTTATTGGCTATGATTTTAGTAACTAATAAACTAATTAGTTATGATTTTAGTATTGATTCAGTCATTATCAGTAATAATTTGTCAAGCAGAGGTCTTCGTTGTGTCCTTTTTGCCACTGTCATTTCATTTCACTGTGTCTTCTTCCTGTAGGGACCCCTCCCCCTTCCCACTGCCGTTCCCATCCCACAATGCATATTATGTCAGGTCACTATGTTTCTACTGTTATTCCACACCGTACTTACCTTGCGTATGGAGTCTCGCCGACGGTGAAGTGAGCTCTAGCCTGCCCTGCCTACTATGTCATAAAGTGCGCAATCTGACTAGCGATTGGTAATAAGTGCATGCATGCGGCAGAGACTAGTATCTAGGCGAATAGACGTTAGGTTGTTAGCCACAATATGTTGAATACATTTCATCAGCTTGACCATCATCACGTGACCTTATAGACAATCACTTCGTGTAGACATGCTTGCTTGTATAACCAAAACCAACAGGCTTTGATTGACATTGTTGCAGAGGACTGTAAAAGGGGTATTACATGGGGACTGCCGCCAACTGGCTACATTTTTTTTATTACAATCCGAAATTAGAAGAATAAATGTGCTCATGCGCAGAATACCATAACAATCCAACCCACGATTGCAGTCAAAATTCTCTATCCAGGCAATTGTTGCAGGCTGCAACCCAAGATTGCAATTTATTTCGATCAGTGACTGACTGCAGTCCCCCTTAATAGGCCCTTCAGCACTGTTTGATATAATTTTTTAGCCAGGTTCTATAGATTCAATCCACTGCTATAGCTAGAAACTATCCAGCTCAGTTAAATCTGTGCGCCCCTCTAGTCGAAGGTTTTGTGAAAGATGGAGGGTCTTACGGACGCCTTCGTGATAATGTGATATTATAGGCATATTTGGTTCTCCACATCACGAAGGCCTATCACTGTAAGAAGGCTGATTGTGCTGCAGTGTTTTGTCAAACGGGGAACACATTATTTTTGTACATCTCGAAAGCATATAGAGTTACTGGTTACTGTGGTGTTGTCTAAGATGTGACTGAGATTGGAGTGTGAGTATTGAGAGGAAATTTTTAATGGACACTCCATCATTAGACTCTAGCTAGACTGAGGATTTTTTGTAAATTTCTTCAGTCAGCGATGTCGGTAGATAGTACTATTGTCCTGTGACTTTAAGATTTAAATTTTTACCGAGGAATACCTGTTATAGGGTGCAATGTACGCCCCTCTTCAAGTGAACGGAGACGACAATTGTGAAGAGATGTCCGAGGGCTGTTAAAGAGCACTCAATGCCTTGCATTCGCAATAACGACTGAGGAAAACCTCTGGAAACCATCAGTCAGGATTGCCGGTCACGACGGGATTTGAACCCGGGACCTCCAGTTAAGAGTCCACTATATGCAGCCTTACTGCGTCTTTACTACTGAGAGATTAATGTAAAAAAAAAATGTAAAGTGAAGTATAACAAGTACGTAACTTCTTATTTGTCTCTTTACTCTAATTCACGAGGAGGGGTCCATTAATTTAGCCCCGCCCAATAAAAAATATGAACAAAGGAATACACCATATTTTTGCACTAATTTTGCACCAAAATACACCACCAATTTCAATTTTGCACCACTCGCATACAGGACTTATTCAATAATTAAGTGGGCGGGGCCAACTTAATGACAGCCCCCCCCAATAGACCGATTTCAAATCTGATTGCACGTCAATTTTGCACTAATTTTGCCCCAAAAATACAACACCAATTTCAATCTTTGCTCCACTCGCAAGCACCACATACATTACGGTAATAAAAATTATTTCGTAAAAAATTTATAACCAAAACTATATTCGTGATATGTTAAAATGTTACGAACAAAAAATCGTGTTTAATCAAAAACGATGTCAACTAAATGAACAAAATGGCATAGCTTACGATTAAATTACTTTTTTTATTTTATTTATCTAACGTCTATCCTTCTCAGTTATTTAAGCGGGACCATTTTCAGAATTAACTGTGCATGCGCGCTCCGATGCAAAGCATTATGGGAGAAAGGGACATTTACATGCTAAATGCCATATGATTGGGATTGTCGCGGACTGCACTGCCATTGTTGGAAACGCAGTTCTCCACACACCGAGCATATGGCATTTAGCATGTAAATGTCCCTTTCTCCCATAATGCTTTGCAACGGAGCGCGCATGCGCAGTTTATTCTTAAAATGGTCTAGATGCTGGCACATCAATGAACTTCAGGAAATTTAAATATTTGAAATTGTAATATCACAACAACATTGCACTAAATTTAAACACAACAATTTTATTAAAAATAAAAATGATATTAAATGCAAATAATTATTGAATCAAATATAAAAAAGTGGTGAAAATAAACGGGAAAATAAACCCGAAAAAAAAAACGGTAAAAAACTAATTGAAGGACTTTTAATACAAATTAAAAAAACTGTTTCCTTATCTCCAAATTGGACTTTTAATATGTAGTCGGCGGACTTCTGATTTTAATGCTACTGAAGCTCCCTTAATAAAAGTCGTTATTCAATAAAATCGGATTCATGAAAACAAAACCTGAAAAAAATACCCAAACTGAACTGTGTTGGGTATAAGAGATTCCTTTCGAAAACTGTGGAGGTGGAGACGTATTATTTTTAGGAAACCGGATATATGTTAGATTGTTTAGTAGAGATGCGAATTTTTTTTAAACGCGGGGGTCCGTCCCGAAAGTCACCCCGAAAGCCTGGATTTTATTTTATTTTATTTTATTATTTAACGTCTATCCAATTCAGTTATAAAAACTGATTTAAAAGGACAACTAAATAAATCTAATTACATAGATGCAGACACAACAAGGGAACTACCAGTTAAGTAAATTTTTTGAAATAGTAATATTACAACAACAATGCATTAGAACACATCAATTTGGTTAAAAATAAAAAGGATATTAAAGGCAATTAATAATGAATTAAAAAAAGTGGCGGAGAAGAAGAAAAAAAATGATGGAAGAAAGAAAGAAGAAGTTAAACAAAAAAAAAAACGAAAGAAAGAAAAAAATGAAAAAATAGAAAAGAAAGGGAGAAAGAAAAAAGAAGAATTTTTTTTTTAAAACAAAAAAGAAAAAACTGATTTTTTAGACGATCCCACTCAAACTCAATGAGGTATGCCAAAATCAGGATCAGCAAATCAGGGAGTAATCAAACTTTCGCGGAAGAAGCCACTGAACGCCAATCTTCATTCATGTGTTCAAATTTTGATAACAATTTAATACAAAAAGATCCTGACTCTAATGAATAATTATATCAGATATATAATTATTTAAAATTTGGTTCAAGTCCAAAACTGATCACATCAATGATACAGGACACCTAACTCAACTTGCAAGCACCACCATCGGGCGGCAACCAGACAATCTTGTCATAAAAATATCATTGAAAAATTCTTTGATTAAATCATAATCAAAGCAATAATGAACAAACAAAGAGAACAGAAAATCAAGAACTTATGTAGAGAAATTAACATAACACAAACACACAGAAAATGAACCACAAATAACAGTAACAAAATCAAGTTCTTCTTTGCTCTTTGATTCATTATAAATTGTATCAATTTTCATTTTAAATTGTACAATTCCTCCCTCAGTAAACTGGCTTCTAATTCATAAGAAATTGCATTCCAAAGGTTTACGCCTCTGTACCAAAATGACTTTCTAAATGCTTCAGAAATTAATCTAGGAATTGCAATGAGTACATTAAAATAGAATTTTTATTTATAGAAGACTATAAAAATCTTGTGGATTTTTCCCTATCTAATATATTGGGCAGTTTAAAGCCAAGTGCCGATGACATGTTTACGAATTATGAACGTTTTATGAGTTTGTAAATTGAGCTTGCATTGACATTGATTGGAAAGATGCCGCCCGGAAAGGACCGAAAAACATGAACTGGATCGACATATAAATGATCCGGCCTACCCCGGGCCCATCGATCTTTGGACTTAAGCCCCATCAGTTCTTGCCCTAGGAATGATTAAACGATGGCTTTGGGAGCCATCATAACAAATTTTAAGGTTGTTCCGAAAAAACCTTTTGATTCTGACGCGATTAAGGGTGGAACCGTGTCCAGCTTGATAGAACGGTGTTTTCATGGGTGTTTCCCATTAAATATGCTGGGCTCTATTTTGGTATTGTTCGTTCGTTCATCGAGTCGGCGCCGACAGGGTTGGCTTGGTCCATTTTTAAATTGAAGTCACCCACCAAAATTTGTTGGGACTGAGCGGGTAGACTCAAATACGAGTTATATTCTTTCTTTCTTTATTTCTTTTAGTGTGATGATTTTTCTTATGTCATCGAAACTGGTAAAACATGCATGGGAGAAAGTTATAATTTTTTTTTTGCATCTCGCATCGCGACTTTTAAAAAAGGGAAAACCATGTTAAAAAAAGAATTGAAATATGCCTATTTTCCTGCATTTTTAAATATATTTTTTTATTTGCTTAATCTTATTTGTGAATTTTAATGGGTTTTTAAACACTTTTGACTACCTTCCCTATTGTCTCAGTTATTTTGATTTTGATTGAATTTATTATTATTTTACTATTATTATTATATATATTATATTATTTTTATTATTATTATTATTTTTATTATTATTATTATTATTATTATTATTATTATAATTATTATTAAATAAAAAGATTTTTAAGCATAAACCCACTTTGAGACATTATTAGTGAACGATTACAATTGTCTTTAAAAGTTTGCGTTGGGAAAACTTAATATTTTCCTAATGATTGTCTTGAATTAATTTAATATCCACTAGATAGTTTTAATATAATTATTATGATATGTAAGTAGGCACATCTACTATTTAACTCTCTATTTTACTATGGAATCATAGTCAGAACTGTTAAATAGGATTGGGATTACTAAAATAAAATCAGGTAAATCACCCATTTTCATATTATGATCTACAAAATAAATTAATTGTCATTCAGTTCTTTATTATCTTTTAGTTTCGGTATAACATAAAAATAGAAACAATAATTTAAATAACGAGACATCAAATTTCATAGAAATCCTCCTGATTTCTAGAATACCACACTGTTTAATAAATGTATTTGTTCAAGTATACAATAGTAACAAGTGTACAAAGTAAAAGAACTATGCACCGATGTATACAAATTACAAATTTAAAATATATTCCTCACGTAGGAGGGACGCATGTGTTTTAACTCCATTTAGCCACATCGTAAAATTTCATCACTTTGTCCCTTGCGCATAGAAATATATTATTTAAGACAGCGTCACAGTCATGTGAAATGGTTAAAATACGTTACACGTTCACTACCAAGTTTAAAATTCCCCCGAAAAATATTTTATGCAAATAAATTACGTCAACATAATTCGATTTAATATGGTAGAGGTTTGTGTAGACAGCTGAAAGGTCCCGTGTTATTGAGAGTATAATCATGCGTAAACGTCAAAAATCTATACTTCCTGAATGTTATTAAAAATCTCAAGAAAACGGGCAAGCAATTACTTCAAATTGCAAGAGTGTAAAAAAGTTCTCAGTAAAGAATAAATTGCACATTTTTGATATCCATGTTACAAACCAATCAATAATGCAAACAGTCATGCAGGTAAAAAAAATTAATAATAATTAAATGTTGCTATACTTTTTCGAGAAATATATGTGATGAATGGGCCCGTTATGTAATACAGATAAACTGAATAATTTAAAAAGTCTCCAAACAAATGTAATTCTTTGCATTTTTCAAATAACATTTCATTTTTCTTCAATTCTTATTAAACAAGATTCATCTACGCCCTATGACTGGCAGTAGGGGCAGCCTAAAGTGCCTCCGCCCCTCCCCGTTCACACGAGAGTCACAATTTGTATTGATTTTAATTTAATTAGAAGTCATTGACACTGACCGGTGAATCTTAACACTGAATTTGGAAAAAATAAACTCATAAATGATGAATATGATAACGAAGAAAGCGTGCCCCACACGAATTCTGAGGGTGTAACCCAAAAACTACAGTTTACCGTAGAAAGTGACGTCACAGCAGAGAGCAGTGGAGCTGTGTGTGGCAGACTAGAGGTTATTCTACCCGTACAGCATTTCCCATACTGCATATTGCATATGCATATTGCATATGCATATTGCATATTGCATATTGCATATTTGCATATTGCATATTGCATATTGCATATTGCATATTGCATATTGCATATACTATAAGCCCTCAATATTGGAAGTATAACCATAAGAACAATACAAATTTTAAAATTTATTTTCTTTAAGTTGAACACTCGCATCCCTCTCCTGCTAAATCGACAAGATAACATGGGCAAGTCATTTTAATCAGACAAATCATAATTATCGATTTACACTCCAAAATTAAATCTAATTAGTTAATGGAACAGTTCAATACTTATTCGAATTTTACGTAATTGGTATAAGCAGTTTGCCTGTAAAGTGGGGCATGCACGCAGTTCAACCAGGCACTTCACCCTTTTAAAAAAATTGTATAAATTTTTTCAATGATCTGTTGTCCCAAAATTTTTTTATTGAAACAAGATTATTAAAGATAATAGACAAAAAGGGCACAACATATAGCCAAAATATCATACACTATTAGAATTCGTATTTCAAAATAATGACACAATACAAATACGGTTAATCTTATGTTATACATACAGCTAAATGAAGTCGGTCAGGTAACAAATAATTGTAAAATAACAAATGAAGCTGAACAGTCTAAAATGCATACTCTGCCATAAGAAAATAATTAAAACGACTACGATACAGTGCATAGTTATGTTTAAACTTGCTCTGCTTACAAACCATGAAAGATAAAATGTACAATTTACTAGAACTTGACACAAATTCGAACTTTACTGCCTCCAATTATCAATTACTTGACATGTGTGATTTCTCTTGTTTACAAGGTTTTTTTAACTGGCTAATGTAATTGCCCACCTTTGAACTTCGAAGAAGTGATAATAGTCCCATTGACTACCGATATGGCTTATAATGTCTAGCTATTTTTTAAAATTGCCAAAATTAATATTAGAACATTAAAACATCTTTATATCTATGATCATCATTCACATATTATAATAGCCAGTGAATCAAAATATTCACTGGTACAGTTTATGACATTTCCATATCGGATGTGTGCTTACAAGGGTCAGAACTAGAACTAGTGTTGACCTAGGAGGTATATAGCCCAAACCCATAGCCCACATCCATAGCCCATTTACTTCAAATACAATCATGAATACTAGACATTGCCATAGCTTGAAATAAATAAAATTTTCATATTTATAATATCTTTGAACATATTAAAATGACAATAGGGACGTCCGGGTAACAAGAAATCTTTTCAAAAACTTGTTATAAGAATGTTCAGCCGGGACCCAAAAAGTCACCGATCGAGTCAAACCCGACGTGTCTGCTCCGTCCCCGTCAGTCAGAAAAGCTAATCACCTGACGTGTCTGCTCCAGTCCCCCTCAGTCAGAGAGTCAATCACCTGACGTTTGCTCCAGTCCCCCTCAGTCGAAAGCTAATCACCTGACGTGTCCTGCTCCAGTCCCCGTCAGTCAGAAAGTTAATCGAACTCATTTTGTAGTATTTAAATTTTTAATATTAAGCAAATTTCCTTTTTCAAATTCAGCATTTCGCAGAATCTATTTTTCCCACCGAAACCCTTAATGTGGGTGTTCTAGCACTTCTAATGGGATTGTGCTTTATAGTAACTTATAGGAACATTTCCATTAAACATTAACAAGTAAAACATTTAAAAACCATGTGTTTAGTAAAAAGCAATTCTAAGCGTTTTCCAAATAAATGTTCAAACCCATTTAACAGCACAATACTAAAACGCTACAAATTTGCCTAAAATATCTCTATAATAATCTATTGTAAGTAATAATATCAACAGTGAGGATGCCTATGGATGATCGATTATTGATCTATTTATGGCAAACAACTGTATATTAGTATCCTTTAGTAAAAATAATGATCTTTTGTATCGATAATCCATCATTGTCTTTTCGTTAATTGTCACATATTCACTGACTGTCAAAAAGCATATTCGGGGTTTTTAGATCAAAATCAATAAATTTGTATTGATCATATTATAAATACAAGAAAACCTGGATAAGTGAGGCAATTACTAATATTTTGACATCATTATTAAACATTGTTATCACATTTGACACAATTAATTGTCTCTGCATAATAAAATGAAAGGTGCCAGTATGTCAAAACATTTCTTTAAGTTACATCGGGCAGTTGGATGAGTTCGGGCAAACCAGATTTCAATGCATAATGCAAAAAATAAAATATATAAACGCTCTGACGATTATGTTGTGTTTTGCACCAGTATATCAAATTGGGAATACTTGCAATCTCTATCAATGCACATTTTTACAATATTGCATAGTTTTAAATAAGCAAACCTAAGTTCTAGCGACGGGTTCTAGTCTTTGTATTCTTCTTTGTATTCGTAAATATTCATACAGAAGGCATTATTAAAATGGGATTCGAAAATATATTGTCTGATAAGAGACATGGGCATTGCGCATATTACGTCAACAATTTCGGCCTAAATAAAATTAAGATTTTTGGTGGGAATTAAATGTCACTAAAAGTTCAAGACTGCACCCAGAAATTCTCCGCTTTCGTAATCAAGCGATTTTTACATGAAAACATAATACTTTAATACAAGTTGGCCCCGCCCCTTAAATATTGAATAAGTCCTGTATGTGAGTGGTGCAAAATCGAAATTGGTGGTGTATTTTGGTGCAAAATTAGTGCAAAATTCACGTGCTATCAGATTTGAAATCGGGCGATTGGGCGGGGCTGTCATTAAGTTGGCCCCGCCCACTTAAAAAATTGAATAACTCCTGTATGCGAGCGAGGCACAAACATCGAAATTGGGGGGGTATTTTGGTGCAAAATTAGTGCAAAAATATGGTGCAAACAGAATTGTAATCGGTTGATTTGGCATGCCATTAAGTTGGCCCCCCACTTAAATATTGAATAAGTCCTGTATGTGAGTGGTGCAAAAAAAAATCGAAATTGGTGGTGTATTTTGGTGCAAAATTAGTGCAAAATTCACGTGCTATCAGATTTGAAATCGGGCGATTGGGCGGGGCTGTCATATTTAAATTGGCCCCGCCCACTTAAATATTGAATAAGTCCTGTATGCGAGTGGTTTCAAAAATCGAAATTGGTGGTGTATTTTGGTGCAAAATTAGTGCAAAAATATGGTGTATTCCTTTGTTTATATTTGTATTGGGCGGCTAACTTAATGGACCCCACGAGGAGAATTGATTTTATCCAATTCTAATTTAACGGATATAGGAGCAACAAGATATATTAAGTTTTTTAGATGGAATACGTTAAAATGTTAGTCTATAATCCTAATGTAGATTCCATTGCCCTAGTGTCCAGCACTATCAATCGTACTCGCAGGCCTTCGCGTCGTACCGTGCTGGATCATGGATTAAGTCTAGAGGTGTATACGTAATCCTATTATGAAGGTTCACCTTATTCGAAGGTGAAATGTATGTACATTTATTTAGTCGATTTTTAATAACTCTTGACTAACGCGCATAAATAGAATTCATAAATGATAATCGCATGTGCTGTTGAATGGTAATAGGTTCGTTCACCGTTAAGTTCAAAGCATGTTTCATTCAAAGAATTGACAGCAACATCAGGCGGGCTACATGAACAAAACATGTTTCCAAGTGACAATAGATCAAGACTTCCTCGAAAACCATGTTACGCAAGGAGTTTAATTATTCTAAAAGTGAACTATAACCCTGATTATATTAAACAAGCTGGGGTAAAGGAGTGCCCAGAATAGGGAGCGAAGCTACTTAATCATCAGATCGTCGTAGAAGAATACAAAAATAAAATCATTATATGTGCGTTGGTCACTTTGGTGGCGGCACCGTAACAATGCTAACCATTAAACATTTCCTGTATTTTGGTGGAGGTGCCGGGTACATGAGTTTTCAAACTTTCTCGGATACTAGAACCCCCCCCCCCCACATACCCTACAGTCACCAAAATCATTTTGTATCATTCTTATTGGAGGACAATTCTAAGAAAACCCGCATGTGAATCTGACGTCATGTTCGGTTTTTACCGTGAGACGTGACACACGCACAGACGGACGGAATTACAGAAAAGCGATGCTTACGAATTTGTGTCTGAAATTGATAGCGAGTTTACCATTGTGGATTGAAACTAGTATAAAAATAGTTCGCTCTCCCAAAAAAACAATATTTCGAGAATTCAGCAAGCTATACCACTGAAGTCCATCTTTATAAAACATTACAATAAACACACTTTTTTTATATTTCCCAAGGTTATATTTTATATAAGTACTCCAGCTTCTTTATCGGGTTCTCCGTTATTTAATATCAAATGAACCTTCAAATGTGTCAAAATTCAAAAAGTTCAGTCTATGCCATTCCGTGCGATTGTGGTGAGACTTATTTCGGAGAATCAACGTACCATTAAACATTCGGACGCAAGAACACAAAATTAATGTTAATAAGAAATTATCAGCCATTTCATTTTAGCTAAGCATAATGAAAGTCTAGAACACCATTCAATCAAATGGCATAAACCACGTTTATTTTATAAGAGAAAGATATGTTATAGAAAAAGGAAAATCAAATAAGCCGCTGTAAAAAAAATATCATCCAAATTCCATTAGTCAACCAATCTATGACTTACCAGTGCTTTGGTTGGAATACAGATTAAAATAAAGAATTTTGTATGGTTACAAACCGAAGAAAATAACGGAGAACTCGATATAGAAGCTAGAGTAGCTTAGAAATATTGTTATAATATATCAAATGAAATATAACCTTGGGAAAGTTAAAAAAGTATGTTCATTATAAAATGTCTATTATTACAGGTTAACAAGTACTGCATCTTGAAAACATGTACTATAGTTTCTCGTTTGTGGACTACGTCCTTATTTGTTGAATTATGTCATGCGAGACGTTTCGTGGATGGAAAATGACGACAGAAATTTGTTCAAATTAAATTGAACATTCTTGAGGAATTTAATTTCAATTCCCTTGGGTTAAATACGGCCCCACTCGCGCTCAAACCGTATGAGTCAAAGCTGAATGGAACTTGGAAGGTATTGTGCACATTCTGTGCACTAAGTCAAAACACGAACATATTTATTACATTCCTTTAATTAAATTTCAGTACAATAATTAGTCTTCAACCAAAGGAATAACACATATTATATAACCTATATTATATAACCTATAACGAAATCATAATAAGATTTTGCTGTCTACATTCTATACTCTAATCTAACTAAATGAAACACTACACTCCAATCTACGTAAATAAATTATACGGCACCAATAATAGTGAATCCCATCACAATCACAAATAATTCACCTCTACTGATGTACAGCAAACGATGAAAATAACTATAGCTTAATTACATTATTTATTTAATACGATAATACCACAAACATCCATTAACAGGCAGAATTATAATGATGTTTCAAGGCTGAAAATTTAGTTAAAAAAGTAGTAAATTAGTTATTCAAAACAATTATTACGTAAATTATGCTGTTAAAACCTGCTGTTTGCGTTTCCTCAAATTATTCAACAACAAAATTTGATCTTAGTTTAATTTTTTAAATGAAATACACACCTTATGAAATGAAAAAAATACGGTTATATACTTTTATATACCTCTAAGACAATATGCTGAATATAACTGCACTGAATACTGAGTTACATAATATAGAACACAAATTGATTATTTGAACTCATAAATTAAGAAATATATTCTACTTGTATTAACCATATTCAGATCTGTAATTTGGTAATGTTTATTATATGCAACACAATTTCACTCAATTTCAAAACAGATATGCCTAATATTTTTAATCTGTTTTAGTAAAAACAGCATTATAGACTTAGCAGCCTTGAGAATACTTGTAAAGAGCTGTTGTGTGGTATTACCAACGCCATTTTGATCAGTTAAATAAAAAACTACGTATATTATATCTAGTAAGCTTAAAAAAAGCTTTGGTAACAATAGCAAATATAATTACGTTGAGGATTATGCTATAGCGTAATATGTTATCGTTTTGTAATTTTTACTATGTTATTTTTCGATATCTTCATAAGTTGCACACCCAAGGGCCAAAATATTAATTTATTAGTTTATTTGATTCGGTACTTAAAATTCTAACTTCACATAAATTACTTTAAAGTTTGCTTCTAAACGATTGTTGAAGTTTTATTTACTTCTCAGACTTACCAAGTAATTCACACATCTTTATGTACACTTACTTAACTTGGAGGATTCACTACGTTCCTAAGTAAGTAAGATACTTTGCTATGTACGACGATATACAAATTCAATGTGAAATATTTATTTTATTGCAAATTAAATGTGCAATTCCTAACTACTTTTATCTTCTATTTAAAAAAAAAAAACGCGCAATTTTTAGAATATTATAATACATTCTCAATTTAAATCTTGGTAAAATGTGGATTTTTGATTAAAAGTGAATTAAAAAGTCCTTAGCGTTACGTATTTGTTTCAAGTTTAAGTTCCTAGGCATTTGATTAGATTCAAGCATATGTGCAATTAAAACCCATCAGACTTAAACTTAGTCACAATCTTACATACACTCGCACACAAATATATCTAGGATGTCAATAACCTATCAGACTTACATAGTCACAATCTTACATACACTCGCACACAAATATATCTAGGCATGCATACACACACAAGGATAAAAACTTACAAAGGCACAATCCTTTAACAATCACACATCTACCGACACTTACACAGTCATATCACACTCATTTTCACACTTACGCACACACACATTCATCTACAGTGAACAGTCAGTATCTGGATACAAAATACATACATGTTGACACTATGTGCTATATTTCGACTAGATAACCTATGTCGAGAGGCTGTTTACGAAAATATTATTTACATACAATGAAAAGGGTGATTTTAGGTTATCCAGATGAACGGTAAAAGCATTTGTATTAATAATTTTGTTTAGATGTAAAATACATCGATCGCAGATTTTTTTCGGCCAAATAAAGCAAATCAAAGAGAATTCTTCGTCACAAATTAAATTGATTATTTTGTAGTTTTTTTTCTTCAAAAGACTAGTTCTTATTGTGTGTATGGACGTTCTATTTTTATGAAATAATGAATGCTCCATCTATTACTTTTTAAAATCTCGATACTGGAAAAGATATTAAAAACAATTTTGATTTGAATGAAGTTTAACAAAATTATCTACATGTAGTTATTAACATAATATTATCAAGGTTATTCACAAAAGGGAGGGAGAAAGTCTTATTATGTTTATACTGTTGTATTTATGAATTTTTATGTTTTAGCCTTTATAATTTACAAACATGATAGACCTCTATTATAAGTTGTTTGTAAAGCAGTAATTTTTAACTACGGTTGGCAGAATTGATGTTATTTGGGCTTAAATTTTTCTGGCAACCGCAATTGTAAAACTGATTATAAAGGCCTAAACTATAGAAATTTCATGGATGCGATTTTAACAGATGATGAGTTTTGAAGCAGAAAAACGGTTCACTACCGACACTTACACATATCACACTCATTTTCACGCTAACGCACACACACACATTCATCTACAGTGTGTTTACTTTCTGCATACAAAATACATACATGTTGACACCATGTACTATGTTTCGACTAGATAACCTGTGTGTATCTATGTCGAGGGGCTTTTTATGAAAATATTATTTACATACAATAAAAAGGGTAATTTTAGGTTATCCAGATGAACGGTGAAATCATTTGTATAAATAATTTTGTTTAGATGTAAAATACATCGAACGCAGATTTCTTAGAGTAACTGCGTCTTGCTAGTTATTAATGAATGTACGGCCAAATAAAGCAAATCAAGGAGAATTCTTCGTCACAAATTAAATTTATAATTTACAATGTTTTTTTTAAAAATACTAGTTCTTATTATATGTATTTATTTTCAATTTTTATGAAATGATGAATGCTCCATCTATTACTCTCAAAAATCTCGATACAGGAAAAGATATTAAAAACAAATCTGATTGGAATTTAAGTTTAACAAAATTATCTAGATGTAGTTATTTACATAATGTTTCCAAGGTTATTCACAAAAGGGAGGGGGAAAGCCTTATTTAGTTTATACTGTTGCATTTATGAATTTTTATGTTTTAGCCTATATAATATACCAACAAACAGACCTCTATTATAAGTTGTTTGTCAAGCAGTAATTTTTAACTACGGTCGGCAGAATTGATGTTATTTGGGCTTAAATTTTTCTGGCAACCGCAATTGTAAAACTGATTATAAAGGCCTAAACTATAGAAATTTCATGGATGCGATTTTAACAGATGATGAGTTTTGAAGCAGAAAAACAGTTCAAGATGAGTTACCACATGAAAATAATCCCTGAGTAATGATGAGAGAAGGAATATCAAGAGATTGAGAGTTGGAGCTTGGATTGACTAGATTGGAATGATTCTGAAAGAGAGCAACATCAAAGTGAGAGCTGATCGTTAGAATAGGAGTGTTTCGGGGCCACCTCTATCCGACACACGTACTCATTTATACTATGCACTTGCAAACATACCCGTAAGGTCACGTTATAGCGACAAACGTTTGAGATTTCAGGAACATATTCTATAACGGCTATTTATAAAAATATATGCATTCAATATACTTACTTACAATGACTCGAATCGTCTCATCGTAGAGATTTAACAATTAATTTGCATACTACTCTATCCATAATATGTGATCACTTATAATGATGATATCCTACTAACAGCCAATGATTGATAGCAGGTTGATTATTAGACGTACCATTCAAGAAGAATTATTTATATTGATATGTGTTTCTCTTTACTTTTACATTATACAACCTTGGTTTTATGTAATATATTTTTATATGTACAGTTAAATGTAACTAATATTGTTCATCTACTATGATTATTATGTATTGATGGATATTTATAATTATGTAGGCTCTAAGCTTTGCTATTAAGCTGTATCAACGCTTCTATTGCTATTCATGAAGTAGTGATGTATAGCCTATGCATTCTACCTCCGCCAAATATCTAACCCCAACCATCTAATCACCTTATTTGGCTTCCAGCTGTCTGAATGTGTCAATTTACTACTTTATTGAGTTGTTAACTATTATTATGAATTAAAAATGAGATATAATAAAATCTAACCAAAGAGGTAATTCCAAGTTAAGTACATGAGCTGGGCTCTGATGAGAAAGTGCCAACATCAGCTCGTAAAAATGAAATTCAAATTCTTAATATCACATCAACACTTTTTTATAAGATAAAACTATATTGTCTTTTATATTGATAAGGACAGAGTATAGTTTACCCGTATGGGTTTGAATATATATGAGATGATTGCAATTGTAATTAAAGTTTGACCCGGTTGGGACTCGAACCCTGGTCCTCCAACTCTACGAATTAGTTCCTTGCCTAGTTCCTATACATATATAGAGATAAACGTAAGATTAATTTATTGTCTATTTTCATTCAATTACTTATCGAAAAGCATACAGTTGCTATTCATTCACATTATATTTACAAATTTATATTGATTATTCTTGCAAAAATAATAAAAAAATATATTCTAGACTGTACTACATATCATAACGAGGTTTAATTGGTTAGTTGTGAAATTCAGCCAATTTTCATTTTGAACACTTGGGAGAAAAGTTACTAGAAAGTGATTTTGTTCTTTAAGCAATAGAGTATACGTGTATGGCCAAGTACCAATGTTTATAGCGTGTCTTTTATTCCCTCTCTTTCGCGATCGCATGTTAATTTTGTATTGTATACACACATAAACTGTTTGGAAACCTGATTACGTAACACGATTATCGTCTACAATTTACTTCGTTTATTGTTATTTATTTAATTTCCTTTCACTTAATATGAGCATGGATTTAGATAGCATTGCCTAATAAATAAATTTTAGCACCTTATTTTCAAAATGAAACTATATAACAGGTAGTAACTTTATAAATAAAAATCATTGGACTTTTCACTGTTAATAATATATTTATTTACAATTTAAAATTTAGATATTATTAACAGTGAAAAGTCCAATGATTTTTATTTATAAACTTTATTTTCTGACCACTTTAATATAGCGCCTTTTGCAAAACAAATTCCCCATAACATTTAGACGGCTAGTTATATATTTTTCTTGTTAACAACAATTATTGATAAAAAAATTTGGGATCTAAATAAAAAATAATTCTCAAAATTACGCACAGGGTTCTTAAAACTAACAAGAAAAATATTGGAGCAAAGTTTTCATAGTAAATAAATTATTATAATTCACCGAATACTAGTAAGTTCGTGTCATTCTCAACCTATGTTATTTAACTCGCTCTCGCCAAGTTGTGAGTTGTATATTTTGTGTTTGAGTCAATCGTGTCATGGCTACTTGGGTTGTGCATGTGCCTTGTGTATATACTGCAAATTTATTCAAATTCTAATGGTAGCGTTTCTCAATTCGGCACAGGTTTTCCTATCACGAAGAAATACTTATAGGAATAGTTTATTTCATGAAATTGTTTCATCAATTGTCAAAATGTTAATTTCTTAGTAGTTTGCTATGCTTGAATAACCTAATAGTTACAAAAGATGGCTCAACTCATTGCAGAGAGTGTGACAACTGCGGCAGTACGGCTATGGTATTTAACAATTTACTCTGCCATTCGGTGTCTATACCATCAAACATTTTCTTCATATTTTCTCGTTAAAGGACAATTAAAGCGTCAATATTAAATCGATATAAATCCACACTTCATGACCAGCTGTTGTCCGTACAGAATAACATTGAACAATCCTTTGAAAGTTATGCAGGCCCCGTGGGTATGACTTATGACTATGAGTATTTTCGTAATACCACAGGAAAGATCTGGCTTTAGTAAAGCGGAAGGGGTAGTATTAATAATATATTAATCCTTTTTTTGATTATTAACAGCAAAATTGGTTAAACTAGCTTTGAAGTAGGCGAGAGTCCTAATCAAAATGGCTGTTAGATAAAAAAATATTGTTAACCAAAATATTTATTTCATTTTTAATCCAAAAGTAACTAAAAAAAAAATAAAAAAGTTTCGTTCTTTTAATTTATTATTAATCCGAAGCATAATAATTCTTGATACAATCTAGTGAATGTGCTGCTACTTGATGAAATGGGAGATTCCACAAAAGAAAAAAATATGTAAGTCAGAAGATCTCAAGAAATAAATAATTACAAAACGATAACCTAATTCTACTTGGCAAAAAATCTAAACAAAATGATGATTTTTACTACGTAAGCTAGCAATTTTATGGCCATCGGCAACATGCTAAATCATGCTAGTAAAATACTGGAATCATACTGGAAACATGTTGGCAATGTGCTGGCATAATTAGTGCACAAGGCAACATTATGTTGGCATCGTGCTGGCAATATGTTGCTCGCAACATACTGACAACATGACGGCACATGGCGGCATTATGTTGGCAACGTGCTGGCAACATGACGGCACATGGCGGCATTATGCTGGCAACATACTGGTAATATGACGACACATCGCGGCACTATGTTGGCGACGTGCTGGCAACATTCTGGCATAATGCTTGTAGTACAGATATCTTATTCTCTACACTACACTATTTACACGAGTATTAGTTTTGTTAGTGATGATGTCAGCGTGCAAGTTTTTCTTCGTCATCTTCTTGTATTCCTGCTCTTCAGCGAGCCGGGCTATGGACGCTGGGATGCTCTCTCGCTTTGACCGGTCGTTGCCAGTTTCAATGTGCAGGAAACTCCCCAGGAGGGGCTTCAGCGCTTCCACGAACCGCTGCGTCCTGCGGGCTGTGTTCTGGAAGAGGGAAGACAACATTACCAGTTGTAGCTCAGATGGTGTCTGTATCAGTTCTGTGGTTGTAACTACACTGTCAAAAACATTAATTTCCAACAATTCTTACAGAAAATTCTTCTTAAAAATTTTGAACGTGTGGCAATATAAACTTCTTTTTATGAACACAAAAACAACGAATACACCAACGAATTATTGAGGATATTAAATATATTTAATTTATTGAGATACCCATTGCAGTTTGGGGTATACATGTCTTTTTTTATGTCGTGGTTAAGTTAGCAGGATATTTTTAAGGGAATTTTATCCTTGGGTTGGGAGTTGTTAAATATTTAATCGTATCATTCGCCTTAGAGCGGTTTTTTATCAATCACGATGCCGACGGTCGAAAACTTTAATGTTTCCAATTAAAGAATAGTTAATTTTATATCTTATGCTTTATGCTGACTCAACACAACCTACTCACTCTTTACTGGTCTGGTACTCATTAAAATCTGACACTCATTCGAATTCTTAACAATCTTGCTTCTTTATTTTGTATTTATATTAATTATTTATTTGACGTAAATATAATTAAGTGAGCGGAACCTTGTATTTAAATTTGTTTTCAGTTTGGTCTGTTTGACCTCGGACTAAATGATTTTGAAATAAAGTTGTCAAAGAGGAATGAATGAATCCCGATTATTGGCGACTTGCGCAATTGCCCTACTTAACCACGTGTGCAAAGCTCATTTTTAAAGAAAACGCTTCCATAACAAAACATATTTGTGCACAATGAACATGTATCAATGACAGGCTATTGTATTCGAACATACTTGCTTATTAACCTCACTTTTTACGATACAATATTTAACGCGATAAAAACTATTATTTTATAAAACATTGATCTGGATATGTAAATCAGAACATGTATTTTAATGAAATGAAACAAATAGGCCTATAGCTTAACGATTTGTATATAACATAATTTTGAAATGTGGAATATGGCACAATAAACGATATGGCTAATTTGTTACAGAATACAATGTCTCATATCGTTTTTATACATGGACATTAAAAGTAGTTCTAACATATTATTTGTATTCAAAATTCTAACAAACTATTTCCTTAAAACGTATTCACATAAAATCCTGGATCGGGGGGATCCCCCACTCAAATGTTAGTAAAAGTACGATGTGTGTATGAACTCAGTATACGATTGAATAATGATTGTAAATGATTTCATCACATCACACCACATGTAATAACGACTGTAATTCGCAATTACCTCTGCTTAGTCATCAACCTGTCACAGCCTCTTAGCTAATACCCCGCCCAGGGCAAAAACAGTTCATACAGAGTTCAATGAAGGTATTTAAAAAAAAGATACCGCTGTTTATGTTCATTGTTCATGTTGTTATTTCATGCAGGAGAAAAAGGCAAAGCTATTAACTGTTAGATTACATGTGTGGAACTATAAAGGTTATTACAACAGTCATTCTCAACGGCTTGTAACTTGTATCACTGCTAGGGCATTACGGATGCTTAGGAAAGTGAATATATTACACTCTATGCTTCAGGTCCCCGTTCCCTCCTTTGAACAACGATGCATACACAATCCACAATTAACTCAAATCATAATCAAATGCTTAAGATACTTCATTTTATCAGGCAAATACTTTCATAATTATGGGGTATCCACCAGCAATTCCTGGATGTAATTTTGGAATTGTGCCATATGAAATAGAGAGATATGGCAATCTAGCAATATGTTTTAACCCATTAATGATTGAACAGTGGGATTTTGGAGCTTACATTTTTTTTTAAATGTAATTTCTGTAGCAAAAAGTAATTATGTCGAAAATATGGCCTGAATGATAAAATCTGTGCAAATAGAGCAAGAATACTGTGCACTACTCTGTAAACAAGACCATGCCTTCGCATGCATATTGTGGAAAAACAGTAGTAGCAAAATAATGAACACTGCCACTTGTGAGAATGCAAAGGTTATTGTTTTTTGATCAGCCATCTTCAAAAAAATGTAATTATATTTTTATGACTATTACTTGTATACTTGATTAATTTTACAGAAATAAATTAACAAAAATAAAAATGTGTGCAGCACAATTTTAAATCCTGATATAAAGCTCCACGTTCTTACCATCGCGTCGCGTAGCGAGCTAAGCACATACATACGCAGCAAAACCTTTAGTTTGTAACTCCGAGCAAAACTTTTAGCGTGTATTTTGTCGGTTTGTTCGTTCTCTACAGTACAGTCGGCTACTCTGATCTCGATGAAAACTTGAGGAAATCTTTGAAATCTCTTAACTTCTACATACCTCGGTTTCCTTAGTAATGTCGAAGAAATATTTTGATGAAAATTGCACTCTTTCGGTTTTGTGATCTAAAAGCAGAATGCACTGATTGAAATAGACCAAAAACGTTCATCCATCAACGGACTAAGCAGCGTTCGTGAAGTTAAAAAGTAGAAAATATTAACGCATCCCTGATTTCAACAATCCAAAAGTCATTAATATAGTCGTCTCTGTAGAGGAGAAAGCATCCTACATGAAATCCTGAGACCTGGGTTCGATACCCGGATGAGATGTTTTTTTATTATATATTCTGGATTGATTTCTATATAGTCTAAACAAAACAGTGTTGCTCAATGCTCTATTTCACATACTGACGTCGTCCGCGGCGTGGCACATGCAATGAGGGCGCTGGTCCGAAGCGTATGACTCTTCGAGGACGTGGGTTCGAATTCCGCATAAGGCGTGTTTTTTTTTGTAATGTCTTCATCGACATCTATCACCACTCATCGTCTCGAATAGACTTAGTACATTACTGAGATGTTAAAAGGGGCTATTACCTCAAAAAATTATTTTTTAAACGTAATCTATAGAATAATACTACACTAAAATTACAGTTAAAAAAAGTATCTTGTTACTGTGATGTTACACGATTTTTTTTTTAAAAGCAGACATTTACGAAAATTTGTGTTTTTGAAAATTTCTTACGTCGGCTTTAACCTGCTAATTTTTGGTTCCACATAGATACTAGAGCATCGTACCAATCTAAAATGGTCCTTTATAACATCGTGTCTTGATACTGTGCACAAATATACACTCAAAGCCAGATTCTTGGCCCCAAAAAATACCAAGTTTGACAATTTGTGTTCGTGTCATGGTTCACCCAATAATTTTTCTGTTGGTTTCTAAATTCATAACCAGTTAGCCCGAATGAAATATATTTTTTGAGTTTAGCGGGTGATCATCCTTATTTCACTTACCGATATAACATCACCGACCACCCTTGATACATTGGTGACGAGAGTGAATCCTGAAGCGAAGAGCATAGGTGGCAGGTCTAGGTTGACCTTGTCGCTGTTGAGCACGGGGATCTCTTCGGTGGTTGTCGACCCTCCGCTTCCATTGCCCTGAAGCAACACAACATAGCATATTAACACACTTGCAGGGAGAAGAGCGAGTACTACAACAGTTGAGCACGGGGATCTCTTCGGTGGTTGTCGACCCTCCGCTTCCATTGCCCTGAAGCAACACAACATAGCATATTAACACACTTGCAGGGAGAAGAGCGAAGTACTACAACAGTTACAGGATCTGTCGTGTTTTGTCCGTTATTGCAAAGATATACAACACATAGCTATTAACGGACTGCAAATGAAGGAATACTACAACATTGGACAACTCTGTGTGTTCAACTCGATACATTGTGAACAAACAACATTTCATTATACACCAGGTAAAATGCGATATAAACAGTTACAAATTATTCGGTGGTTGTACTCATTTATTTAAGCGAAATCAATGATTGTAATACCACTATGCATGAAAGACATACAAACAGTTAGTCCAATTTCAATGTTTTAACCCTCCGAGGACCTGAAGCAAACATCAACTTATTACACCCAGAGAATGAGCTACCTGTAAAATTGGCACTTGTGTCGTCTTGGTGGTTGTGCGATACCGAATTTATAGCCGAGCACCAATATGCATATGAAGGACATGCAGGGAGAATTAAGGAGCACTCGAACTTAGATGGGATTTTCTGTGGATTATTAAATACAACCGTTAACACGTGGAGAAGAGCGAGATACAACAGGGGCGGGGATCTCTTCGGTGGTTGTCGACACTCCGCTTCCATTGCCCTGAAGCAACACAACATAGCATATTAACGCACGTGCAGTCAGAAGAGCGAATACTACAACAGTTACAAGCTAGTCTCTTCTTTTGTCGTTTATTGTAATAGTAGAGTTACTAACGCATACTCTTCTTAACTGGGTGAAATGATTTTAGTTTAACTTTCATTTGGACTAACTTTGTTATTATGTGTTTAAAAGAATAAAATATTAACAAATTCCACATTTCAATTATTATTCCACGTAATTATTATATGTATTGTAATTATTAATAAAAATAAATTATTAATAATTTTTAGTATTTATTTTAATGTCGAATGTCATTGATTTGTTAATAATATATTATTTAAAATACAAAACTGAGTTAGTCCAATTCAATGTTCTTAACCCTACGATGACCAGAACTCATAACATTCAACTCTATTCGACCCCAGATTTTGACTCTGAGCTACCTTGACAAAATCTTGTAAAATCTCAATTTGTTCGTCTATGAGTGTTGTGCGTTATACAAATTTTAACAGGGAGCATCCATATAGTGTTATGAATGAAGGATTGCATGTTCATGTGAATTAATGTATGACATCTCTTGAATTAGAATGAGATTTCATAGGGATTATTAATATTGTCAGACCGTAGATCAAAGTTGGAATTTCACTGCACATTACAAAGGCGCCGGGTTTTCTAAATTCCGAGGGGTGCTGAAATATTTCACTTACATTTCAAAGACTGCCCGTCAGTGATTTTCTAAAACGATTTTGCTGCATTGTTTCATCTACTGTATTTTATCAGTAATGAAATAAGTCTGTGTAATTGTCATGATTTCGGTATATTTTATTCAGTGGCGGATAGCCGTGATTCAATAGAGAAAAAATATCTACGTATCTAGGGGGGAGCAAGTTCGTTTTTACAAAACCAGGGCATGCTTGATAGTCATAGTTGTTACTGCCCCTTTTCGCCGAAGGCGAGAAAATTTGCTAATTTACAACTTTAGATGGCCTAATAACAAGTAAAATAATCGAAAATGGCACAATAGGTGATGGTAATAATTGGCTGCGCAATCAAAATAGGAATCTTTTGGGGGAGTGGGGGATGACGATCGCCCCACCGCACTGCCCCCACTGTATCCGTCACTGATTTTGTTGAATCATTTTATCTTCTCTACAATTGAAAAATATAATATATTAAAAATTAAAAATGTAAATTCCCGTTTCTGTTCAGGCATGCACAGGAAAGGTCTACCAGTATATTTTATGGTTGTAGATTTGTTATTCGCAAGACAAGAAAATGCCACAGGACAATTTCCACAATTGAGTCACAATCCGAATTATCAAAAAAATAACTCTACTCTAAACTATCTAATCTGTGAACGTTTTTGTAAATGTACTTAGCTCAAAACTTTGTTATTGTATAGACCGATTTTTTTATTCAGAATATTTGGAGGGGTGCTTCAGCCCCTGAGCACCCACGAAGTCGGCGCACCTGCAGTGCACAATATAGATGGTTGGTGGGATCGAACAGTGCAGAACTCTAAGACAATCTCGGGAATCCCTTACAAAAAATAAACGACCTTGGCGTTTAACAAAAGAAATCGATTCGATATTGTACGTTCGTTTTATGATGCGATCAAAAAAACGGTTATAAAACCATAGAAAGTGACAGCTTACAACAGTTATGTGAAATATGGGAATAAAATGAACACTATATGTTATTCACACGTGTTGATTCTCTTTGGTAAGATAATTACTAATCGCACGGATAATTATAGATTAGGTAAGAGTTTGATTGACGAAGCAAAAGTCGGTTAATGAGATCTTTCAGATACATGGGAAGGACATATAAACATGCAGCATCTCATGTGATGTGTAATATGTTAATAGAACTATGGTTCAACACAGTGTTGAGTGATATTCCCCAGACAGAAATGACATAACAAATCGCATGAAATAGATTTTCCAGTATCAACGTTGCGAGTACCCATCTTCTAACAACTACGGTCTAAAGTCCCGAAGCCCGGCTCGCTGTGAGTTATGGACGTATTAGATATGTCAAGCAATTACTGAAGTCGTAACTCGTAAACTAGGCTTCTACTTTTTGGAAATTTTACAAATTTACAAATTTTGAAAATGTTGAAATTGGAGATTTATTTGAAGTAACGTATCTATTTTGAGTCTATCCAAAAAAATTTTTTTTTAAATAGAATTGTTGAAATTTGAGCTTTGGAAAAGTTTGGAATTAGAAAATGGCTAGCATATGAGGGTATAGAACGCAAAAACTAGGCATCTCCATTTTGGAAATGGCCGAAATTGAAAATCACTGCAGGGATATAGCTGGTTTGATATTGAGGTCTGATTTTATAGTGTATATCGGATTGACTGTTTGACTGACTATTAGTTATATTTGCAATGAAAAAAATAGAGATTCATGTTCATGACTTTCAGATTGTTGAAAAGTCAAGTGGAGATGCATGTTGAATCTATAAAATGTCTGTGGAAAAATCATCCATATCACAAAACCTAATTTAAAAAATGTCTGTGGAAAAATCATCTTGCTTTTGGCTCTTTTGTGGTAGAATATGCAAATTACCTTAATTTGGGTAATTTTGAATCATAAAGTCTAAATTTTAAATTATTGGATGTGAAATTAATTGCATCTTCTTGGGATTTTTTTAAACATAATTATTTCATGACAATTTTTTTATCTAGGTCAAAATTCAGAAGTTTTGCTACAAGTTTCAATTTCTAGTGCACTATAGTCAGTTCTAAGAAAACAACATTCAATATCATTTTTTTTAAATGATATTATTATGAAGTTAGCATGCTTATTTTATAAAGCATTGCGGCGTGTGTCATTGTTCAGAGTCATGACAAATTGTTATTCAGAAACTAATTTAGAATAGGTTAAATGTGAACCCACAGAAGGTGTCTGGTTTCTTCCGCTCAGATCAAGATGTGAAAGTGAAAGGTCAATAATCTGCTTGATTAGTGTTAAAGGTCCACTCCTACCACTAATCTGCTGACCCGCGTTGGTTGCTGCTAGTTCACAGCTAGTAGACCCCCCATAGGGTATTACATTGATTGACATGTGACATCCCCCCCATCGCTTATAGCTTGTGCCCTTTGTCGGCGTCTCGGTAAACGTTGTTGCGCGATGCATTCGTTGTCGATACCTCCTTAAATGAAAGTCTCGATCAAATGGTTAATAATTAACGTGCGCGAATGTCCATATTCGAGGTACCGTCATTGGGCAACAATCCTCGAAGCATCGGGGAACGGTGCATGGTCAAATGTTTGCGTAATACTTCTAACACAACTTACAACAACGGCCGTTAGGCAGAAGTTATCTGCTTGTTCGTCTACCATCACTAGGTCAATGAGGTATGAGCGAAAGTTGTACCATTGATTATTATTATAGTAAAAAAATTGCAAAAAATGAAGGCATTATTACGAATTTTCAATACGTTTTATGATGTTCGCAATCTTGGTTGACTGATTTATTGAGTTGTATTGCTTAACGTATCTTTAGCTATTCGAGACGATGAGTGGTGATAGATAAGGATGAAGGGTGAATAGAAAGGAGGAGGGAAAACCCGGTACCGGCACGTAGCCTACTCCATTCTAAAAGTACCAAAGGAAGGGGACCAACTGCTTTACGTCCCATCCGAAAGGACGGTGTAGCCTTGACAGTCATGTAGGTTCCTACACTAACCCGGACTGCCGAGCAGATGTCGAGAGAACGAAGCCGTTACACTAGCTCTCGAACCCTCCTCTGCTCTAACCAGCGGTATACGTGTGTTTCAGGGCGGAGCGTTTACCCACTCCCCCCTGACCATGCCCGAGGTTGCTAAACTTCGGTGTTCGAGTGGGAACCGGCTAAACAGCTGGCTTTCACAATCTAGTTAGACAATCTAGTTAGACAAATGGTAAAAATGTTTTTGTTGGATTGTTTTGATCTAAGTTTTTGACTTCAAAATGATGGGCAGACAAATGTTGTTGTCATGGTTTGTAGCTACGTGTTTTTGCTTCAAAACATATCTATTGATGCACAAGTGAAATTTCGTAATTGTTTGAACAATTTAGGGAGTAAGTACGGAAACACATTATTTTAAAGGCTTGTAAAAACTTCCTGAAAAGATAAATTTTGAGTTATTTTATCTGCTTTTGCCGTTCATGAATTTATTTTCGCTAGTTCATATGCTTTTGAGTTTTAAGCTGGGCATAACAACCAGCTCAGAAAGTGACTAGTAACGAATGAAAATCTACGATCGCCCATTAAGTTTTGTAACAAGGCACTATGAATAATATGCAGGCTTTTTACAAGCCCAACCCATAAGTGAAAATAACATTTACACTTTCAGTATTAACATTTAGCTGACTCAGCCCCATGACGCACACGGGATCTTGAGCCTACAACGCAATGTTGGTATTTCCATCCTTACCCGGACATCAAAATGAAAGCGGTTTGTTCTTGAATAAAAATGCATTTCAACCCACAAAGCTACCAATATGATTTCTATACAGTGGTGTCTCGTGCATTAACGTGCAAGTCCAAACCGTATGGTACCAAGGACGTGGGTTCGATTCCAGCGTACAGCATTGGTTTGTGCATTAGTTCCTTACTGTCGACGTCTCATTGGTTCACCACGTTAGGTACCACAATGATTTATTAGATACCGATCACAGAGACAACAAAACCTATTAACATCTGCACATTCTTATGTTATTTGTTTAGCCGTCCGCGGTGGCACATACTATGGCTCTGGTCCGAAGCATATGACTCTACGAGGATGTGGGTTCGAATCCCGCATAAGGCATAGGTTATATATAACCGCCCTTCATCGTCAACTATCACCACTCATCGTCTCAATTAGCCTTACAGCATTAATAATATATAGAGTAAATAATAGAGACGTTAAGCAACAAAAATCAGCATCATGTAACTCGTAATGTTAAATTGGCTTCCGATTTCAAATACGAAAACAAAAATAAACTATTTTAGGCCTAATATATTGTTTTGATTTGCTACCTACTGTTGTTTGATGATTGATGTGTTAAAACTGTTTATGTTTTACATTTTATCCTAAAAAAAATCGTAAATTTAAGTATGGATTTTGGAATTTCCACTGTTAAATCCTGAGCGAACAATTTAAGGGATTAATTACCTCGCCGATTAAGATGGCTCAGCGCTAGTATACCAGCGTCTCTACGTTGGTCGACAGTTCAATTTCGACCACCGGCAATCCTAACTTATTATTGTTTAACAGTATGTGTCCTTGTACAGTAAAGTCGACTACTTTGACTTCATATAAACTGTATTTAGTGTATTCTGGGTGTGTACTGGTCGTATCTGACATGACGTGCGTGAGCCCGTGATGCGTGCCATGCGTGAGAGAGAAAGCGAGAGGTGATTCAACTACATCTAACAGTGTGATACCTTACACTTATGCGCGAAGAAACTCCTGCTTTCAATATCACCAACTGTTTTTCACATTCATCACACGAGCAAATTATGCTGGCAAAGAATTATCAATTTAATGTTAACGAAAATGGAAATACTAATTTGATTTTTTAATTCTATGAAATGAATCTATGAAAACGATGTAGCTTTTATGGGGTGACGACGATAACCTACCTGTATCAATCTGACGAAAATATCACAACATGCACGCAAAAAGTAAGTCACTTCTTACGAATACAGAAACCCAAGCAAACATTCGTTGGCAACCCCCTACAAACATGCATTGAGGTATTACAAAACATATCAAACTAGATTTTGAATAAGCTCAGAAGAAACCATAAAGTCTTTTCTCAACTGTATGATTGAGAAAAAATCGATTTATAATAAAAATGAAAGATTACAGATGCAATCCAATTTAAGCCGAAACAGAGACTCATAATCATACATATGGAACGCGACATATCACGGCAATTTACATCATGAATTGCTTAACTTTTCTCGTATTTTATCAACATTTGCACTTGAAATATTTCAGAAGTTAAATGCCAAGGTTGTTTACAATTTATTCATATATGTGCACATTTTCTTACTATTGTGATAAGGTACCTAAGGATACATAGATACATTGAGGTTCTTACTCAGCCATCGAAACATATCGCCGGGGTTCTTTTGTCTGATATACATCACAATTCAAATTTAAAATTTAAAGTTTGTTTAATTTAATTTAAAATAGAATAATGTATCTTCTTCGAAGAATGAGCAAGAACCTCAATGCTTTCCGGGAGGGAATGAGCAAGGGACGTGGGCAGTCAATTCCAGGTAGAACAATACTTTATTATCACATACAAAACATAATTAAATAAACATCAATGTCACAAACATTGCCATGCATATGCTCATGCACCAGTCAAATAAGTTGTTTCAACTTATTTATCCTGCATTTCAAGGTTGATTGATGAATGACCAAACATTGCACATTCAGGGAACATGCTTTTTACCAAACATGCTTATGAGATTGTTTCAACATCAGAACATCAATTATTTTTTTATATTGGATATACATATTTCACTTGGGTAATAAAAAAAATATGACCATC
Source organism: Sweltsa coloradensis (assembly GCA_024449915.1). Lineage (NCBI taxonomy): Eukaryota > Metazoa > Arthropoda > Insecta > Plecoptera > Chloroperlidae > Sweltsa > Sweltsa coloradensis. Next base: position 493,977 of record JAMZAV010000053.1, read on the forward strand.
GATACGATGTTGTAGAATCCAACATTATAAACAAACATTATTCTTTTGGTTGAACGAAGAGTTTGTCAAGTTTAGGTATGACACGTCGAGTATTTAGGTTGTAGAGTGCATATTTTATGTGTGTATTGTACATAGAATTGCACGCCCACGAACCCATTGCATAAACTTCTTAGTGACGATAATAGCGGCCATGTTTGCGCATGCGAGTACAGATGAAGCCGCAGTGAAAGCTTAGGTAAATAAACACCCAACATAAGAGAGATGATAGAAATAACCGGAAATAACTTATTATGACGGAATGGAGTTAGGTTGCGGCAACGCTAGCGCCGGCGTTGAATCCACCCAAGAGGCCGGTAAGAGCTCCGAAAGCGTCTCCCAGCCCCCCTGCGTTAGTTAGGACACCGCTCGCCGATCTTGGCTCCGATACCCCGGAGGCCGACGCACTCACCTGGCCTGAACCTCCGACAGGGGTGACACCCTTCGGGGGAGTCCCCAGTCCCAGGAGGTAGTAGTTCTTGTAACGGTTAGTACGGTCTAGGTTGGTAACAAGCTTAGTCTTGTAGTCGATTACTTGGTTGACTTTCTGGAAAAGAAATTTTTGTTTATGGAATTATATTGTTGCTTTAAGGTCTTATCAATATAGACGGTACAATAAAATACAAACTAAAATACGGAGATACAATGAAAAACACACCATCTTAGGGATGTGATGAGCATTTCAATCATAATGAAAGAACGTATTGACGAGTGCATTAAGTTATCAAGCCATGCACACAACCAATGACATTTTCTTGAAGGGGGAAACAGCCATCTGAATGTATCTTACCAGAAGTCACCAAGCGATGGGCAAACACTTAAATTGGATTATATATATAAGCAGATCTTATTTCATTTTACCGATGCGAGTAAACTAGAGTAAACACATTTCAATAAACCACTGCATTTTAGTTATTTGAAATCACTGAAGTATCAATTTGGCATTGGAATAATTTTACCCTTCAAGCAGGCCATTGCTTCTAATCGGCACGCTATAGAGCTCGGGGTGGATGATTGAAGACTGAGAGTCTAGCTCTAGCTGGTCTAGATGTCATTGTGCACAACCAATAAAAAAAACAATTTAACTCTGTAAAGGGGGGTGCCCTTATTGGTCAAACATTTTTTGCGAGCATTGTTGGACAAATGGGCTATAAGGGGAATCTTGACAGAATACTTTAAAATGTGAAGTGGGGCGTTAAGTTGGGTTGGGGTATGAATGATTCGTCACCCCATTAAAAACTCAATGAGCCAGAACTTAAAGAGAGAGAAGAGTGAGTGAAAATGAGTGATGGATATTTATTAACAGATTTCTCAGATTGTTTGGGGAGATGGTATTGATGCTTGAGTGAGTATTGAATGGCATATTTGTCTGGAGGATATAACGAAAATCCTAGCTTCGGCATTATAAAACAATATTATTTAGCCGCCTTGTCGAGTGTACTTCAAAATGTTATGTAACAGATACATAAAATATAACCACACCACCACAGGTAAATGTTTATTGTCATGTCATTTATAATCGTGTCTATTCCATTTGGGCGTTACGCGATGTTTATGTCTCCAGCACAAGTTGTAACTAATAAGGAACCTTTCCAACAATCTAGAAGAAATGGCACATTGCTAGCACGTAGAACTCTCAAACAATGTATGCTACTGTTAAACCAATGTAATCGACGTTGATCAAAGAGTTGAATGCAAGAAATGAGTTTAGAGTATAACACAGTCATAACTTATATTAAGAAGATGACACCGTCAACATTTTACTAATATCATCAGGTTTTAATGGTCGTTAAAATTACCTTTTTGGTGATACCGTATCGTTCAATTCTACTGTACATTTCGGTCTAGGAAGATGGCTGTTTGTAAATTCTAGTGATTTATTTTTTTATTTCAATGCAAACATGATATTTGCTGGTTGGGTTGAGAGTGTAGGAAGCCATGAAGAGGGTAATTGAAAAATACAAATCATAGTATTGCATATGTTGGGAAAGGCAAAGCAGTGGAGCAAGCAAAAAATGGTGTCATGATAAAAGTGCCGTGTAACAACACATTCTGAGTTAACTATACTCCAAACCAGGCGAAGTTGTGAAGGAGTTGTTACAGTACGCGAAGATCATCTCGAGAGACGTTAAGAAACAACACAATTAACTCAGTTACTTAATGAGGTCGCAAGAATACTAGAAGCCTTTGAAGAATGATGTGCTCTTACAGTATTTTACATCATCTTGGTCACAATAACTAAATGACAATCAGTATCCTTCCTCAAACTCATTAAACGAAAACGGTGGTGTTGTGGTTATAATGTCATAACACTTTCAAAATACATTCTCGAAATACTTCTACCTACTATTTCATTAAAAACACATTAATTATGATGAGTATTACTTTCTGCTTGAACATAAATAACATGTTATGATAATAGATCTCTAGACGACCTAACCATCATTGTTCGTGATCTCTTGTGTTTAGTTCAGAACGGGTAATCAGTGAAGCTCGTATTGAATAATCCTCAAACCTCTTCACTTTCTTTCTACATAGTAATTGAGGTAGGCGACCTTCATAAAAGTGAGGTAGTCTTAACACGGTTGGTTAGGTTTCTACACGTAACTTTTTAACTTGTCCTTCAGCTTGACCACATGTTATAACACGTGCTCCGTTCGTTTTGTTTTACCACCAGAGAACTAATTATTTACAATTGCGGTGATCGAATCTTTGAGATGGCCCAGTTAAGTGAAGTACTTTAGTAGGGTAGCCAAGGACTTTAACGTTCAATACAAGCACTTGGTTTATTTTTAAGGTGACCTTGAAAGTTTAAAATGAATTAACTTTTGATCCACCTTTACTGTATTGCGATATTTCACCTAAATGACCTTCGTTTTCTGCTTGGGATTGCTTTCTGAAAACCACCTTCCTAAATTGAGTAACATCTGTCGTGCTTACATCAGAAATAACAAATTCTTACCCCAAATATTAAGTCTAGTAGGAAGTTCTTGACTCCGAACCCCTTGGCAAGCTTGAGTTCGATCGCCTTCTTCTCCCTGTCTCCTCTCTCGTCTAGTACCGGCCCGAAGACTTGATCTGCCTCGTATACAGGTCGTGAGTCATCGGCAGCCTCGCTCAGGCCCACCAGTACACACACTAGCGTCACAGCACACAATGTGGAGAATCGCATCTTGCTTCAGATGGGGTAGTCTGGAATTAAGAGCAATCTGGTAAATTATTGTGCATAAATGGATGTTTAATCAATCAAGTCATGGGTGATGGGGGTTCGAGCGGTATCAGCAAAGGCCACCATTATGCTTGAGAAAAGATTCAATTGGTATCAATTGACTTTGAATTGCTCACTTAGTTAACCATTTTATCCATTTTCAAGTAACCAATTATTTCAATTGTTTAATAATCGCTCAATAAGATCAATTTGTTATAATTGGTGTCATTAAGCCAAATTGATGATGAAATGCACAGATTGGTAATTTTTACATCACATGGTTTATTATCCTTAATTTAATCCTTAACAACCTTGGATACTATTCTTATATTCGTGAATCATAAATCTTCGCTCCATATTACAACGTTCCTTCCTCGAACATCTGACTTTGCAAGCTTTTCGATCGTACAACCAGAGTGTTGTCAGCTACGTTTAAATAACTATTTCTACATTTCTCAGCTCGATTTGTAACCCCATTAGCTGCCCAAATGATTGATTTGATCACTGAAATCGGTCACCCACTGACGAAAACCTGTTTTAATGGGGGAGTTAATATTATCGAGCTTGGCAACACTTGAATTACTTCTACCTGTCAGATTACAATTTGACAATTCTAACACCTTCTTTAAGTCTCACATAGAAATGTATTGGATCTGCTTTTCTTATTTGCTCCTATCATAATACCTAATCTTGGTACCATTGCCTCTTTGGTGACGGAAAGTTCATGGCTAGGGTGGCTTTGGATTGTAAAATTATATGAACGTAAGCATCTCACTCTTACAAATCTATATGGTGAAATTTAATTTTTCATGCAGAGATGTAATAATATTATCCATCTTTTAAATGCATTTTATTCCAGTTCTATCACTTCTTTTAGTACTTGGACGCCACTTTTCATAACAATTTTTCAATAATTTGTCATAAAAAATTATGGAAAACTAATTGATTTTGCTGGCTAAATGTTTCCGATAATTTTTACTAATGACGTTAAAAGTAGCTTTGAAATTATTAGGTTATTTACGCCTTTCTGTTGCAAACATGAACACAACAAACATCCCTTTGTAATATTTAATAATTTACTTCGGATAGCTGGAGGGATCTCAAAATGCGATTTCGTGATCAAAATCGGGCGATAACCGATTTTGCATCATTGTTCATATTTAAATCAATCAACATATTATGAATAAATACAAACAAAACAAAACCTTTACTGTTTTTAGGTGAATCTGCATTATTACAAGTTAATGTAAAGTAATTGCTCAAATTGTAGCCTATGCGTATTGGAAGGTTATCATATTCCAGATGCATGCTGCACTCGCTTAACTTATTTTCATGGTCAGTATTTTATTTTAAAATGTAATAAAACTATAAAATACTTTCTTAAAATAATCTCGTTAAAACATAGTTACGAATCTGAGTTATCTATATTACCATCAAGGCACAAGGCTAGAATCAAGGGTAAGAATAGCAGGATTTGAATCAAGATCACCATCTCTAACAGAACGAATTAATAAATGCACATCCTCATAGTTAAAGGTAAAACTGTGTTATTTCTGTTTCCGTGCGATGAGTTTAGCGATCTCGTGTTATTGATTTGCTTGTACTGTTCCGTGAACTGCGTTGAAAAGTTTTTCGCAGAAAAGCAGATTCGGACGTCTCGGTCTTCAGTTAGGTACTAACGACAAATTATCATAAAATTAACATCTCTTTAGTTTCGCCCTAACATGTCAAGTAGGTGCTTTCAGTGTCACGGTTGTATGGAATGACGAGGCTTTTCAGCTTACAGGCAGCTTCTTCAAATCTACGTTTCTGATTTTCTCTTAGCAAAATATTACATTGTTATAAAATAAACCTCTGTAAAAGAAACAAAGAAAATCAAAATAATAACCTGCCGGTATTTAGTAATAAGGCGCGAATTATTTTATATTTTCGACAGACTTCAATCAAATTGCACTGAATTTGTTTCGAAAGAAAGGGAAAAAATAAAGAAAGGGAAGAAAGAAACGAAGAAACGAGGGTTGTGTTGAAAAGACAGATTTTCAAATCAAACTGAGAGATTCTTAAATTACTAATCACTAAGATTGACTTCTTAGATTTCTTTTCACCAGTAAAATACAATGTAATATTTGTATGGCGTATTAATTTTTCAGACAGTCTGTTCAATTGATTGATTAGCTTGCCGTCGTAAAAGTTGGCATTGAGCATTCCGCGACGTTCCGCGTGAAATGATTACAGGAAGCATTGCCGACACTCCAAGCGAGAAGGTTGTTAGCTTTTACAATAACTCGCACGTAAAAATATACGAACCGTGTACGCACATGCAAATAATGGAGCAATTTTAGCAGGGTCTAGTCTAGACGAAAATATTTCACTGCACATGATACTAACATTTAAGCTGCAATTGATTATGGCGATTTGTTTTTCACATCAATCCAATTCTTTATGTTCGTCTTACTTTCTTTAACTTTGCATTAAACGTCTGGAGTTGTGAAATAAAATATATTCCCGTGTAAAAAACTTCAGAACATATGTTTGGAAATCAACTCTAAATTATGGTGTATAGATTTGATCAAAATGTTAGATTGATTTTATTGTCATACAAAATAATCGTAGATGTTTGTGAAGCTGTCTTATTTTTGAGCTTTAATTATTCTTTCTATACCATAGACCCTCAACCAGAAGTAAATCAAGGGCTAGGTATAGTAGGTACAACTTGCTTACTTGATTTACTTATGATCGATAGTGTACATTATTAATGATCTTTTAAGTTATATATGTTATTGCAATGCAATTATTTTATTCCTGGCTTTGGATTTCACAGTTCAAGCTAAGATTTGGAGTATTATTCTCAAATGTACACTGTACAGTGTACAATCTGAATGATATTTTAGTGCAAGGAGTCAAACGACTGGCGTTGCAATAGTATACATTAATTATTTTGTAAGTTTCACAATATTTGTATAGAAAGTGACACACAGTCTTGATGTTTGACGCCCTGGGCAACACGAGAGTGTCATACTACGTGATAGCTAGCAACACTTGTGAATTTAGCTGTAAATGTTATGTTTTAAGAGAATATGCAATATGCATTCTCTTTACAACTATACAAACTATTCTTTTTGTATTTTATTATATATTTATTTAGTATTCTTACAACTTTTACTTTTTACAACTGAGGTAAATAGTTCGACCCCAATCATATGAATTTAAATTCGCATTTAATCTTGCTCTAAGTAACTGCCAAACATTTACAACATTAGTGAGTTGTGCATTTAATAGTGTTTTAATCAAACTTATTTTAAAATGACAATCACAAATCAAATGTTTAGTTTTAGTTTTGTTCGATGCTTTAATTGAATTTGTATAATTTCCTGAAATGTGTATTTTGGAGATTTTTAAATGGAGGTTTTGTGGACATAATACAAAAATAAACCTACAAATACTTGCTATAACAGTTGAGCTTAAACGTACCAATTTTAATCAAATAAATAATATGGGTTGAATTTCCGCCAATAACTTTTTAAAATTATATTGACAGTGCAGAAGGCTTATGTTTCTTTCAGCCAACTTTCGTGCATGGACGATTAAAAAATCAGATTACATAATTTTCACGGTTAATAATGTTACCAAAATATCCTATGCAAATTCCCATTCGGTTTGGAAATACGTAAATCTCAAGTAATGAAACAAATCGTTGGATTATGTACATGTATATACTTTTCCATTTGGTTAAAACTTTTTTGTTATAAAACCGTACATTTCAGAAGGTGTATTTTGGTTAATAATGTTACCAAAATTCATGCAACTCATTCGTTTGGAACATACGAAATTCGAGTCAATGAAACAAATCGTTGGATTATGTATCGTATGTATTCCCTTCCATTTGGTTAAAACTTTTTTGAAAAAAACCCATACATTTCAAAAGGTGTATTTTAAAGAGTAATGTAAAGACATTGAATGAATATGTATTGAAACATGATCATCAATAAACATATATGTGTGCTGTTTGTATTTATACGTTGTAATATAATGTTGTACCTTACACTTTTTGAATATGAACACAGTTTTTCGGGTAATTCATGTGGATTGCTTTGATTATTTCCAACGCTTTGGAAAGTTCCCATGACCATTTCCAATGAAAATATCCAAATAAAACCGCAAGGATTTCCCCAAAAACTACATGGGCCTGGACCTCTCAAATTGATGTACGGAAGCATTGGAACTCAAACAATGTAGCTGTTGTATTGTTTATTATCCTAATATTGACAAATTGCTAACGTAAATACTTTAAAACGGTAGGCGCTCCACGCTAAGAAAGCAGATGCGCGCGCTTTCTACGGGCCAATCAGAGATTGTTATTTTAAATTGGGGCCTGCTGAATGGCTACAATTCACCCGTTAAAAGCGCGCGCAACTGCTTTCTTAGCGTGGAGCGCCAAATCTAAACGCTACACGTGGATCGATCGCATGGGTGTTGCCCAGCTATCGCGTCTGATACCAGGAGCTCAGAGGTTGTAGCAGCTCTAGTTTGTTGAGAAAACACCTACCACACTTGTCGACGCCTAGAGCAACCAACTCGAGGAACATGTAGACCTATCATATTCTTAAACGGGTCTTTCCGGAACAGTTTATGTATGTTGATTCTATTAATTATTAATTATTCTTAATTATTGACGATTTAACATGTTACGAAATGTTGTGTACGTTGTAATATTTACGTGTGAAAGTTTGTTATTAAATGTATAAATATGAGAAGTTGTTGTTGGCCTTCCTACTGTATTATTAAAGTGCAAGGAGTAAAATTAATGATTTGGTGTTAAGTTAGAATGTTAAGAGCTGATATTAGTATTGATTATTTAAAGTAACTTAAAATTAGCCATGCAATATATTATTGTGGGTTTGTATGAGTGTAGGCCTATAGTACAAGAACTGAGTTTGAGCACTGAATTCGATAATGAGTTTAACGATAACGGTATCATTCCTTCATAAAGAATTAAGAAAATAATGGGGAGGATCTTTTTCTCGGTCAATAATTGATTTTTTTGAGAGAATTTATGCTAAAGATATAACGAAAATGATGTGTTTAGATTTCGGTCCGTTAATAATATAGTAATAGCTCAGTCACGCAAAAAATTTAAATAAAAAATCCCATGGCATGGGCTACAATGCAGTCCATTGGTAAAGCAAGTAAGTGCGATGTGCGCGGAAAAATAAAGATTTCGTAAACCGACTTATTCACTGACGTAGTTATGCATGATTTGGGACAAGAAATGCGTATGATTTGTATTTCAAGGAAGAAAAAGAACTTGTAAACTTAGTATATAATACAATCCAGAAATTACAAAATTTAATTCGACTGGGGATTGAACCCGGATCCCCCGTATGCTGGGCCCCGTCGAGTACGATTTTAAAATGTCTGGAATATATTATATACTTTCAATCCCACATACGGAAGTGATTCCTGAGTAAGTCTTTGTTGAAACAAAATACATTTTTGCATGCTTTTTAATGGCTAAGTGATTCTGATTTTGTTGTTTGACGTCTCTAATATTGCAATTTTGCTATTCGAAACAATGATAAGTGATAGATGAAGGTGGACAATTAAAGAACCCATGCTTTATGCGGAATTTGAACCCGCATCCGCCTAGTGTCAAACGCCTCGGATCTGCGCCCCAATCGTATCTAAGAACGAGTTTGTTTGACGCGTCAGTATAATGCCTCACTTTTTTTAGTTATAATAAGCCAATTTATGTGATTATTTCTATACAACCAAAACAATAATGTGTATTTTGAGCTAGTCTGTGTTGAGCCGATTAATTGAATGATTATAGAGTTAAATGTGTGAAGAGTTAGTGAAGCTAATTCACTTGGTTTGTAATTATTTTTAATATTACGAATAGAAATAATAATGAGTTGGTGCGTTGAATTCGTGCAATAGTTGTAATGAGTCGTAAAGCTTCGATTAAGAATTATAATTTGTGTTTTAAGTGAATAGCCATGATTTAATTTGTGGTAATTTATTTCGTTATACTTGTGATTACTCGCCATTTAATGAGTGTGTGAAGTAAGTTTTAATAATTTGAGTTTATTTACGTTGTAATGATCAGTTTTTGTAATTATTCACAACATGATTTTAAATTATAAAAGTTAGTGTGACAATGATGTATTGATTTATTTAATATTTTTCAATACATTCTGATTGCTGTGCAACGTGCATATTTATAAAACATTGCCCCGGTCGGGATTCGAAACCATTCGATTACTTAATCTTAAGCTACCAGTTGAGCTACCCTTATTCGGTCAAATTACGGAATATATGAGATAGGGGTAGCAAACTCGCATAGTGCCGATAATAACAAAAGTTGTGTTTTAAGTCTTCATTCTAACAAAAGTTCAATTCAACTACGTCTTTAGGTGCTAATAGATAACGTGGGGGTCGCAGAGAAAAGTTTCTGAACTTTTTGTCCTAGTTCAGTAAAACACATTACTTTTGCTTTCACACTACGATCGGTCATTGATCGGAAACGTTGTTATCAAATACGCTTCGTCATAATAACAATAATAGCCCGAGCACTGTTCCATGATTGAATATCCATTCACAGTACGGTTTCAACGTCTCGCCGTGACTCGATTCACCTTGTTGTCTGGAAATAAGATCCATTCTGACAATGTATCTTGTTGTTAGTCTCGTGAACACAACGCTGCACACTTACGTTTACACTTATACTGCCTCCCCCCCCCCCAACCCCCCGTCTAGGTCTAAACGTCTCGATACCTCTAGTTGATCTACGTACTTGACTTCCGATAGCAAGCAGAACGTAGTCGAATATGTGTGAAACTTTAATTATCGCCCTATCTACAACGAGTTCATACTATTATTAGTAGTAGTATTGTATTGATTTGGTTAAAATCAATTAATAATGTGCATATTGTAACAAAATTTAAATTTAAAAACTACGATGTAAGTATATAGATAGTTCTCATAAAAATAAAGATATGAATAAATAAATTATTCAATAAATAATAATATATTAATTTCAACTACGATCTAATCATTTAAAATATTAAAGTTAATAATACATATAAGTATTAATAATATACTACCAATTACCACTTATTATGATGAAACTATTGTAACTCTGCTTCTAGTTATTAATGTATATAACTAATTTTGCAGTTATTTATGTTACGTTTTGTTGTATATAAATATTATTTAAAATAATTAAAATTGATTTGTTCTTGATACTATATCGATGAGACAGTTAAAGTTAATCCAACAATTCACTGTTATGTTTGGTTAGCTATGAGCTCACACTACACTACCGCCTGGTATCACTTGTATGTACGAATCACTTCCGTCGACGTATCACCTCACATGTATGCCGGAGACTCGTAGTACTGCGCGCTACCTCCTCAGTCAAAGAAAGCTAAGCTTACAGTGGCGCTGTCTTTATTTCTAGTCGCCCAATGAGGTCATTATATTCTGATATCTTAGATCCTGGGAGCTGGTAACGAATCACTGCCTATTGGGTCAAGGAGATCGGTCTGCCTGCCTGTCTGTCTGTCTGTCTACCTGTCGACATGCGCACTTTCATTCATCGACGAGCACATCCCCAGTAGGATTTTTTTTGTAGAAACTATTGTTTACTTGATTTGTTTGTATTTTTTGTGTGAGAACGTTTGAAAATTTAGATTTTGGATATTGGTTTGTGGAAAAGATTTTCGATTATTTTAGTTATCCTTCTTTGTAAATCAATTTATAAGACTGAACAGGATAGACGTTAAATAAATTAGTAAATAAATCCTTTTTTTTAGCATTTCGGTGAAAGTTATGTATTGTGGTATGGGCAACTGGCGAGTTTGTTCAGTAGAATACATTGTTTTGTTTGCGTGGGTACATTAAAATACGACGAGGAAAGCGAAAATATACGAGGCGTTATGGCAAAACGTCTCGTGAATTTAATTTATTTGCTGCAGTGAGGATATTCTAAAGGAAAAGGCCCATAACAATCCATAAATGAACAATAAGTACATGTATTTTCATTCCTTTAACGTCTGCCCCATTCAGTTATAAAAACTGATTCTCAAAGGACAATGATATAAACAATAAAATCAAACTAAACTATAATAATAAAAATATTGAAACGTCGCATGATGTGTTATTTACTTCAACTTTAAATCATAAATGAGACGAATACACGAAAAAATATTGATTTTTCATTCGGGATTATTGCAAGTTAAACTAAGCCCATTCAATTTCTACACTCTTATTATAACAATTTTGCGATTTTGTACAATACACCAAAAGGAATCAGTTACAATAATATGTTACGGGTATAAGTGGAAAAATGTACCAAGCTATATAACATATTATAGTACCGATGTTTCCATTTTTAAATATATCAACGTGATTTGGAAAAGTGGTGGAAGTCTTTAACAAGAAAGCTATTTTGTTCCCTAAACAATTTCATGCCACTTTACGAAAACCTATATAATTTTCCGCGTGTACATTATTACATTTTGCGTGTCGTGCATTCATCTCCCCAGCCTTGTATAACACACATTCGTCCAAGTGTGCTGATCGATCTATTGATCTATTGATTCATCGGCATAATTTATTGTTTGAATATTTTCTTCAATATATTTAAAAGAACAAGCGGGGGAAAAGTGGTGGGAATGGGAGAAATGTGGAATGAAGTGGTGGAGAGACCTAAGGATTAACCAAGTGAGATGTAAAGACATAAGAAGAAATATTTCATTTAGGTGGACCCGAGGGCCCAGAGTCAGGCCCCACCCCCACCCCTACCCGACCTAATTGTTGAAGTAGGGTGGAATATCGACTGATCGATTATCCATTCACCAATTGGTTCACTAAATCATTCTTTATAATTATGTATAATTATATTTTTTATTTCTTAAGTTTCTCGTGGGAAACCTAGCCAGGGGGTCTAATTACTAAAAGTGACAGCGACAACGTTAGTGACAATAGACAACCAACAACTTTAGTGAGATGAGCAAGTGAGAACTACCAACTCGAATTTTCATCAAACCAAATAGTTATTACTTACATTTGCTGTATTTAGTTGTTTATTACGTTATGGAAACGTTGGCAGACGGTATTTAAAATGTTATATGTGTAATTGTTACCATACACAACTTATAAGCTTGTAAAGTTTCTGTCACTGTCACTTAGTAAATAGACCCCCAGAATGCAATGCATGCCACTCTCCAGGTTAGACATTTTAAAATTAGGATAACTGTGAATGGATGACCGAGGGCTGTTTAAGAGGACTCAGTACCTTGCATTAGCGTAGACGACCAGATAAAACTTCAGAAAAACTTTCAGTCAGGATTGCAGGTTCCAGTTTCAAACTCTGAACTTCCCGAATCAGAGTCTCGATTGCGCTTTACGCTTGAGCCACCCCTATCGGTTCTCTAACATTAATTCATTAGTTTATTAATATTTCGCTTTTAGGACAGATCTAGATAAAAAAAAACTAACTCCTTCGATGTACATAAATGTACTTTTTATAATTTTTAGCTTTTCTCATTACACGAATTCACTTTTAATATCGTGCATTCTTTAATTAAACGTTCATAGACTTAATACGTATAAAAAATTGATTTGTGCAATTATTGTCTGTAAGAGTAAACACCATCATGATTCATAATTAGCATATAATAAATAATGTCACAACAATGCTGAGTTGTTCATAACATTTGTATAAATTATCGCATTGTCTTCATTGACGCCCATTCATACATGAGTTACAGCAATACATTACAGTATTATTGTCATGCAGGTTATGCGATCTCGATTTGCATTGTAATGAGATGTTAAAAAACGGAAATGCATTGTTAAAGGCTATCAATTATAATAAGCTTACATTACAAAATGATATTTACCAATACTCATTGAGCGATAATTTAAAAACGAATTATGAACCAATTGAACTTTTAGTGCAGTGTGTCGTAGGGAAAACTATAAGAAAACTGGAAAAACAAAATAATTTGGATGAAGCTCAATCAAAATAGGGATAGATTGACATTTATTGGTTATTTTTTAATCGTGTATTGCATATAATATTTTGTTGAAATACAGTTTTGCTAATGATTTTTATACTAGGAAGCTTCGCAAACGCTTTTTCAGGCGCATTGTTGGATGAGCGTAATTTTTTTTAAACGAAAAAAGCGTAAAATAGAGATTTTCATGAGAAATAATTTTACGATTACGCTCAAATTTCACACGAATATATAAATTCATGAAATTAAGGTTCTATGAAAAAATCATTACAATCAGGCAAAGCTGTAGGTGTTATAAGTCGATTTTTTTTTTAAATGGAAAAAAATCGTAAAATTGCGATTTCATGAGATATAATTTGTTGATTGCGCTCAAAAACGTGGCAGTTCTAAGTTCAGAGATTTCGAAGGCCTCCAGAAAATTTCATCGCAATCGGAGTATCGGTTTAGCCGGAATCGTGCTAACAAACAGACAAAAATACAAAAAAAAAAGAAAAAGAAAAGAAAAGAAAAAAAACATTCCGGATTTTTTTCTCCAGTGTAGTGAAATGGAATCTTCGCTTCGCTCGCTACGCCCATCCAAAAATATAATGAACAGTACTTGAATTACTTTGAAATAACTATTATTCAAATAGACTCAATAAAACAAAAGATGTCGTGATAACATTTCTATATAACTCATTGTGTGAGTTTAGTTGGTATACTATTCGGGGCAAGCGGCGACTGGGAGTAATGTAGAAGAGAGCACAGTGTAGTGTGGGGAAGTGAGGAAGGAGGAAAGGAAGTGGGGAAACGGAAATGAAAAACGAGAAGAGTGACAATAATAAGTAGAACAGAGAAGCTATAGGGAGTTGAAGAGTAGACGAACCCAATATGGGTAGAAGAGATGGTTAAAATGCGGAAACAGTGATTGATATACTAACGCCAATTTCTGATATGACAAAAGATTATAGATGGTTAACAGTTCAAGAAAATATTAAATTACATATGTTAACTTTTATATACAAATTGAAAACAATCATTTGCCGAGTTATTTAGAAGAAAAATTAAAGAGTGTGGAGGAAATAAATGGAAGAGAGACCAGACAAACTGATACAAATGAGCTATATGTAAGTTGATGTAATTCAAAAAAATACCAAAGATCATTTTTATGCCAAGGATTAGAGAATAAAAAAAATTGACAGCAGTAGTAAAGGGGTCAAGATAATATGTACCTAGTTTTAAATTAAAATGTCGAGAATGGTTAATTAAAAATATAGAATAATTTGTAATATTATGTGTGTGAGTATGTGAAAAGACAAAATTGTAAATTATTACGTGACAATTGTGTAGCTTAGTAATATAGCTAAATAAAGTAAAAAATAAAATAAAAATGAAATAACATTTCAGATTTCCGAATCACTACTGAGCCCTCTGCGTATTTCATGCACGTCTATTACACGATCAATAGAGGTACGTGAAAATAGCGTTTTTTGAATAGATGCTACAAAGCGCTATTTTTCACTTAAAACTAAGATGTTGCAGTCGTATTTAATTTTATTTTCCATAGTATCTATGATTTGTGTATAAGCATTTTTATTCTGTTGATTTAAATTCAACCTTGATGACATAATTTCAAAATAAAAATATGAAAAAACTTCGTACACAAGTTTTTGAAGGTAGCAAAAAAATGGATGCTACAAAACTCTGTAAAATGACACTTGAAACATTTACCTCTACGATCATTACAGCACTCGGCGTATCTTGAAGTAACGAATTTTTAAGATGATCAAGTAATCTTACTTAAATTATTATACTGGAATTCGTTCCTAATTGATATTAATTAATCAGCATGATTTGGCTGATATATAAAGTGGAACAGTAGTTGCCGTAGTCTATCTGGGGATCTTGACCTTGAATCGTGACCTTGAGACTAGACAATACGTAACAGCTCGAATCAAAACTAGTATTTAGTTAGTTGGGATTGATTATTAAAGAATTCAAGTGTAAGTTCAACGTATTCACTTCATTGTAGTGTTGGTTGCTATCTAGGTCTCACTGTGATGCAACCAACTTGTTTCTCATACCACTGGTTTGTTTGAGTGACTTACATGCAAGAGGTAAAAGTGCAACAACTTTATAACAACTTTCAAAGCCATGAAAACGCAGGTTAAAAAACAAAAAAAATTATGTTAATTGAAAAATAAATACAATTTTATACCTACATGAATTTCTTAATATTATTGCAATGTAATAAATGTTAAGGGCATTATTACATTGCCAAACATTCTAATTAGTCGATTCTATTGTTGCTTTAATTACACACGTAATGACGTAAATAATTTTTTTAATAACTATTTCTCACATTCATGGAAATAATTAAACAATTATTATAAACTTTTAATTTTATTAATTGCTTCTCCATATACCTAGTTCTTGGATTGCATGCCATACAGAGAAATAGATGTGGCCTCTAAGGTGTGTGGGTTCGAATCCAGCATCAAGCATGCACTAAATTTGTAACTGACGACCAAATCTATCAGCACTCGTGAACTTTATTTGAACTCGAATCGTATATTATATGAAGAAAGAGCAATAATGTGTCCCGACCGGGGATCGAACCCGGGTCCTTCGCCCTTACGTAGCGATGCTTTACCAAAAGTAAGCTATTTGGCCACTGGGTACACCTTTTCTCAATTGCAGCTGTATGTGTGATTTTCTATACATGATGACTCTGGTACAGCATCACTAAGTAAAGACCGAGGATTGTGGTTCGATCCCCGGTCGGGACACGTCTTTTCAACTATTGCTCTTACTTCACTCCTGTCCTTACTGCAGGCTTACGCTGAAAGAATGTTATTTCATACATAATGTGGATAGAGATGGGAGTCAACAGCTTACCTGAGTTGTAGAGGTGGCTGCCATAGTAGAACACAAATAAAAAATAAAAATAATACACAAACTAGTCACTATTTTTTTATCTGAGTGTTCTACTATAGCAGCCAACTCTACAACTCAGGTAAGCTGTTTACTCCTATCTCTATATACACATTAATTATACCTAGCTTGTTGGCACCCACTAATTATTATATATATATATATATATATTAGCATGCAATGGAGCTCCCATAATGTGATTTTTGAAACTGGAGGATATAACAAAGTGCTACGTGTGAATTCAAAAGTGACTTAAAAAACTAGTACATTAAACTAGATTGAAATGACCGATTTAAATAATTTCGTTTTGAACGGATCGAATACAAAATTTCCCAAAACAAACTTGAAGTTGTTTAAGTTTGATAAGGTTTAACCAACACTTCACTAATTTTTTTAACTAGGTAGTCGGATTTCAGCAAGTGTGGACTAAGATATTATTATTTAGTATTTATCTTGCCACTATTAGGCTAGGTAGGAAGGTTAACAGAAAAGGGCAGTTCACCCCAAGCACAAGGTGTCTACCAGCCACTACAAAACAAATTTTGAGATCAAACAAAAACTTATAAACCATAAATGTAACATATTTACAAAATATTGTCAATTCATAAAAGCAAAAGCAAATTAAATTAAGCAATCATAAAAATATATAGCAGAGTTGAAAGCTCTCGTAAAGGCAGACATGGCAAGACCTTAATTTACTGATAAATATTTAAACAAAAATAAAATAAAACAATATTTATTATAATTAACACGCAACGTTAAGTCGCCGAAATGGCAAAACGGCGACTTCTCCAAACTGTCCATAGACAGTTTGGAGACATTCATAATCATATTTAAACTGCATGCGATTAAAGTCGCCATGTTTTTATTCCAGCTGATACCAGAATAATTGAGTATTCTAAAACGTTTCAACTTCCGACATATTTAATTTGGTTGACACTGCCGTACGAAACATGTCGAATTACTGTTCCCGTTGAATGAACGTTGTGATAGTTAGCTGAGCCATGTAACTAGCCGAATATATTTCCTAATTTAATATTTTCATATAAATTTTTGCTCTATAGAGTAAACTTAATTTTACTCTCTTCAGGTAATACATATGTTGGGTTGCTATAAAGGAATGTCCAAGGGCTGTTAGCAGGACCCAATCCGGATTTCTCCAGTACTAAAGAAAACCACAGAAGAAACCTTCAGTCAGGATTGCCGGTGGCAGGTATCGAGCCGAGGACCTCCGTTATCAGAGTTAAATGATTAAAGGGGCTATTTACCCGAAGTTTGTTTTTCACCACGTATTCTATAGCACAATACTAAAATAAAATAATTTATTTAAAAAAATATATGTTATAGCCTGTGATTTAATACGAATTTTTGTAAGCTTTTTGATCCTTGAATTTGTAAAAATTGTTGTTTTGGTGAATTTCTAAAAATAAAAAAATAAAAATTGCCTTTTTATAAAAATATGTCTTAAAACTGTTAACATTCAAATATTGCAAAACTATGCGCCCTGAAATTTAATTACTTTTTGATAACAAAACACAATTATTATTTTGACTGAATCAATTGACCAAATTACAAAAAGAATTGTAGTACACGTACAGAATTGATAAGCTATTAAATACGCCAATAATAGTTGATAATTTTTCTTACCCAAATCCTCCAAGGTCACGGCTAGGGCATAAAGATCGCCGCAATGTTATTTCATATGATAGATTGTTGCCGATGGGACCTCACTCGAAAATATTAACAAGTTTGACTATTTCTCCACGTATCATTGAAAACCCAATATGTCATTAACTCTGAAAATCATATCTATACTCAGCCTGTATGAAATATTGTTTTGGGTTTAGCAGGTGAATGCCCCTTCAAATGATTTGCTTCATCTTTCGGTACTAGATCCCGTGTTGCGTGCAATTCCTTCACACTAGCAGTGGTGAGAAACCAGTTAGTTGCATCACAGCTAGACCTACATAACATCCAATCCAACATTACAATGAAAGTGACAACAGTTCTGAACTTACACTTGATTCGACAATAATAATCGATCCTAACAAAAAAAAATACGAGTTTTAATTCAAGCTGTAAAAGTCTAGCTCAAGGTCACTTTTCAAGGTCAAGTACCCCTCAGTGTATTCGGCAAAAAAACTTTCATTTTATAGGTCAGTAAAACTATGCTTAGTAATTAATATTAATTATTAATTAAATAAAAACAATTTCAGGTAATGTATAATGACTTAATCTTCTTTAATTATATTGCCGGTATTGAGCAAGCTTTTTTGAGCATGTGTATGATTAAAAGAAGCTTGAGATATATGTTAGATTACGTGAGAGAAAGATTCACTTCTACTTTACAACCCAACAAATCATAAGAATCCCACTATTTGCAATCCTGACTGATAAATAATTTTCCGAGATTTTCCTCAGTCACAACTCAAATTACAGGACACTACAAACATTATCCTTCTGGTTTCTAGCAATGCACACTTTGCAATGATATTGATGATTTTACTTACGATTGTTAATACAGTGTTGTTCGAGTTCGGGCCAACTTGTTTTACAATGTTAAATGTCCATTTAAAAAATTCGCTTGACCGTCAAGTCCAGCTAATTTAATTTCACATACAGTCTGGACCACTTTTCGATCTCCAATTTTCACACAAAAATTTTGAATTTTTGGGACGATGTTAATAAAGGGATGAGTGCATGTCGCCATCAGAGCACATTTCAACATTTCAAGTATTTTTCCCCACTGAAGCTTGTGAAATTACCACAAATTACCTGTTTAGTAGCATATTTACGGTCAGTTACTAACAAAAGTGAGCAATTATTGCAAAATATACTCTGACAGCGCAATATTTACAATCTTACTCGATTGGACAAACGATAGAGCTTCCAAGTCTTCCAAGTGATCCAGACTAAATCTCTGTCACTTAGCCTGTTACTCGAACACCGAAGTTAAGCAACATCGGACGTGGTCAGGGAGAGAGTGGGTGACCGCTCTGCCCTTAAACTCACGTAAATCTCTGGTCAGAGCAGATGGAGGGTTCGAGAGCTAGTGTAACGGCTTCGTTCTCCTCGACGTCTGCTCGGCAGCCCGGGTTAGTGGAGGAACTTATATGACTGTCAAGGTTACACCGTCCTTTCGTTCGGATGGACGTAAAGCCGTTGGTCCCCTTGGTACTTTTCGAAAGGAGAAGGCTACGTGCCGGTACCGGCTTTCCCCTCCTCCCTTCTATTCACCCTTCATCCTCATCTATCACCACTCATCGTCTCGAATAGCCTTAGTGCATTTTTATGAGATGTTACGCAATACAAATCAATCAATCAACCTAAATCTCTGCGTTCTGAGTAAAACGCTGGTTTTCTCGAGCTTGGCAGATGAGCGTAGTGGGCGAAGTGAACAAATCAATAAGACTAGCCGGAGAAAAAAGCTCTGGCGTATGTTTTGTTTGTTTGTTTGTTCGCACTATACCGGTCAAAGCTCAAAGTGCTTTCCTGATTTTCATCAAATTATAGGGGAAGTTTTGAAATCTCAGTCCTGTGGCGTATTGTAGTAAAATTAAAATGACTGTTCTTATGAAAATCACAATTTTATGTGTCGTTTTTGATCATTATGTAAATAAGTTACTAAGCGAAATGAATTAGGATGTTCACTAAGTTCAAACACTAGGTATACAAACACTTGTGAAAAAAATTATTTCTCTTGCTTGTATTGTTGGTTGGTACGTAGGCCAACGTAGAGAAAAAAATCACAATTTTAAATACTCTCTATTCATAATTCAATGTTGACAAAAACGTTCATTCAACAACTCTGCAAAAATATAACGGTATTGTAGCCTATCTCACGTAAGTCTAGAACCGACATAAACATTTTGTAAAATCTACAAACATGCCCTTTTCCATACGAGCATATGTTTAGATTAGGCTGCAGGTAAGCGTTAGTAGGCAATAATTTATTGGATAAATTAACGGCTATTAATTTTTTCCTCGCTTCATCGATTTCTCCCTACTTTTGATTGATACAATATAAATAAATAATTAAGATTATTTTAGTTGATGGCCGTATGTTGCTTTCACCAAATCACCGGCACTACATAATTTGTAAAGTTTTGCTCAATATTAGTGATTTTCATACCTACTTTCATTAACATAACATAATCAAATATTACGTCATCTAGCTACTGAGCATATATAATTTGTTTTGCAGTTTCTTTTGCAGTGATATTAATCAAGGAACGTTCAAATTAATTTCTGTACTAATATGACAACTTTCCTAAATAAACATGCTATATACGTCGTTAATATTGTGTTTAAAACGTTATTTAATAATTGGAAGGACAATACGGTTTAAACTAAGTTTACTGAAGTTGTAATTTCCACTCTAGATTGATAAGTTAGTGTTTTGTTAGTTTTTAGTTTTTTAGTTTTCAATTATTTGTAGTTAAAAACAGTGTCCAAGGGCAAATGGCGCCTGATTGGTAATACCCGTATCATATTCTGCTTATTGAGTCTGCTGTGTTGGATTGAGACCACAAGTAACGTACATTGTTAAGGTTATGAAGTTTTCTGACCGAAGATTTATATATCTTAGTGTGTGAGTCCTACACCCCTACATCCCTACACCCTTACACCCGCGCACAGAAGTAAATGTAGTGTAGGATGGAATCGTTATTTTCTCTAACAACTAACTCATTTGCTCATTATTTTGTTACTCAATGTTACTACACATTATGAATAAATTGGATTGAGACAAACAATACACTAAAGTTCTAAGGGTAAAGTTAATTTCTGTCCTACCTTGGATTTACTATGTCCGTAGTTGTGTAGTGCTATCAGTTGAGAAGAATACTATAGTCTAACCTAAGATGTGCTGTGATCAAGGTTTAGCAAACGTTTAGCGCAACAGCTCTTGCGTCGAACAATCCTTAACCGCAAGTTGTGTAGTGAGATATCCCACTCGTATTTTGATCTGAAGCCAAACTAAGAATCCAGGTTTGATGTGACCTACTCTCCCATAATCACTGAGCCTAGGTAGTGCACGAACAGTTAATTTATTATCAACCCATTCTAGCAGAATACTGGTTTTAATTAATTGCACAATTTGTACGTGTGATGGTAATTGCATTGCTAGTATGTCTTCACTGGGATTCTAACCTAGATCATTATGTTACACTTGTTTATAAAGGTACTCGTGCCACTAAATAAATAGTTATTTAAAAGCTTTAAGTGAGGATCCATTCCTTGAGCTCAATCTAGCTCTATGGAATCATGCGGTTAAGCAAGTTTGTAATTGGTACTTAACACACAAATTATTCGTCAGTAAATGATTAATGATGCTTAATTTCAGGCGCCCAGAACTGGGATTTTGTAAGAATATTATTATTCGTCATATAGTCAGAAATCTTTTGTCGATACAAAGTACAATGTGTGCATTGATACGTCTCCATTAACGGCACACTTGGAAAATTAAATACTTTGTTGTAATTATATGACACATTTTATGTTTCATAGTAACTTAACGAATGTTTCAGCTTGTTGTGAAAATCAGTGTCGGTTCCTGAAATATTTTGTGGGGGTGGTACGAAATCATTGATCGTTTGCCCTACTAACTTTCAAAAGCACCTAAAATAGCTGGATGCACTTTGCTTAGCGGAGAATGGGCGCGGTCACGTTTTTGAGATCTGTGCTTGACTGTGCAGTATGCAGATGCACCCAACCCGTGTGAAACAGGCGCTTCCGAAGTTAGCCGAAGTGCAGATGCTGGGATGTTCACAGCTCCCGGCTGGCATTCACCTCTACGCTACAACTCAGTGTTGGCCCTGTAGGGGGTGTAGGGGAAATGAACGCAATAGACGCGCTGGTGGACTGACAGCGTCTGAAAACTAGATCTTTCTGTACTCCTTTGAAAATGACACGCTGTCGCTCAACGAAATCACAAATCAAAATAGCAAACATCGAAATTGATTTTGAAAAACATGAAACATATAGATACAGATACTTCAGAGTTCTGATAAATTAACTCATTTACTTGGGGTAGCTGCAGCTTCGCAGCTCCTTCCAGGAGACAGGCAAGAGTTCTGGAGGTCCTTGGCACACGAGGCAGAGGACGAGAGAGATCATTGCGGAAGTGTCACTGAGTTTAGCGCAGGGTTCCCTCGTGACTGTTTAGCTAAAGTTACGACGTTGTTGACACAAACACCCGACACAACACTTTCTCCTACTGAATTGTTGATTTAATCTCTTATTTAATTAAATATGTAAATATGGATCTGGTTATTGATCACAAGCCATCACATATTATCAAAGATGAGTAACATGTTATTTGGTACATCCTTTTGCAGACAGTTGGCATATGAGTATTGGCATGGTTCTCAAGGAAGGATATTATATATAAATTATTCTAGGGCCTAATAAGTTTCGGACTTTTTTAATCATCAATCCGAAATCATGAAATCAAGTTTTTACGGAAACAATACCACATTTTAATAGTGTCTTTAAAGAATACTTCGGGTATGCTTCCTTGATATCTAGAATGACTTACAGACATCAGTTATGATAATTATCAGCGCTAACGTAATTACACCGCTTTTATTGGTATTGGTAATTAATTGTGTAACTTATTTAGATTTCGACTGGTTGCTTTTCTAAACATAACATATTACAAAACTACCATAATTCGGCAATATCAATTATCATGATTTGTTTTCATTTTCTTATTTTTCACTCTCTAAAACATAACATCGTAATGAATGTAAAAAAAAAATCTCTTGCCTACATCTTAAAACCATTAATGTTTTTGACCAATATATTTTATCAAAAACCTTTTCTTGCCTAGTGCATACGAAACCTGCCATTTTCATGCCACTGACAGCACATATAGCTTGAGCCTGAACAAATATATTGTCCCAGTAACCGAAGACTGTTGAAAGTTTCCATTGAATGCAATTACCTCAACTATGTAATTGGACACTCGAAGTAACTGTACGTCATTGGAAGTAGAGGGGGAGGGGATCTCTGCTGATTCAATCATCTTAATCAACTGCACTTCAGACAACACGGTGCAATTTACTTGCTTCCTACTCGAGTACGCGGCTATAGGGCTTCTGTGCAATTATCTAAAATAAATTGCATCACTTTGGAGGAGTGTGGGATGAGCCTAGATTGCTACAGTAAATTAGCTTACGCATTAAAAGTAGGAAAACAGAAGGTCTCTAGAACTTTTCAAGAAAGTTGCCTCAAATAATAATCATATACAATCGTCATAAAATGCAATGTTCTTTAGATCTAATTTGCAATTTTTATCGTTATTCTTCTTATAAACGTTTTTAAGTTTTAATCCAGACTGCACGCATGGCAATTTACAAGCGTGACGGCCTTTTGGATGTGTGTAAGTACATGAGTATGCTGCGGTGGGGGTAGATCAGTGTTTTTTATTTACATGTAAATGAAAAATTAGTATTTCCTAAAATCGTATTTATTTATAATTAATATAGCCCTACTGAGTAAAATAAGTACGTCATGCCCCTGAAAGTTTTTTTTAAGTTTCTAATTATTTACCTAGATATCATCGGTCATTGCCAACAAAATTCTATATATTTTTAAATAAATTTTTATTTAGAGTCTACCCACTCAGGTATATAACTGATTTTAAGAACCCTGCAGGCCCCGACAAAAAACCAACCAACCCGGCCCCGCAATCGACGAGTGAGCGAAAACCAACCAAAGATCGATATTTTTAATAGGAAATATAGCAATCAGTGGTATGGACAGTGCGAACACCCGCGAATCAACGCCAGAATCAACAAGGCCGATTCAGAACAACTCTGAAATTTATTATGTGCTTCGTTGCTAGGACGGCTCCAAAGTCACCGTTTACAAACTCCTAAGACAAGAACTGATGGACTGAAGTCCAAATCAGAAGTTAAAAAACTTCTGACTTTAGCGGGAATCGAACCCTGGACCTTCTGCATTGGAAGCAGATACGCTAACCACAAGACCAACGAGCTACACAATTATAATAAGTGATATTGTACATTCTTTATATTCCGCCCTCTTAGCAGTTTTTCTTAGGGAAATAGAAGACCTTTAATGACGTAATTATCAATTTTCCTGTACCAACTTAAGATTGACTTTTGTGGTTTGTGCAGTCGGTTGAGTCACAATGCAATAACCAAGAAGGGTTGACAAACATTTGACATAACTTATAATGGACGACTTGGACGTAGTCGTAATTGATGTGAAGTTTAACGCTGGGATACATAGAGTAACATACTGAAGATCAATCATAACAAATGCTGAAATCTAAAATTTTTAACATTTAAAATCTATGAAATTGTAATTATATTATACTGTTAATTAAAAATGTATGTTTACTTTTAAAATCAAACTTACTCTTGTGCGTGCGTTGATATAGTAGGTACATCAACAGTTTGATTTAGAGTCGTGATTTTAACCCGAATTTCCTGTGCTCGGTACCTACCCACTACGGCACGACAGTTCTGACTGAAATATTTTCCAAGGTTTCCTTCAGTCTTTAATGCGAATGCAAGGAACTGATTCCTTGGACATTCCCTTCACAATTGTCTAACCCAAAAATATCTAGTTAGATATAACAGAACATTAAAATTCCTAAAGGTTACAAATGGGCCCTTCCGCCCGGTGGCAACCACTCATTCCCCCCAGACCTAATTAAGACCTCCCTCAAACACTATCTAAATTCCCTCAAAGACCCACTAGCGACATCATCCCCAGACAAGTCATTCCACTCCTTATCAGTCCTTTCCAAGAAACTATACCAACCCAGATCCGTTCTTACTACTCTCCGCTGGAACTTACATAGATGATCCCCCCTACCCATGTAAAGCCCCTTCTAAGTATGTTCCCCCACCCCTATTTCCCCTAACTGCCCTGTAAGTATTGCACAACCAAACCTCCCTTCTCCTTCTCTCTAGGTATAAAGACTCCCAACCCAACTTTGCAGTGACACTGTCATATACACTCTCTACATTCCCCTTATCATCCTCCTCCCACCGCCACCGCCTAACCTTCCCCGTAACCCTTCTTGCCGCCCTACGTTGAACCTTCTCTATCTCCAAAACCTCCCCCAGCCTATACGGATCCCATGCAGCCACCCTATACTCCAGGACAGGTCTAACCACCACCTTACACGCCCGATATTTAACTCCCCGGCTGGCCCCTCTTAGATTTCTCATAACGAATCCCAAGGCCCCCTACCCCCTACCCAAATCCTCTGCCAACATCACCCCCTAAGTACTTACAAGCTCCTACTTTCTCCATAACAGCCCCCATTAAAGTGTTTGTCCTACCTTTCTTAACTAGAAACCAACCACCTTACTTTTACCTATGTTCAAAACCATTTTATGTGCTGTGACCCATTCCTCTATTACCCCCAGATCCGCCTGCAACAGCCTAACATCCTCAATTCCCCTTATTGCTCTATACAAAACACAATCATCTGCAAATAATCTTATCCTCGATGTTATTCCCCTCCCTATGTAATTTATACACATAATAAACAATAAAGGTCCTAACACTGAGCCCTGTGGTACCTCCGATATAACCTCTATACTATGTGACAAAGTACCCCCAACTCTAACCCTCTGAGACCAACCCCTCAAGAAATCCTTAACCCACCTCATCACTCCCTTATCCCCCACCATTGTTAACCTTCTCCATTAGCTAGTCGTGCGAGTGCGAGACCTTATCAAAAGCCGTTTCAAAATCAAGATGACAGCATCTTCTTCCCCCCACTGTCCAAAATGTCCCCGATATCCTGAACTTATCCTACCCGTAGAGTGTCACAAGAAAAACCCTCCCTGAAACCATGTTGAGTATCTGTGAACTACGCCTCCCCTTCCCATGAGTACCTAACATAGTCTGCAACTACCCTCTTAATAATTTTGCTCCCTACTGAAGTCAAACTAACTGGAGTATAATTTCCTATCGTACATCTATCGCCCCCCATATAAATTGGCACCACGAGTCCTTCCCTTCAACCCTCAGGAATCTTGCCCTCACTAAAAGACTTCCTACATACATCCCCCAAATACCTAAGCCTTACCATGGCATAACCCCTACCCTGAAGAGGGGCATGTATTGCACCCAGTGCAGTTTTCCCACATGAAATTTTTGGTAACAACTAATTTATACATGACAAGCTTATATTTTACGTAATCCTTATAGAATCGCAACACTAAACGGAATAACATACTTACCCTACGCAAGATGTCGGACCACCCCATATTGCACCGGTGCTCCTAGCTGTTACCAGCACGCCTCACACACTAAATCATACTCAACGAACGAGTGCGCGATACAAGCTTGACATGCGGTGGATGCGTTTAATAGATTTAGCAATTTAAACTAATTTAAAATTGCAACCAATTTAAGCTTGTTTGAGATTGCAGTAACATTTCCTATTACATTACTTCCGTGTATGTGATATTCCCTTTATTATTCAATTGCTTCAATGCCGTGCAGTTAAGTGACTGATAGCTCAGTTTCAATGTCATTCCATCATATTACGAATAGATTGAGCCTGGTCGGGTTATTATTTTAAATTGGTTCGCAATGCATGAGGTATATCATTGTACGTAGGAAACTGCCAAGTATCTCTTGACCCTCTTTAGGTGACAATCCCATTTGTCTGCCTCCGGTTACATAATGAACCCCTTCAATTCCTTCCCCTTTTTCTAGGCACTGACCTGCTTGCTACCTCGATGACGTTATGTAAAGTCATCAAATACAATTTCAACTAAAAACAAGTTTCCGGGAAATTTACGGATGGACCCAACCCTTTGATGTATAATGTTATTCATTTATTTATTTTAAATCTATCCTATTCAGATATAGAATCTGATTTATAAAGGTTTATAGAAACGGAAATTATGACATAAATAAAAAATACGATTGACGTTATTTTAATCGATCTTTTTGCATAAAAACATATTTATTTAAATTTCATTTGACAGGTCAACATGTATCTGCTCAGTATTCGAAGCACCTGAGATATGTGCATGGAGAGACTGGGGGAGAGAATGCAAGGACTTCACCAGCATTTGAGAGAATAATGTTCAATTGAGTTTAGTTAAGGTTTTGGGGAGGGAATGACCAAGGGTTATTTAGGGCTCAATCCCAAAACTGGTTTTTGGCTGAATACCGGAGGAAAATACTGCAGTAGGGATTTCATGTGGAGGGAGTTTTGGTTCTCATCTCAACCAAACACAAACTATCATAGGTTCGTTTTCTATCTGATGTAAGTATATTGGTGCCCGTATAAGGTTGTAAGTAAA
This sequence comes from Sweltsa coloradensis, assembly GCA_024449915.1. Lineage (NCBI taxonomy): Eukaryota > Metazoa > Arthropoda > Insecta > Plecoptera > Chloroperlidae > Sweltsa > Sweltsa coloradensis. The sequence goes on from JAMZAV010000053.1 coordinate 521,465, forward strand.
ATGATTTCATATTATGCTCGTATGAGGCTCCAGTGGTAACTTTACATCAGTTAAATATAGAACAGCGTTTGAGGATTGTGTAAAGGGAATTTCCAAGGGCTATTTGGCCGTGTTGAGTTGTAAATTAACGAAAGTAACGCACTTTCTTGTAACTTTTGTGGTAGCTTAATTAAGTTACTTTCAACTTTAAGTAACTTTAACTGATAAAGTTCTTATTTATGTATCTTTACCACACGTTACGTTATTTGTAAAGTTTGTTTTTGTCGTTAATATAATATTATACTTTTAGTTTCAACCATAACAAGCCAATGTGATTCACGACCTATAAGTATTTCCATCCTTAGAATAAACCTTAAAAATCTAGATTTCCTTTCGTCAAAACAAGTTTTGAACTCGTCAAAAAATCCCACCAAAATATAATTGAGATAGTTAAAAGTCAACATAACCTTGTAAGTAACTTTACATATTACATGTTTTAGTTACTCCTAAGTTACTTGCTAAGTAACCCAACTTAATCTAATTACTGTTTAGCAAGTAACTTAACTTTAAATCGAATTCTTTTTTTTAATTAACTTAGTCAAATCTGTTTTTGTAAGCATCAATGCAAGCACTTGGTTTTTGATTACGAGAAACCGTAGATAAAAAATCTTCAATAAGGATTGCCAGTAGGTAAATTTTGTACCAAGCCAGCAACCCCAAATCAGAGCTTTCTTCATACCCGGGCCGGGCCATCAATCGGTTATCCTTGGGCGGGTATTGTATATTATATCCTTGCTTAATGTTTAACAACGGTAGTATTTGTTAGGTAACACAATGACTGTTCCTATATGCCCGAGATTTATTGTATTTTATTATCTGTTATTTCGGAAGACACATTGCGAGATCTACTGGAGACTGGATGTTGACATAAGATGTTGACCTACCTTGAAGGCATTGGTTCTTACCACACGTCGTTTGCAGAGAATGACAATGATATGAATATTATATAAGTTTTTGAGGACGATGATATTTTTCCCATGTGCAATATTGTTTAAATTTGAATGAATGAAAAGTGAGTTTTTTGTGTGGCTCTTCCATACAGTGGTGGTGTCCCTGCTTCCAATGCAAAAGGTCCTGGTGCAACTCATGCTCCAAGCAGAATATGTTTCACTTAGACACTATTAGTTGTGACGTCACTCAACTTGTTGACCCTAGCAACGAGCAAAACCGACTCCAGACAAACTTTGCCGCCTGCAGTAACCAAAAACAGCAATACTTCACAGACTCCTCTTGAACATGATATTACGAAAATGAAAAGGTTTTGTATAATATTGTATTATAGACCTTTGATTATAAAAATACTAGAAGTCTTACAGTTTAAAGATACCTTTGGAAAGACTTCGTCTAAAATACTACCCATTGGTTTCTTATGGGAACGAAATCGTGTTTGAAGTGAAAACTGGCCGTTGCTATGCGTTGCCATGGGCGGCTATGATGGGATTTAGTCACACTCATAGTGTATATGGAGTCGATCGATTCTTGGCTTAGAAAAGTTGTAACATTTGGAGCCGTTCTAGCAAAGGTAGATAATAAATTCTATGTTGTTCCGAATTGTTGATTCTGGTACAGACCGCGGGTGGAGCCGTGCCCAACTCGTTTTGTTGGTGTTTCCTATGTTAAAACACCAGTCTCTAGATGGCCATTCTATTCCTGTATCTATTTTACCCCGGAGCTAAATCTTAACCCCTAGCCCACAACACTTTAGCTTGAACCAACCACTAGTCAGCGAGAGGTTATCACTGATCACGTTTGTTTGTTTATTACCCTTGGATATTTACACCTCTAGGTATTGTACAGGAATAAGCTTTTTAACTATGACTTTTGACCCCCTTTCTCTCCCAGACGTATTGCAACAGAAAGTTCTTAATTTTTATGCGGGTAAATTTTTAAACCTTTCAGTTTGACCCCAATTTTTTGCAATTTTTTTATGAATTAAAAAAAAATACATTTTGAGACGATTAAAAATACATGTCTGTTAAAAAGGCTAAAACCGGAAAACTATTGTAAGTCCCGGAAAAGTATAATACATTTGCTGTACTGCTGATATTTGAGATACACAAAATCTAAAATGAGCCAAAAATTCGGAAAAGAAAAATAGTTTAAGGAATGCATTTAAAATTTAAATTTCAACTAAAAATTAAGATTTTATTCAAAATCCAAAATTTAAAAAAAATGATTATAATCAATTTTAAAAATTTAGAAAAAAGTCCTTTAGAAAAAAATCGGAATTTTAATTGTTTTGTTACAATTAGCTCATTTAGACTAATTTAATTCGGTAATGAAAGGGTTAACTCCGCTTAAGGGTAAAATAGTTACAGAATCCCGCTCTCTGGGGGATAACTAGGAAATTAGGAAATTTCGTGTTTGGAATTGACTGTTCAATTCCAGCATTCGTCCTTTTGACTGAGAATACCCTTTAATAACCATGATTGCCGATGTCGGAAATCGATCGACGACCTCCTGAATTCGCATCACGCATACAACGCTTGATCTAAAGTTATCGTGTTTTGTTTCCCCTAGCTTCTGGGGCAATGCCCCCAGATCCACCCAACTGATCAAATGTATATTCTTAATTCCTAATATCAAAATGTGGAACGGTAAAGATATTTTCTCAAGGCCATATTCCGCCTCCAGACTGTCACGATTTCTAAGTTAGGAAACTGACATGCTCTTGACTTCCACAGACCCAGCCGTCCAGCTACTGAGCAAGCAAAAACCAGTCAGTGATCTTTATATTGGGGCATTATTGTTACACAATCTAACCTGGTTTGAGTTTTTCTTGCGGTAAGCGACTGAACGACCTTGGGTTTGGCTAAAAGGTCACACACTGAGTGATCTGATCTGAGCAACTTTCCCTTTGCTTCGCGTAGGTTTTAATTCATCTGGTGCGTGGGTCAATGATCTTAAAACCTGCGCTGGTTTTCTTGTATCAGTCCAGGTACAGAATCGGATTGGCTAATCTGATCCAAGACCTTCGTGTTTTGTTCATTGTAGTTAATTAATTATCATTGAGCAATCATTGATTTTATACAATCTTTTAAAAGTCTTTACTTGATTAGTTAGGTGCACATTTTAAAAACACCTATAAACTAAAAGCAAAAGCTTGAAATGGCAATTTCTAAAATATTGCATCAAAGGGATTTCAGAGTGGCTCAAATGATAAGGGTGCTGGTCCGAAGCGTTTGACCGTTGTTCACACTACGAGGACGCGTGCTCGAATCCCGCATAACGCATTTTTTGTAATTGTCCCCCACCCTCATCTAACACCACTCGTCGTCTCGAATAGCAACAATCGGTACAATCGGTACAAAATACCGTCATACGAAAAAATTCGCTGGAAAGACAATTGTAAAAAAAAAACTTTTTTCTCTCAGTCAGCCTCTAGAAAACCAGTTGAAAATTGATGTCACAAAAACACAACTACCTATGTTGAATGGTGTGCTTGGGCGAATTGAAGTTTGGAATTATTTTTAAAAAGGCGATATTTGCCGTGTACCGGATCAGAAAAGTTTGAAAAAAATAGTTTTGATTTTCTAATAGAGGCAATTTCAAAGCCATAACTATATTTTGACTTGGTAGCATATTTGGGAAAATAGAAAAACGCGGTCGAATAGTCTTAAGCAATTTACAAATCAAATCAAAATATTCGTAATTATTGTTTACACTAGTATGTTAAAAATTCACACTGTTCTTTATTTTAATATATTGCAGTATTATTGGCCCTTTTTCAAAAGTATTTTTCAGACTAAAGGGTTTATTTTTATTTTACAATTTTATTGTATTATTGTTTTGTCAAATGTAATGTTTTTGGTCTGGTAATCTGAAGTGGGGTAGAGCCAATCTAATAATAACTTTTCTTGTATAGACATTCGAAACGGATACATTTTTACCCTTTGAGTCCCCCGTCCATGGTATGGACATTAACTTTCTAAATTTCTATCCGGGTAAAAGATTTTTTTTTCAATTTGAGCCCTATTTTTATATATTTTTTTCCCGTGCAAATAAATACATTTTTCCCCATCCCGATTGGACGAAAAGTGCCTTTTTTAGAGAATATTGAAAATACAGACCTGCAAAAAGACTAAAAATGAAAAAAAATTGTTTGTTCCGAAAAAAATAATATATTTGTAGTATTGCTACTATTTGAGATCCAAAAATGAAAAATGTAAAACATGCAACAAATTCAGAAAAAATCTTGTTTTTGGAATGTACATTTAATTTAGATCTTTACCTAAATTAATCTTTAATTCAAAATCCAAAATTTCCTAAAATAAAATATTTGAAAAAAACTAAAAATCTAAGAAAAAAATAAATTTATGGAATTCAATCCAGAAATTACAAACTCCATCCCAGCGGGGTATCGAACCCCGGTCTCCCGCTGGGATATAAAATCAATTACACATACGAAAGTGTTTCCCGATTAATGAAATTGATAAATAAAAAAATTAGTATGTTGATATTATTGCCGAAAGTAACTTATTTTGACCAATTTAATTCTGTCCTGAAATGGTTTTAAACGTTATTTTCACCGACGGTGGCTTGGACTGTGCCTGCGTGGATCCCTCGGCCTCCCCTTTCACTCCCTGTAGCTAGGCAACACGCCGTACAGCCACGTAGCGCGTGTTGCATAGCCGTACGGCGCGAAGCCAAGCAAATATGAGCTGTAGCACTAGAAACTCGCGTTGCGTACGATTGACACGCTTTTCTTTGCTGATGATACAGAATGGTTTTAGTGACCTTGTGTGTCAAGAAGCGGCGCTAGCTTCACCCGAACTTGGCATATTAATACATGACACCTCCACCAACAACTAGACTTGAAAGCCCGAACATTTTGTGTCCCTCTTTACACTTGGCACCTCCTACAACAATGATATTTGAACACTGGAAAAACGTATATTATTTTATTTTTGTATTCTTTACGACCACATGGTGATAAAGTAGCTTTGCTCCCTTGTTTGGGTACTACCATACGGGGTGTTTGTTGACATATCATCCCTCATAGCCTAATGCCTGAATATAACGTATTTGGTGTCCCTCTTTATACTTGGCACCTCCTACAACAATGATATTTGAACACTGGAAAAACGTATATTATTTTATTTTTGTATTCTTTACGACCACATGGTGATAAAGTAGCTTTGCTCCCTTGTTTGGGTACTACCATACGGGGTGTTTGTTGACATATCATCCCTCATAGCCTAATGCCTGAATATAACGTATTTGGTGTCCCTCTTTATACTTGGCACCTCCTACAACAATGATATTTGAACACTGGAAAAACGTATATTATTTTATTTTTGTATTCTTTACGACCACATGGTGATAAAGTAGCTGTGCTCCCTTGTTTGGGTACTACCATACGGGGTGTTTGTTGACATATCACCCCTCATAGCCTAATGCCTGAATATAACGTATTTGGTGTCCCTCTTTATACTTGGCACCTCCTACAACAAGATATTTGAACACTGGAAAAACGTTTATTATTTTATTTTTGTATTCTTTACGACCACATGGTGATAAAGTAGCTTTGCTCCCTTGTTTGGGTACTACCATACGGGGTGTTTGTTGACATATCATCCCTCATAGCCTAAAGCCTATCGCCTTGATAAGCATATGCGCATCTCCCCACACCAATCGATCAGAATTGTTCAATGATCGTAAAACATAATACTAATTTAACTTCTGAATTTTTTACATCCAAGTCAAGGTCGATTAAAAAGTAATAACGTTTGCATTGGTTCATTTGTTATTGGTTTCTTTTGTAAGGCATTAGTTCACCTCAACAAAGATGTTGTTCAGGTTTTTGTGTTCTTAAAAATTATTCGAGAATATTCCATAGTTTACAATTGACACGAAACGCTATCATTTTCATATTAAATGCACCGTGAGCCAGTCCCAAAAGAATTCAAATTAATAACTTACTTCTCTCGCAGAGAGCGAGCTCGCATCAAGACACAATAATATGTACCCTGCATTCGAGTCGATTTGGACTCCGTTCTTTTGACCATGGGATATTAATAACAGTCATCTATGAGTTGTTAAATTTTGGAAATTCATTGAAAGTTTCGTCGTAGTAGTTTGACCGGAAATTGTACGAAATATCTAAACAAATCGTGAAAGTGAGATGACATATATTTCTTTGATTGTACTCAGAAACGTCAGCAGAAAAGTGAATCATCGGACAAAAACAAGTATTTTCTCGGAGAGTAGTCAGGTCAAATTGATAGTTTATCGCGCACAATACGCTCATCTGACTAGAAATGTAGGCATTTACCTCTTATATATTATTAGTTATGAGCATTACTTATTAATAATTAATAAATAATGACTTCATTAAAATATGCCAAACAATAGCGAAGGCTCACCGGTTATAGATATTAGCGCTGGTGTACAGAATCAGTAGATATTCACTTAAAAACACCATCGTCGTAGTTAATAACAATCCAAAGTAAAAACTTTCTATTCCACATAGCTAGCCTACAAAGTTTTACGTTTACTCCTTCCCGCTTTTTTATTGTGAAAAGACGTGTGGCGTCATAACCCTGTAGACAGCGATGTTTATGAATATCACGGTCTTCTAGATCACGAAGCAAAATTTACCGCTCGGCCGTTTACAAGTTATTGTTGACATTTACTTTATTAATGTTATCATAAAACCATTAATCGTAAAAAAAGTAGACACAAATTTGCAAATGTTATTTCTTCTTGTTACACAAATTATTGTTTATTAGTATACTTTCTTAATCATAAATAACGAAAATTTGATATTGTGGCTCGTGTCTTGTGGTTAGCGTATTGCTTCCAACGCAGAAGGTCCAGGGTTCGATTCCCGCCGAAGTTAGAAGTTTTTAACTTTGATTTGGACCAGTCCATCCGTTGTGTCTTAGGATTTGTAAACGTGACTTTGTGAGCCGTCCTAGCACGAAGACACATATTAGAATATCAAGTTTCTGATCACGAGCATTGTGATTCCTGGCGTTGTTGGCGTTGATTCTGGTGCCGCATGTCCATACCACTGATTGTTGAATTTCTTTATAAAATATCGATCTTGGTGTTAACGCTAATCGTCATTGCCGGAGGCCTTGCAGTGTTGGTTGTTGCTTTGTTTACGCCCACTGAAAATCATTGTTTATTGAGTGGTAGTATCTTAATCCAATTATTTTATTATTTATGTAATCGGTAACTGGCCCTGAATATAGTATAATAATAACAAACCTTGTGGATCTTCCCTATTGAGAGTGCAAGTGCGAGTGCTAGTGCGAATGTGAGTGTGAGTGGATGGGAGAGTAAACGTGTGTGTTTGTGTGACTGTGTTTATATTTATTTATTGGGCCAATAGAGGTAGAAAACGTAATCCAAAAGGATTCATTTTCTCGATAACGATAACCAAAGGAACATAATGTGACGGTAATAAAAGACGTTAAGAAATAACAAGAAAATTATAGTAATAAGATAAGCTTGGAACAAGAGCCTGAAGGGCTTCTTTCTTTTCGTCTGGATAGATGTAACTAAAATAAGAATAAGCTTTAATGGGATTTGTACGAATAGGGTTACCCTATCGATCGGTGTGTTTGTGAGTGTTAAGGTTTGTATTACCCAATCCTCGTGGATCTAACAACCAACGGATCTCAAGGGTTTGACATAATTGAAATTATTATAATTGATTCGAACCATGCACAACCGCAAATACATTATTATACTCTATGACGAATTTATAATGCAAGCATCTTAGCATTTACTCACTGACTTCGATTTCATCCAAAACTCGTAAGAAAGTAGGACCAAGTCTCCAACACAATATTGGGCCTAAAGATGGGAAACGCATACCGGAGTAGCATTTTCTCCGCGGCAAGCAGTATACTTCAGTTTCTACCAGCAGAGGTCACGTTTCTTAAGGTCTGTGTCACACTATCCAGTTAAACTAGTCCAGGATAATTCGGTGCGCTTTTGACGATAGCCGACATAATGTGACATAAAACCAACGGTTAAGACAGAATTTATGCAGGAATAAACACTGGGCATTTTCTCTCGGAGATGTGAACTGTGAGTGACTATCATGAGTAAATGGTTAAACAATGAAATAAAGGCTTAAAAGGTAATCCATCTTCAACGGACAGTGTGACACCTTGCTTTACTAGGATGTTTGTCGCTCACACCGCTGTCCGTTCAATCCCGTTTCGCGGAGCATGTTGCGTAGTGCGTTAGAAACGGACAGGTTACCGTCGCATTTAAACCATGTACCGTCCAAACTCCCGAAAGAGGCCATCCACTTTCATGGGACCGTCGAACGGGATAGAGTAGTATTCCGCCTAAGATCCTCGTATTCTCACTTCTAATGATCGACCTTGGAAACTTAGCGAAACGGCGGACTGCTTATTTGCTAAGGCTGCGCGGGTAAAGTGCACACTATCAGGTTTCAGATGATTGCAGCTAATCGATTACTAATATCATAATCACATTTTGGGAAGAAGGTTGGTGAAGAACCGTTCTATTGATATCCACACTCGGTTGCAAAGAATAATCAAACGATCATCGCGAGACATTGAGACATGAAAGTCGAAAAATGGAAAATCCAAAACGTAAGTTTTCAAAATATTTCACGAAAATCTACTCAAATCAATGAATGAATAAAGAACTCTCGTAGAATGTTTCTCTAACGTTCACTTAATGATGTAAAATATGCAATATGTTATCAACCGTTCACCCTACTCGCCTCAGCGCTTGCCTCAGCGACTCCTTTGTGTGTGAGGGGGTGGGAGTGGGGGGGGGGGTGGGGGGGGGGTGAAACAGGGTCTGATCCTAACATGAACGGTTTGTCTTAGGTAAACATTGGAGATAAATGATTGGATTGGTAGTGGCCTTAAGAAAGGTCGCATGAGCTTGGCCCAATTCAAATGCGCGCGCTCAGGTGTTGACAATTGCAGCTGAACGGTTGGAAAAATCATTACCAATTTTAGCATGAATGTTAATAGAGTTCATTTATATTGATATCCACACTTTGTTGCCAAGAATTAGCATTTAAAAATCAATGCGAGAGGTAAACGTGAAAAAAAATAGAAAATCGAAAACATAGATTTTATTTCAGGAAATTCCCTCCAAACCGTTTATCTTACGATAAAACCAAATTAACGTGCGCGTTCACATGGAATTAATTAAACGTTGATATCCAATATGAAAATATATTCCCGAAATTCCCCAAAATTGAGTGAATTGCGGAGATTTCGAATTCACATCTTCTTTAAATTTAAACTCGATAAATTAATTTAGAAATACGCGTACTGGATCTCATATATTAATCCTTTATTAACGTTGTTGGGAGATATGATACTGGTGATATTAACCGTTTACCCGGAAACACCTGAAAAGTGAGCGCTTAAACTCGTCTCCGCGCCAGCCTCAGCGACTCCTCTTAATTGAACGGGCTTGTTCTGCGTATGCTAGCGGTGAGCCATCTCGTTGGTTATTATTAGCGTTATAAAACTATCTCGGCAATGTAATGTTTATTTTGCCACTCTGATGACCACGTCTCCCGGTTCAACCTAAAAGAGACTTTAATTGAGCTGATTAACAAGATAAGAAACGCTTAAGGTGGATGTGGATGTGGCGAGAGTGAAGAAAGAGTGAACAAAACTTCTAGGCTTTCCTCCATGGAAAGCGGTGAATACCCATTTATTACACGGCCATTTATTTCGACGAATCTTTTAAGTTTTCTAAAATATTCTTTAAAGAAAACGCCTGGTGGGTCTAAGTTATGCGTTCTCAAAATTAGGTCAACATCGACAATCATAAATAAATCATATGCCGGAGAAAAAACTTTTGTAGACTAAAAACTCTCTTTATTTGTTCTTCGCTGGTGTCAATTAATTCTTTGAGTTATAACTCTAATATCATTATTATTATTATTAGGCTTAAACTGCTGAGCTGATTCTTGATTTAAATATATCGGTTTAAGTACCAACAAAATTAAATTACATTGCGTACTAAATTGAGTTCGCCTATATGTACATTATGACGTACCAATATTATGCAAGAATATGTGCTTTTATTATTTGTATCAAGGCCCTCTGGTGATACGGAGGCAGAATTAAAATAATTTTATTTGTGGCTTTTACTAAGGGTTATTAACCCTTTTAGTCTCCGTGGCGCCACCTCAATTGTGTACATGGCGTTTTAATTTTAATTTAATTTTTTCCTCGTTCTAACTTAAATGCTGGTACAAAATAGGGGTTTTCAATTATACCTCGATTTTTTTAAATTTAATTTTGATTAATTAAACAAAGGCCAATGGTACAAATGGTACCTTTTTAATAGAAAATTGAACATACACAAATACAAAAAACAGCTAACAACGGGAAAAATCTGGTTTGTCCCGGAAATTTGATCCAAAATATGTTAAAAAATTCCAGAAAAATATAGTTTTAGGTGTGCACTTATAATTTACATTTTTAATTTAAATGTAGCTTTAATTCAAAATCCAAAATTTCCCAAAATTTCGAATAAAAATATTTAAAAAATACTAAAAATCTTGGAAAAAACGCCTAACTTGATTTTTTATCGTCAAATTACCTAATTAGTATGGAAAAAATAAAGTACTGAAAGTTAAAGATTTTAAACGATTCCCGAGTAACAAGATGAGTGTCAATGACAATTCCGACTGATAATGCCAACGAAGTGCGGAATAGAATCGATTCTTCGTAATGCATCAACCACTCTGAAAAGTTAGTTTATGGCCGTCTGACGCACGTGGCTATGTATCTCCATTAGTAAAATCACCTGCACAAGAGCCGATCTAGACGTTTTTGAGTCCCAGTCGGAATAATCTTGAATTACATCCTCTTTCTTATTAGTCCCCATTCATCTATAACGTAATGCATTTTATTTTGATGAGAATCATTCGGTGGCATCACAATTCCCCTACCCGAAAGATTTAGACCTACAAGTTCTGATAGTGAAGTATGCTGCTTCGAATCCCGACTTCAGCAATAGTGCCTGAAGATATTTCTTCATATATGCTACTCGCCCATATTGTCACATTCGCGTAGCATCATCCAGAGAAATATCGTCGTCAGCGACGTAGCAGACGTTGAGTTATAGTCACACCTATAGAAGTAGCTCACACGATACACGCGAGGTTCGAATTGTGGAGGTACCGGCTCGATCCTGACCACTGGCAATCCTCTATCTGTTTCTGGTTAGGCATCTGAAGAAAGCAAAGTTGTCCTTGATCATGTTATGTAGGACTTTAATTTAGATAATATGAAATTTATTACTTTCAGATTTATTGATTGGATTGAATATTGCTTAACATCTCATATTAATGCACTTTGGCTATTTGAGACGATGTGTGGTGATAGATGAGGATGAAGTATGAACAGAAGGGAGGAGGGGAAACCCGGTACCGGCACGTAGCCTACTCCTTTCGAAAAGTACCAAGGGGACCAACAGCTTTAACGTCCCATCCGAAAGGACGGTGGAACCTTGACAGTCATATAGGTTCCTCCACTAACCCGGACTGCCGAGCAGACGTCGAGGAGAACAAAGCCGTTACACTAGCTCTCGAACCCTCCATCTGCTCTAACCATCACCCTACGGGATGACAAGCAACATCAAAAGTTGCTACCACATATAGTTAAGCTGAGGCATCGTAAGGCTATAAAAACGTCTACACCTTTCCAATACTTATCCTACATCTTGCCCACATATAACCTACACTTTGCTTTCGCCTTGCATAAATAAATCCTACACTTTTCCCACGCTTTGCCTACAACTCGCCCGCACTTTGCCAGCAAGTCGGGAAAATGTTTTTGGGTTTGATTTCCACCACCGGTATGATATTAAAATATGTTCCTTATTTCATGTCAATCTTCTCACAACTTCAATACACAAATATACCGTTTCACCAATAATTGGGCACATTTCGTTGGTATACTTCCATAATGTACATAATTCACTTGCCTATTTGAAAAAAGTATAGTTTTTCTTAAAGATTACGTTGGCCAACAGTCATAACATTCCAACATAAATCTCGTATTATACAGGTATTGTTGTGATTTGAAACACCTCCATGCTACCATTATACTACATAACTTGTTTTAACAGTTATTGCTATCAATCAGTTGCTGCACAACATAAAGTTTATCACTATTGTCATTGATGATAATCAATCTATGATTGTATTTGAGAAAAAGTGTTTGTCTTCTTACCGCCATAAGCGAAAGTAAAACAATTGTATTTCTTTTCAGTGTAAGTACTTACATATTTTATTACTCCGAGGTCACCTGTCAGAGATTTGAAACTGTATGCGCGGGAAAGAAATCGTTCCAAAGTTCAAACACGAGATCACAAACGGTTCACTGCACACGTGTTCACAACTACACTCGTAGGCTCTTTAGCCTTATTGGGCCCATTTCAAGGTGAGGATACAGTTTCGCACGGGTGTCTTAACAAACTATTCGCTTTGCACTTGTGTTTTTCATGTTGTGCTTTCCCCTCCTAACCCCTCCTTCCTCAACGAACTCTCTCTCTCTACAGCTAGAGCTTGTTTGTTGGTTAGGCCTAGACACTTTCCAAATCACGCACCTCTTTCGATTACATATGGTATAGCTAGCTCGTGCGTTACTGACGCATCAGATGCGTACAACTCTTAACAGCCTGAGGTGACACGAAACTATTAGCGCATTTACAATTAGCATGTTATTATTGGAATTTCGAGTGTAACTATCATTACTTTTACTTTAACGATGATGTTAATTTATTGTTGTCGTCTTAATACAAAAGTCGTTGTAATTTTTGCTTACGGACGTACGATCCCAGTGTTATTAATATTGTTATTCACATCACAAAACACATGTTTTTCTGGACGTTTCGCCGCGTCAAGCATTATTATTATTAGTCGAAAACATTTATTATTTGCAATGTTTTTATTGAAAGCCGCCAAAGCTTAAAATGTTAGCATTTTTTTTTTAATACCTCGCTAAATATCACTGCCAATATCTGTGATAATGCAGTTTAACAATCTTCATTTTGTGATTCTGTTCAATATTTTTTTATTATTCTATTTTTTTAATCAATAACATTACTAGAGAAATCAAATATTTTACGAGTTATTTCGCTGTGTTTGCTAACAAAAGCTAACGTTTCGATACGACTGTGCTTTTGAGGCACACGGAACAGTCTTACATTTGACCGAAACTTTAGGTTTTGTATAATTAAAGCGAACACGGCTAAATGACTCGTAAAATATTTGATTTCTGTGAAAGCATCAATAATGAAATATTATTATTCGGGAAAATATGGAAAAACATGTTCTGCGAACAAGTGATCTGGACTCTAAATTGAGAATTGAAGTAAACATGAATTTCTGCTTCATTTAATTGCGTCTCTCATACGCAGTATAGTGCACGTCATCCAAATAAATATAAATACATTTTGTATAAGAAACCTGTAAGGGACAATTTTCCCCTCTTTGGGTGAATTAAAAGGATGTGGGATATTTTGATTGGAATATTATTAGTAAACCCAATTATATTTTCTTGTAGAAAGATAAAACCCTTCACAACTCTATTATAAGGATATTGTATTATCACGTGCAACATATGAGCTACCTCTAGCGATTATCATTTTAATAAAACCAGGTAGCACAATACCCATATAGCCTACTTATTGTCTGCCTATTAGACCAGAGCGTGCCTCATGTTTTGAATAGCACTACTCACTCACTCACACGTAACGTAACGTATACCACGTTGGTAGCGCACGTGTGCGTAGATCCGTATCACCTAATAAATCCTGACATTGCTCGTGTAACTGAACTGTAATAACATTACTGTACGTTATAGACATATCGAGTACTTGCAAGAATACTCACTTTCTCCGCTAGAACTCACTTACCCGACATCTAGTGCAGGCATGCTCGAGATTACGCAATACTTGGCAACATGGGCGTGTAGAAGATCTGGCATAATATCACTTTAGTTCCGTGGTCATTTGACCATGGTAATGAGACGAATTATTTATTATATCCTGTTGGCGTATACTTGTGTTTTAACCGATAGAGGTTGCTCATGCGTAGAGCGTAGGACTTTGATTCGGGAGGTCATAAGTTCGATCAGTCATAGGGAATCCCGACGGAAAGTTTATCCGAGGGGGGATGGGGACCTGTTAAATACTCCATGGACAACCCTTTACAATAATACCTTAATCACCTATATAGTTTGTCACCTGAAGAGGGCCATACCGGATAAAACTGAATTTTACCTTAAAGGGAGCATACTTTCGAAAACGTTGAACAAAATGCATATGGCATTAATTTTGTGTATACTTGTGGCTAGTGATGCAAAATTTCCATTAATTTTTTGGTGAAAATTTCCGGAAATATTCCCGGAAACATTTCCGGGGGAAAAATTGAAAGGTAACTTTATGCTCCAGGGCTGTCTAAAGGGTATAAAAACCTCAATTTGAGGATTAGCGGATAATATGGGATAGCCCTGGTCCCTGAGGTACAACGTTACACCTAGAGTTAAAATATTTTTTTAAAGAATGTCATATGAAAGAGCAGAATTTTTCAGATTTTTTTATTAACAGACATTTTTACTAATTTTGCACTAATTTACCAATATTTCGATCTAAACGCCCCCAAGATAACGAGTGCATGCACTGCCTCTTTAAAAAATGGAAAACATTCCGGAAATTTTCTAGGAAATTACTTTTCGAAACATTTCCGGTTTACATCCCTTAGTGTGGCATCAACAATAATAGAACGATGAACGCAAAGGAAAATCGTTAGTTGGGGAATTGGTTCTTTAAACAAAAATACATCATTGTTCTGTACATGAATTGGCAAGGGTTAACACTATATTGTGCAATCTGTGCATGACTTTTCCAAAGCACTTATTATTTATTAATATTATTGTTATTATTATTATTATTATTATTATTATTATTATTATTATTATTATTATTATTATTATTATTATTAATATTATTGTTATTATTTCCCCTCTATAAAGAAGACTTAGTTTTTCACACAAAAAATTAATAGCTTGTTTAATATGTAATTGTGATTAAAATAGAAATATTGTCACCCGAATCAGCTGAAACGAAATGTTTTTCTCAAATATATTGCGTTTCTAATTTTACACTAATAAGCAATCATTGGAATTAAAACCAACACGTCGCACTAAATCAAGTCTGACAAGTCTGACAATATTTATTTTCTCAATATTTTAGTCATTGGGTTGATAAAAGGGTACTGGGTCTTTGTCGACCATGAATGAAGTTACAGGGTGAGAGATTTTACTTCTAGGCTAAACCAAAGCTGGTCTCAAGTTGTGGAAACCTTGGCTCATAGTGTGTGAAACCAACCAAATAAAGTTGTCAGAATGGGCAATTCTTTAACACAAAACAAAGTTGTGTTTAGAATTAATGAGTTATAAAAAAAAGTAAACATATTTTATAATTATTCCCGGTGGGTGGGATCGAACGTGGGACCTTCGAATTCAAGTCATGACTTGTTACCGTATTGGTTACCACTATTAGTATTAAGAATGTCCCTTTCAAATACCATAATTGGAAACTTTTTCCATACTAGTGTTTACTTTCTACTAAACACCTGAAAACTTCTTGAACTTTTTATGTTGTCTAGCGTTCTTGAGCTAATTTTATTAATACTTAAATTTCTTACTTTTTTTAATTGTGATGGTAATCTTGAATCGTACAAGAGAGAATCTTCCTATGTGTGAATGCCGATGCAAGTCAGCAATGTGTTATTTTTTGTATAAATGTTCAGTATAATATTTCAATAAATGATTGATATTACGGGGGAATTATGCTTGTTGGTTTGTGAGTGATCCTGTTTTTCAAACAAGTTTCTATTTACTTTTTGTTTTATGTTTTCATTAAATCTATAAATCTCAGGTTAATCCACTCATCCCATGTAAATATTACAAAGGCATGGGTACGGGAGTACCCAAAATAGGGAGCGAAGCTACTCAATCAACAGATTGTCGACAGAGAACACAAAAATGAAATCTTATCGTATTCTTTTGGTGGAGGTGCCGGGAAAACAAAAGTGAATTCTTTAAATAAGTCTACCTCAGCCTGACTCTCGTGGTCACCAAAAGCAATATATAAGTTGTCATCTTGCAATAATTAAGTTATTGTTTTTTGGTTTGTCACGTATTAGATTTTTTTATTTTGCCTGACGTTTCGAATGGATTTTACCAATCTTTGTCAAAGACAGTAAAGCAACATAAACAAATAAAAAACACTTCTAACACATACAAACAGTCACGAAAACCTCAGTAAGTATATATATATATACATATTAGTACTTTAGACAGAAATTAAAAAAGTGGCTACACCGGGGATCGAACCCGGGACCTTAGCTTACCGGGCTGTGCTCTTACCAACTGAGCTATGCGGCCACCAATTTAAAACTGTCTAATTTTTGGTCTGTTTTGTACAATGTTAATAATAAGTTCCCGGGTTCGATCCCCGGTGTAGTCACTTTTTTAATTTCTGTCTAAAGTACTAAGCCCTACATATCAACGTCATAGTCGCCTACTATAAAACCAAAGTTAAACATATATATATAATGAACGAGGTTAAAGTTAACAAACAAGACAATACCGAATAATATAAAAGACAAAACAAGTCACTGCAACTGGTCAGCATTACATTTCAGATCTTTGCGATGACCTTGGTGAACGCCTGTTAAGGTCCTCGCAAAGATCTGAAATGTAATGCTGACCATGCAGTTGCAGTGACTTGTTTTGTCTTTTATATTATTCGTTATTGTCTTGTTTGTTTACTATATGTATTTTAATTTGTAAGTTGTTAACTTGATAACGGGCAGGGAGATCTGCCCGAAACGTTGGTAATTAAACATATATATATTTATATATATATTGTGTTTTACTTTGGTTTTTATAGTAGGCGACTATAACGCTGTTATGATAGTATTATAGACAGAATTTAAAAATGATACTACACCGGGGATTTAACCCGGGACCTTGTCGCCTGTTAAACATCATATAACATCATATATCCCAACTCTAGGGTTATAGAGATAGTTTGCATTTCTCAATTTAAACATGGCGTCTTCTTAGCTCAGTCATGGTTAGATCAGGGCCCGACAGCCAAGGTCCCTGGTTCAATCCCCGGTTAACGCACTTTTTTAATTTCTGTTATTAAAACAATCATGTGCCTATATTATATATATCATTTTTGTTGAACGGCGATGCCAATGAAAATACGCATTTTAATCGGAGGTGTTCTTTGGTTTTAAATGTGCTACTCTACGTGATACACGTACTCCCACGAATTAAAAAAATAAAAAAATAAATAAAAAATAAATAACAGACACAGACAGACGGACCGACATGAGCCTAATGCAAAATATAAAGGGAGTTTCGCTCTTTAATATATCGAAAGATAACCTTAAATAAGTAAAGCTATACTTGAAGACCCTCGCCAATTAGAACCAGACATCTAAGTAAGAGAAAACGACATTATTATTGGGAATGAAAGTCAAGCTTGGCCTGAAAGCGAGCCTAAATGATCTCTTGACATCTCACCTGCAGGCTCGTCTTATGCAGGGAGCCAAGGTGTTACGCAAATGGTGTTAAAAAGAGGGAAAGCTAGGCTGTGTGAGTGAATCATTATTGTGACATGCCCTTTTGTTATTGACCCTTTTAAGTTGATCTTTTAACATCAGATCTAACTTGGTATAAGTGTCGGTCATTCCACTTTCTAGCAATTAACTCACCTTCATTTTTTCTAGCTTTAAGTATGAAATAAGTTATAACTACTTCACACATGCAGCAAAAACTGCAGGGAACTTAATCATAATATATTATTCTGATTGGTGATGTATGCACTTTAACGTGGCGTAATCCGCTGTTAGGTAAATCAACCTTGTAATATTGCATTTGAAAGCGGATAGTAGATGGCTTTGCACCTGATTACGTAACTCGTGCACTCAACATTGTCGAGTTGCATTGCCTCAAGTACAGCTATTTGGGCGTGGAACTGTAAGAACGCACGCCGGGAATATCGATGTGGTCTTGATGCCAGTCACTTAATTTCCTAGACGTCGTCTGTCAAAGCTCAAAACTCGAAACTCCGTTATTTCATTATATATATATGTTTATTATTGAATAAGAAGACGTTTAGAGTAAAAAAGACATTCAACTAAAGTGGAAATTTATTTCGACATAATTTCTTCTTCATTTCTTCCCTGCCTAGTTGGATACTTTCATTTCTGGGATATTCTATTAACATGATAGCTGTAGGCTAAGTAAACATTCGCCATTGCGTTTGGAATAATCTAATCGAAATTTTCTTTTGGATGTCTTTGTTCATGGTTCTTTGATTATTTTATTTGTATTTGCAAGGATGTCACATTTTCATTTCATTGTATTATAATATTTCATCAACTTGACTTTTAAACCCATCTGTGTCATTGTAGATTGACAAGTCTTACATTTAACTTTCCAATAGATGAACATTACCAATGTTATTTGTTTATATTTAATTTTATAAATCGGTTTAATATTAATATAGTTGCATAACTATTAGTCTGTGGGCCGCACAACCACGTAACCTTTCTTCGAGTATCCGTTTAATTTTAATTTGTTTTATTTTACTTCGAGATTAATATTTTGTGGTCACTTAAGCCTACTCGTTGAGCCACCAATGGTAAAAATTAACTCCGATTGAGGCTCGAACACAGGTTAGTACCGGTGCTTTAACCCTCCGTCACTCGCGCGGAATTTCTTAACACCATCCCTCGCGTGGGGTTTGTCAAACCCCAAATTATTTTGGGCTGTAATTAGTGCAGAAGTATGTTTTGGATATTTCTGTCTGTGCTCATATGATTTGTGGAACTACTATGTAGGTGGTTTTTACTGGGAGGACAGTGAAATAAAATGACAATGAACCTTTTTGTATGAAATATTATTTTATTGTATTTTTTAGATTTAAAAAATGGACATTTTTAAAATATTCAAAAAAGGTGTCCAAATAATGCAATTTTAAGTTTTGTTTCACTTTTTAGTAATAAAGATGAACCAGTTAGTAAATTGCAAGAAGAATTTTTTCCAAAATTCCAAAATTTTAAAATTTAAGCCAAAATAGCATTGAGTTTCCCTATGCTGTTACTGTAACGTGATCACTCGCGTGGGGTTTCAGAAACCCCAGCCAAGTTTAGACCGGCAATATAACGACACTAAAAGCCCTAATGATTAGAGGGTTACAAATTTCGCTAACAGATAAAGTGACTTGAAGGTACTGAAATCTAGAGTCCGTAAAACAGTCCGATGCAGAGAAACAGAGTCGAATGTAGACCCTGGGGTTTGCAGAACCCCACGCGAGTGACGGAGGGTTAAGCTTGCCTTTTACTTCACAAGACAAATTATAGTATATATTTCTTTAATTTTGAATTGTATGTGTTTGAATCTTTTACTTTTAAATCGTTTTTGTCGCTTATTGCATTTGTCTCTTGCTCTCTTATTTTCCATCACACTTACAGTGGCTTTCATAGTTCGTTATTAAATATGTTTCTTTAAAATTTCCTTTGTAATCAAATATGAGAATTAATGAGAATTAAATATGAGAATATGAGAAATTGAAAAATAAACCCTCGTTCAAACCTGCGTTATGTAATGACATTATAAATACGGTTTAGTTGGTCTGCACTTCAAAGGCAGCAGAATCGTTGCAGTTCTGTTCCAATCTACTCGGATATACAATGTTCCAATGTATTATGAAGTTAACCGTCTCGGTAGCTTAGGGGTAATGCATCCGACCGGCAATCGGGAGACCGGGATTTGATACCCCACTGATATGAATTTTCTAAATTCTGGATTGATTTCCATTTTTCCAATATTATTATGAATTTAAGGTAACTGTGTAAGTAATGTTCAAGGGTTCATTAAGGGGATTCAGCCCTTACATTCGCCTACTTTGTCTCATAGCTAATAATGAATAAATGTATACTCGAAACGTAAATGGTTCATGACTTTTATCATGTTATAGTCAGAACACGTATTTATTTATTTTTTGCTGTCCGACAGATTCGAAATATTTGAAAATGTTTGTTTTACTTTCTAGGATGTGTTATGAAAAGTGCTATGATCGGTGCCTCCCTATTTCATTCTTACTTAATTGTGTAAAATATCATACGTATGTGGTTGAAATTGGCTGATTTATCTGAAAACTGGTATGATAAGTATGCCTGCCTCATCGACTGACTAAAATGAAGGTAAAAACATTCAGTCAGGCTTGGTGATGACGGGAATAGAACTTGCGACCTCCAGAAACAATGATACGCGTTGCGCTTGACCTATCTCTGTCAATACATCCTTGCAATAACTATACATCACTTTTAGGCATCAGAGTGACTACCAATGTACAGATAGGCAGTACTAGAAACTTAACGTCTAAAAGAATATTATGTCTTATCTACGTATTCTGAAACTAAAAACCGAGTTGATCTCTCCATTCTAGCGAAATTACCGTTGTATTTACTCAATCATATTCCCAGTTAAAGGATGATTAATTAAGAAAAAGTTAACTGTTTTAATTCCTTGGTGATAATTTTTACAGTAAAATCCCTGTCTTCACACTTCTTTCCATTTTCTGTTCTTCTTTCACGTTCATATATTGTTGATAATTGTAAATGTAAAATTGTTTCTTGTTTGTAATTCCTATATTATTTAAATCATTGGTGTTGACACTTATATTATCATTGAAACCGGTATTGTATTAGCTTTGGATGGTATGTTTACTTTGGGTATGTCTCTTGGCTATATTAAATTTTTAATTTTTTGTAAATAAAACTCCAGCTCTTGATTAGAAATTGCAAATTATTTTCAAATCAACAACTAACAACACTCTTTACGCTACAGCCATTTACTAATTGTATAACTACTTACTGTGACTATTATCAGGAGCAGACAGTTGACAGAACTTTTATCACGTTTCTCAATTTGATTTATAGAGTAATACTCCCGTAGATGTATTTGTTAATTGTGTATACAATTCAGAAATTACAAAATCTATCCCATTCCCGACCATCCTTCACATCCATTAAGATCTATACTGCTTCAACAATTCAGAAGTTAAAAGTTACCGACCGGTGGTCTATAGTTGGCTACGGCGCCTACCTGGAAAGTGGAAGACCCGGGTTCAAACTCCGGTCGGGATAGA
Source organism: Sweltsa coloradensis (assembly GCA_024449915.1). Taxonomy (NCBI): domain Eukaryota; kingdom Metazoa; phylum Arthropoda; class Insecta; order Plecoptera; family Chloroperlidae; genus Sweltsa; species Sweltsa coloradensis. Next base: position 542,714 of record JAMZAV010000053.1, read on the forward strand.
TCTTTTTATTTCTGGATTGTATTGAAAAATTAACAAATACACCTTCGGAAGTATTTACTGATCAATGCAATAAATTAAAAAATAAAAAACTCGCTTATACCTGCGTATGACATCATAACATATAATTAGTTTGATCAGTTCCAAGACAGCAGATTCGTTGCAGTGCAGCACTGTTCCATCCATTCAGCTATATGCAGCAGCAATTCAGAGGTTAATAAAGTAATAACTTACTGTGCCGGTGGTATAATTGGTAAGGCGCCCATCCGGAAAGTGGTAGATCAGGGTTCATACCCCGGTCGGGATAGATCTTTTAATTTATGTTGTACATTGTTGTTTGTGTAAATGTATAATCTTGTATATGTACTACTATGAAGATGGTACGTGTAGGTCTTACTTGAGATATCGTATTTTACGATCCAAGTATAATGTACTTTTAGAACAATAATTAATAATTATAATAATAATGATGTTAGTGAAAACAATTCAATTTAAGAAATGTCATTAATTTTGATGGTTGATTATTTCAGTAATTCATAATTATAGTTATGCGTGCAGCACAATTAATTGAATATGTGTTGAATGCTCTGCTCTTTCAATTTCAATTACAATAAGTTTGTTTTTTTACTACTAAGAAAATGAAAATAATTATTAGTTTATGGGATTCTCATTCGTTTCAGATTTGGCGATATTGCATTCTTTATAATTGCATTGCGATCTCTCAATCCACAAATACCATACAAAATATTCGGCATTAAACGCTAATTTCAGAATATAATAATCACAAAAACATGACAGTGACAACATGATTCTGTTTTTTATTTACTATTAACAGGGTTTTGGAAAAGGTATTTCAGTAAAAGTTTACACACAAGATTCGTTGTTAAAAATTACTTATATTTTTCTTTACAATTGAGTAAATTTGAACAACTCACATTTTACTAAAAACCTTTTAAAAATATGGCAGTAACAATAAAAACTGCCTGAATAGAAAAATGTTGCTCGACCACCGTTTATGTACAATAGGTTGTTGCAAAATGAGCATAAGCTATTTTCCACTATTCAGAAATAAATACATCTCAATTCCAGTACAAAACTATTATAAAAGTTTAGGTTTAGCTGTGAGTAAACTTAAAACTCATCATATTTCACAATTCGTTCCAACTACTAATTAAAATCTTAATTTACATTGTTTACTTTAGGGAAACTTCTGCAAGTTTTGTCTCCAGGCCATGGGAATACTCCGGGTTTTTGAATAAGAGCCTTCCATCCCTCAATGTGTTTCTCATAGTGTAATCAGAGGATGGTGAACGCTTGTGTTCGAAGCCCCAAGTGTTCCGATCCATGTACTCCTAGAGCTGCTAGAAGTCTTGACAAGCGCTCATATCAGCTAGAAGTCTGGATTAATCGGCTGGATCTCTTAGCATTCCCGAAATATTAATTTTATACTTCTTCTAGAGCATAGAGTTCTGACGCATGCTTTGTGAATTCTTATTAAATCTAATGAATATTAAGAACTTCAAGAACTTTGACGTATGGTTTTAAGAGTTCTAACCGTTCTAAAGCAAGTTTTGAGTTTTTGAGAGTTTGTTCGAGGTCTTAAGTATGTTTAGAACTGCTTTGAACCCTCTACTTTAAGCGTTTCCAAGAGATATAACTTTTGTTTCGATCTACTATGAACCCTGAAGTTAATTTAAATGTCAGAGTGCATAATGGTTCTAATGTTTGTTTTGATTTACTATGACCCTATAACTAACTTCAGTCATAAAAGGTTCTGCCTTTGTTTAGATCTACTATGAACTCTAAAGTTAGCTTGATAATCAGAGTGAGTAAGGGTTCTGCCTTCGTTTAGATCTGCTATAAACTCTAAAGTTAGCTTGATAATCAGAGTGAGTAAGGGTTCTTACGGTTGTTAACTTGTTTCGATATACTATTAACCCCAAGTTAACTTAAGTGTGCATAAGAGATATAACACATGTGTATGCTCTCTAAGAACCCTAGTTATTGTTTGTTTTGAAAGTTCTCTCTTGTGTATAGCTCATAGATTCAGAGTTGTTCGAACCTTGGCATAAATCCTCTGAACTCTGATGAGTTCCAACTCATGTTTTGAATATCGAAGGAGTTCCGACCATGCGTCTAGTTTTTATTGAAGTTCTGGGAGGGTTGTAAGTTGTTTATCTATGCGCTGCTCTAGGGGGTTGTAAGTTGTTGACCTATGCGGCTGCGGCGCCGCCACCAAGTCGTCCTAGGAGCCCTCCAGTCAGGGATGAGAATAACGATTTGAACACGTTGAATTTCGCCTGTAAAACACAAACAATCAGACATCTGACACTTTCTATACAAGTTAGCACATTTTAAACACTTATTGCAGTATCATTTCAATTTAAACAGAGGCAATGCGGCTTTGTTGTACATTTTCCACCTTTTCTCTAAAGATTTATCTAGAACACATATGAAATTAGATTCTGTTTTTGAAAAATTTAAAGTTTCTTGAAAGTTAGTCATTAACTGAAAATTTAAACATGGTTCTCAACAATTAAAATTTGACAATAATAAAATATCCATTAGATTAAAATTAATTTTCAAAGAATTGTAAGCCCTTTTTCAATATATTAATTATCTGAAATTTGAAACATGATTATCATCAAACAAATGAAAACAATATGACAATGTTCCGGGAAACTCTTAGAAGTCACGTATGTTCAGTCTCTCATCATTGCATCCACACACACACACACACACACACACATCTCACCCCAACTCAGACCCCTTACCTCAATGTCTCAGACATTATACTCACTTTCAGTACGGAGGAGACTGTGTTTGTGATCGTCCCGATCACGTCTCCCGCACCACTCTTGCCGATCAGATCGTCGTACTGAAATAGAGGCAACCAATCAGAAGCCAGATAACACATTTTACAATTAGTTTCAAACTTATAGAATGACAGTTACCTATTTCTGTAGCTTTGCATAGTAGTCAAACAAGAATATACAAACATTCACATTCCCATAGAGTTCATAAAAAGGAAAAAAAAACATTGACGATTTTGAATTGGTTACCGAATTTCGTAACTTAAAAGTTAGTATATTTATCAAATTGTTTCTTAACCTTGCTAAGGTTAAAGGGACAATGAAGACGAATTTCCTTTCATTTTTTGATTACTTTGCAAAGATAATACTTAAATGTGAATTTATACTGTAATTCTTCCATGCATAATGAAAAATTACACAAATGTCGAAAGAAAATATTCCTTGCACCATTTCAAGTATCAGAAAAAGGTGTTTACGAAAACAAATAATGAATAAAATCACATTTGGGAAACTCTTAGTTATATTGATGAGTGAGTACCTCCTAGCATTCACCCTGAAGACATAAGACTGACCTTCGTCTCGTCGTCAAGTGTACATACCGTCCCTCCCTTGAGCACGTCGTCTCCCCCTCCTACACTAAGGAGGTTGAGTTTCTGGTCGAACACATTGCCTAGCGGTCTGAACGGCGCGGCTGAGCCAGAGCTTGACCCTGAGGTGGCATCGCCACTGTTGCTCTGTAACCGAACACCAATTACAGCATTTATTATAGGGCTAAATGATCAAATTAATTTACATTTAAATACATGCATTTATCAATATATTTTAATATCATAGTTATTTATATTATCACTAGCTTAACGGGAATATATCAAAATAATATATTTACATATGTGAGTAAATATATTGAGTTTTATAAACATTGTGCGTGATATTTTCCTTTTAGCTAGTGTTAACATTAAACCACGGATCACGAAAGCTTAGAGCAAAACATTTATTTATTTATATTATTTGTGTATGTATATCAATATATTTTTTAAATAATAAATGTTTATAAATACAAGTACTGGTATAAGGGGTACCTACAAGTGGTAGTGAAGCCAATTAATGTACAGATCGTAAAATAATATAGAAACTAAATGATTTGCCATGCATAGATATTTTTGGTGGAGGTGCCGGGTAAGAATACCATTGAAAATTTTCGTTGTTTGTTTGGGATGTTAGTAAATATATTGAGTTTTATAAACATTGTGCGTGATATTTTCCTTTTAGCTAGTGTTAACATTAAACCATGGATCACAAAAGCTTAGAGCAAAACATTTACTTATATATATTATTTGTGTATATGTATATCAATATTTTTTAAATAATTTAAATAATAAATGTTTATAAACACAAGTACGGGCATAAGGAGTACCCACAAGTGGGAGTGAAGCTAATTCATTATCAGATCGTAAAAGAATATAGAAACTAAATGATTTGCCATGCGCAGATAATTTTGGTGGAGGTGCCGGGTAAGAATACCATTGAAAATTTTCGTTGTTTGTTTTGGGCATTCAAAATGATGGAGGTGTCGGGTCATGAATTGCCAATCTTTCTTGGGAGTTACCTACTGCCTCCTTACCACCAGGATCACCAAAAATATGCTGTATCATATTTGTTGAAAGGCAATGTGAAGAAACAAAGTCGCATGCAATCGGACTTCGTGTTTGGGTTTTAACAATCTTTCTTTAAGCAATAGACAATACAAAAACATTTTATGATATATATGTGTGAATGAAGTTATATAATCGTTATAAAGCGAGCGAAGCGAGCGTTTCCATTTGACTCTGCCGGAAAAAATAGTCACTGTCTTTTTTTTTGTATGTCTTGCCATAACGTTCGAACGGAGGTTCGGATCGAGTTGAAATTTGGACCATCCGCAAGCTTCGTTCTGGATTGAATGCCATTAGTTTTGTGGCAAAATCGTTCAAAAAGTTACAAAGTTACATTAAAGTAAATCGAAAGTTTTTTTTTCAAACTAAACGGCGACAAAATCTGAGGTGGCTAAATCATTTAGAATGTCCGTCCGGTCACGAATATGCTAATTTTATTTTGATCCGATAAGTAGTGTAGATGGAAATTACATTTTAACAAAAGTAACGTTACCATGGCAACGAAAAGTCGCACGAGGTTTCTGGCCACTATGCACTGCCACCTAGAAGTAATCAAAATACTATCGAGGAAGCAGTGTATTATTTGTTACCAAAGAGTTAAAATAGTTTTCCCAAGGAAATGATGTCAAGGTCCTCTAGATGGCGGAGGATTTTATCCACAAAGTAAAGGTTTACCCAAATACCTTATCAATAATAAATAATACTGGAAACATAGCCCCGTGGACAGCGAACGTCGCAAATTTTAAAATTTCAAAAAATGTGCAATGTGGGTCTAGTTATAGCACGTGGTCGCTTATCAACGCGTCCAACTGAGCGTTTCCTAGTGAGTAAAGAGTAGGACTTGCGAGAAAGCTCGCGCCTTGGAAGTATAAAGGACCTACCCCAGAACTGCTTCCCAGGACTCCGGTCAGGAGACTCAGGATGTTAGATCCACCGCCGCCATCGCTGTCCCCATCACCACCGCCCTGTAGAAAGATAATGCAACGGTTATTGCACTGGTTTGCACAGCGGTGCATTCTCATTCTTAACACCCATTTAGCTGAGTAGGTTTATTTCTCATTTCAAAACACAATAATCTCAATCATGAAAAATTAAAATCATTCGAATTGCTCAAATTACTTTGCTTCGAAAACCTTATAATTAACCATTGTTTTTTTTATTGAACACCGGGGCTTGCTGTAATATTTTTTTTCCTCAAACGGCTAGGATGACAGTAAAACAGGGTTCTTTATTTAAAACAACATTAAAAAAAAAGAAAAGAAACAAATAAACAATTGGAAAATACATTTCGCTATCATGTGTACATCCTTGTACTTAAAAGAGGCAGACAAACAAGGATTTACAAAAAGCACTATTATTACATTTAAGTATGGAGTTTCATACTTTGATAATATAATATTGGTCGTGAAAACATGAAAACACGTAACATAAGCTATATACATTTCCGGGTCAAAATGCCTCAAAAAATTAATTATGATATAATATTTAAATAGAGCGATATTATAATTTCTAACTTATGACTTCGCTACTGCTTTTTTTGTCTAGTTAGACAATTTGATGCTGATTAGGTGATATCAACTGTAGTATAAATGCAATATTTAATTATGAACAAGCGAAAGAATAATTTAAAGTGTATTTTAATATGTAAGTGATCATAATTTTTTTAATATCAGAAGAATTTCGGAACGTAAATTAACATTTTTCAAATACTAGCGATAATTATGTTAATGTTAACGTAATGTTCTCAATCGTTAAATTAATTTTACTATCTGAATTATTTTATATTGAAGAATACCTTTGAAATCTTAGTCTTATTGCAGGAAAATTCAAGAGTCGATCAAGTTCACATCGAAAGTGTCGGTTCTTCTGGACCGGCACCTCCACCAAAATTTTAACTTTGTTGTCAAATAATTCTACGTTGATAAAAATTAGAAAATATTTTTAAGACTGAACCAGAAACGACATTCAAGAAATGTTTGAATAAATTATATGAACATGTTGAGAGTAGTATGAGCACAGTTCTGTACATCTATGTTCATAATTGAAATCCATACAGTTCTTATGCTATAATAAATGTTAATAATATATTTGTAATTAGAAAACTACTTCTCTTAATAATTAAATTATGTAACCCCAATGTCATTGGATTCTTAACTGTAAAAAATCATGTTCGGTGCATGAAAATAAAACATTTTATTAAACATTAATGTCAATCAACATTTAACAACAATTTCAAATTAGTCAATTTTGATTTTTTTTCTCTCTTTTGATTGTTGTTAATAGTCTCCAGGTTTAATTGTTATATTGAGTTAGATGTTAATATCTACATACTGCATGTTTGTGTTACAAATATTTATTGCATTTAATACATACCTTATTTTATTTTCTCCGCGTTTTGTTGTCATCTGTTTGTATTCATCTGGTAGTCGGAGGAAGGAAAATTCTAGCCGGTTTCACGATTAGTTTGGAACACTTAAGATGGTTAGTTTGCAAATCCCAAGTACTTCCACCGTTCATATATAACATAATGTGAAGTCAGAGTACAACTTAAATAACCCACCACTCCCACCACCAAACACTGAATCACGTACTTCAGCACGAGCACCATTCATTCCACTCACTAACAAATACCAACTAAGAATTTCCCACCAACATTGATTATATCTTAATATGGACATTTTTCGTACATTGAATTTTTGTCAGATGTGACCAATTCCCATTGTCTGTAGACACGAATACACGAAGACAATAATTGTGAATCAAGGATTTATAGAAAACTTTGTTTACTCATAACATAATAAAGCTCTTCTGCACACATATTTTAATCCTGTATGGTCGCTGAACGTTATAAATTATATATATATATATATATACGAATGTAATTTATTAATTCGAAGATTATAAATATACTCTAGAATATAACTAGGTTAGTAAGTACGTTATGTTGGAGAAAACGAATTTTCTGTCCAACCCTTGATTTACTTTTGTCGATGGGTGTACATTCAACTACTGAAAAGTATTATTATATATACACAAAATATGAATTATACTTATTTGATAGTACTTACCGTTAAACCCAAAATCTCCTCCAATGTCCCCCTTCCTCCCGCACATGGGCCACATCCCCCTCCTCCAACCCCCCCCCCCCCCCCCTCCCCTCCCCCCCCCCCTCCCCTCCTCCCCTCCCCCCCCCCCCCCCTCCCCCCTTGAGGGGCCCAGAATGATGTTAAAATACCTCCCGACCCTGCGTCCGAGCCCCCTCCCCCTCCTGCCCCTCCCTTGCCGCCACTGCTACCCGCTGACAGTCCGGGCAGCGCCGCCAAAGAGCGAGGGCAGCACCCCTCCCCCTCCCATTCCTCCAGGACCATCCCCTCCTGCCTAAGAAACCAACCACTTATTAGCACATGACATTCAGGGGGCATTTTTTTTTTTTTTTTTTTAGAAGGTGACAGGATCTCATATACTATAAATACAAATAAATAGTTCTAGAACCACCACCGGGTCGTATTTCTTTCTTTTGTTGTTCTAGAACGAATTAAAACTTTACTTAACCATTGTTTATTTATGTCTGTATTTATTTGTATTTATTTTTTCCGTTTTTTTTTATCGTATGGTTGATGTATATTTATAAAGTCGTTAATTTTTGTTGTCTAATTTGTGAATGACGCTGTTAAATAAGTATATGAGAAAATAAAATATAGGGTCTATGGTAGAGAGCCTAGATAGATTATTCTGGAAAGTGGACATAGAGGGAAGCCGCGGCCGCCATGCTTTTGCCAAATCATTAAAAAAAAATGTTATAATATTTTTAGTGTGTTTTCATTCTTGTTTTTGGATCCTGTTTAGTAGTCTTTAAATTTAAGACAACGTTTCGTACTAATATCATAGCACTTTTTCAAGACAAATACATTTTTAAGGTTGAACAGTTAAAACAATGAACGCAGTTAATGCTACTATTGCTGGTTACTCAACCTTGAATTTGATGATTGTATGACTTCTAGTAGTAGGACCAGTACAAACGGCCTTTAAACTAGCTTTGTTAGTAACGGGCGTGACGTTCAAGTTTTACCAGAGCTCTATTCTGGCTCCTAGTTATAGAGCCAACATTATAATACGTACTGGTATATCACTAATAAGTTGTGATGTACAAATCCACTTGTTGTATAAAGGGGTAACATGGCAAAATTTTAAATGATATATATATGTGAAATTGTTATTTGTTTTTGGATATTCATAATTGAAACATAAGCATATTCTGCTGCGTTGTTTCTTTTCTGCATAAATTTTTTGTTTTTTATTTGTTTATTTTCAAAAACAACTCGTAGTTTATTGGAATCTATTTTCAAAAAGAATGTAAAATCGAATACAATAGAATGCACACACCACAGATTTATTGAAGAGGTCCACTCCAATCGTTTTGAGGTAGGTAGATTTCTCATTGAGCATGGTTTCAATATTTCTCGGAGGTTTAATATTACCCTAGAATATGTTGTCAATAGTCGAGTGAATTTTTTATGATAATACTTTAACTGAAAAAATTGATCCGGACGTATTGCAAAGTGAAATATAACAAACGATTATCCGCGCGTGTATCCTTGGTTTTAAAAATCACGGGGTTTATTTTACATTTGTTATTTCTTTCCCAAAAGCTATTCATTTGCTTGAAAACGGTAGAAGAATATTCATTGCACCAAACATTCCATTGGGGTAACTTGTCGTTTAATTAATGTATGAATATTTCATTTTAGTTATATCCTCTATACGTCGTTCTGTGATAGTGAAATTACACTTGAGAAATTAGGCTTACAGCTTAGGATTTTCTCCTTCTGTTCTCAAAATATCGTGAAGATCGAGTAGGAGAAACTTGTTATGTACGGATATGTGGGAGGCATTGCAGTAGGCTACCTTATTAATCATATACAGTTTAGGCTGAGCAGAATGAAGCGAATATTTAAAAGCTAGTTATGATAAAATATAGTTTACAATTAAAAATAACAGAAGTGTGATACGTGAGTGTCCTCGCGGATAGACTTTTAATAGAATGGAAGAAAAACTTTGTTGAGTGGTTATATTATGTATAATCTTTAAATTATATTATATTCTATACTTTACGGAAATACTCACGCAATAAAAGATGTTTTAAAACAAATATTTAATAAATATATGTATATATAGGATGTTTTTTAAAAAAAAATTTTTTTTTGGGCCTAGCTTTATTTAATTTGGACAGAATTAAAAAAGTTTCCATTTTTGGGTTTATTATTAATAATAAATAAATAAAATTAAAGGGGTTTTTAAGAAACTTTAAAATTTTTTGGGGGGCCATAGAGGACAAAAAAAAAAAAAAAAAAACCCCCCCCCCAATATTTTTCCAAGTAAATTTACCCAGGGGGGGGGGTCAAAAAAAAAAAAAAACCCAAAAAAAAAATCCTAACAAAAAAATGGTTAAAAAAAAACCTTGTAAAAAAATTATCCTAACAACAGCCCCAAAAACTTTTGAACCCTGTTTCAAACCCCCACTTTTTTCTTTACCGAGCTTTGAAAATAAAAAGGGGAAAATGGGAAAACATAAGGCCCGACTTTTGCCCTTTTTTTGGCAAAAAATTTTTTTGGGGGGTATTAACCCCCTTTAAGACACTCAAATAAAATCCGAACAAATGAGTAAGATCCTTTACCCATAAATCCGTCTAATGTCGAACTCCCAAATTTTGGTAAAATCTCTAAAGATTGTTACAAACATAGGTTACTTGGATGAAGAGGTATGAAAAAGCTACCCCAACAATGGAACAATCCGGGGGTCTGTTTTTAAAGTGGGGTAAAAACAAACCCCAAAAAAAAAGTTTTCCCAATGTCCGACCCACCCCCTCCTTCGCCACCAGCCTAAAGAGTCCCAACATAAGTGAGTCTATCCTCCAAGGTCACTCTCTTAACCCACATTGTGTATCTTACTTACCCCAGAGAGTCCAGCAGACAAGGCAGGCAACGTCCCCAGAAGACTTGGAAGCAGAGAAAATAAGCTTCCTATGTCCGAGCCACTCCCCCCTCCGGCTCCCCCTCCGGCTCCCCCTGCTGCCATCCCCATCCCCATTCCACCCCCACCCTGGACATTATCACTTGTTTCATATTACAAACATACACAGCTTACAAACAATCTTAAGTTCTTTCCTTGGCCCTCCTGACCGATTTTAGTTTTACAAGGAAAACAACGATTATTGGATATGTACAAAACTTATAATGTCACACGTCGATTGGACTAACTCATTGTGAACGTATCGAGACCGTTCTGTATCACGACTTCAAGACGACCCATTTATATTTATATTTCCTAAACGGTGAAAAGTTTTGGTAATATGATTGTGCATATTAGGTAAATGGCTAATTTTGAGTAGAACTATGTCTTATTGCTAGTTAGGATGGTTAAATTATGTGATGAATTTAAAATTTACTGGAGCATATTAGGGTATTTTTTTTAAATATAAGGTACCTATATTTTGTATTCAGCTAAAAAATATTAGTGAACTAATTTGCCATTTTGTTATTAAATTGACACGTGAAATGAATCGTAGTTTGCATGAAGAGAGGAAATTATAATAAGTCTCACCGATAATGCTCCTGCAAGGCTGGTGACTGTCATCAGTAGGGTAGGAAGTGCAGGAAGCAGGGCAGGCCCCAAGCTCAGGAGTGACGGGAGGAGAGGGAGAAGAGTAGGGATCAACATGATGAGAGAGGGGAGGAGACTTATGATGATAGGTAACAAGCTGACGCCAGCTGGTAGGATCGCCCCTAAGATTGCTCCGATGTCAGAACCCCCTCCGCCACCCATCCCTCCGCCCTGTATTCAAAGAACATCAACCATGTACTCGATGATAGATCAATACAGATTCAAGTTAGTGTATTGGTTTTGGTTTCTTACCCCTGAAAGAAGCCCAAGTAGTGCTGGAAGCTGGCTAAACAAGGCACCTATGTCTGAACCCCTCGCCCCACCTTCTGCATTACCCTAAAGTTACGGAATAACAGGTTGAAAATAGCATTTATTCGTAATTTTAGTGTAACTATTATAAATTATAAATGAATATACGTTTAAAAAGAAACTACTATAACTCGTAAGTAGTTTTCTGAGATCTGATGTTTAAATGTAATTGTCTAATAATATTTTTTAGTTTATTATGTTTTTATAAAGTGTGAAAACAGTAGGAAATATGGAATAATCCTGCAATGTATCTGCAAATGAACTCACCCCACTGGAGTCAGAAAGACTCCCGAACAAGGAAGGTATCATCATAAGAACTGCCCCGATATCCGACCCTCCTTCTGTACCTTCCCCCTAAATCCACCATGACACAGATTAGAATACGGAGGTTTCACGTTTACACCATAGATAACTTGATCTTCAAAGACTTACCCCTCCCGACAAACCCTCTAAGAACGTAGGAAATTGTGTTAGAAGCATGGGTAAAAGCATAAGCACCGCTTCGACGTTTGACCCTATGCCCTCTGCCCCCATCCCCTACACAAAACGCAACATTAGAAAGTATTCAGAGAGTTTCGAAATATACATATTGAATTTTATTTGTTACTTACCATGCTGAGACCCCCTAACAAAGAAGACGCCTGTTCTAAAAGCGCCTGAAAGCTTCCCCCCTCACCTTCATCCCCACTCCCCTCTGGACCCTACAGCATCACCAACACAGTTAGAAAAACATCCCACAAAGAATTATTTACCAAAAACAATATTATCAGAGAGACTTACGTTTGATAAGCCCGCCAAAATGCCGGGTAACATCTCAAGAATAGTTGGCAGAAACCCGATTAATCCCATTACGTCGAACGCATTCCCCTCAGTTGCATCCTAGACCATAGCAGCAAGTTGGGTTAAATCAATATCAATCAGATTCAAGAAACTTTATTTCATTCGCAATCTAATAAGATGTTTAACTCACCCTGAATAGACCAGTTATGATAGGTATTAAAGAGTCAAATAATTCTCCAATGCTTCCACCCCCTTCATCCCCTTCACCACTGCCTTCTTGAACCTAATAACATCAAAAGTATTGCCCATGAAATTTCCATTTTAAATTAAGAACCCATGTAGAATACACAACAATCATAATGCTTCGATTGTTCAGTAACTAAAATATCAAAACCTTATAAATGTATGAACGAAATTCGAATGAAGAAGAGTCGTATAAAGTTTTCACTCACCCCCGAAGATCCCCTTAACAACCCCGGCAACATTTGCAATATAGTCGGTAAAAGTGATGCCAGTTCATTGATGTCAGAACCACCCCCTCCCTAGATGTAATGACAAACATGTAAGTGTCTAACCATTGAACGCCTCGAGCTTGGTTATAGTGTTAGCTGCGTCACTCACCCCTTCCATTGCTTGGCGCCTCCTTCGAATTAAAGAGCTCTCCTCAACAATCTACGCAACACATCAATGTTAAACGTGTATCAATGAGAATTTCATGTTTAACAATTATTTCATTACAAAATGTTTGACTTACCCTTGAGGCCCATTCCTCCAGGGCTGGTAGACTGTCTGACAGGACATTCAGCACGTTTTCTAAATCTGATTCCCCCCAACCACCTTTATCAGCCTATGCACTTAAAACATACATAAGCCTTTCATCAAGATTTAATATATGTATTCAATCTAACTTTTATTTCTTAGACTCACCATGTACAGTGCCTTTAATAAAGGCGAAGGCAACAAGCCTAGTATCTTAGAAACTGCATTCACAATTCCTTTTACATCAGCATCCAATAGGCACTTTTCTCCATCCTAGATGCATTTAACAAGAGATGTTAGTATTAAGCCATCACCCAATCTCTGCATTTAATGTATTAATGTGAAGTATTGTACAAAGCATTAGTGTTAGACGCACTCACCTCTGTTAAACCATTTAATACGCCTGATAGTTCAGCCACAAAGGCTTCTTTATATGGTTCCCCAACACCCTGTATGTACATAAATACACGATATATTTCAAAAATTACAATTAACTTATTCGTTTATCCGTTCAAGTTAAATTGTTTCGTTCTACAAATTTTATGATTTCACGTTACGATCAATTTATTTATTTATTTATTGCAGACAACTTTGTGTTCCAAGTGTTTGACAGTATACATTTATTATTCCATTCAATAACGTTTGATGCAACATCGATTTATTTATTGTATAAAAATGTATTTGCATTTTTCATTTTCACTATACTATTTAAGCACTAAGCACATAATAGAACCTGAATACTAATTGATGTGCTCTTTTCATGCAGAAGCGTATAATCCTTTATAGTTGATCGTTCACCCCTATAATGATGTTTGATGACCAGAATTTCGCAAATTAATTTATTCTTCATAAAAAATGTTTTGACTAAAGAGTTAATGATTAATTATACAGAACAATGTTTTATTGTAGTCATTCCCGGTGTAAGGTCTTTACTCTTTCACGAAACGCGTTTGATAATAGCTAAGGCAACCTTGTGCTGTAATGTATGTACATCATGAACAGTACTTGTGTAAGTTAGTTAAGAATAACACTTACCCCTGAACCACCCCCTTCTAACACTGGCAGCTCGTCTAGTAAAACATTTAGCAGACCAATCATGATCCCTATGTCTGACCCCAATTCGTTCCCCCTCTTGCTGCAACCCTGTTTACACCACAGACATTTTATTAACAGTTTCAAACAAAATATTACACAACATAACTTTTCTTTTCCAACACAAATACCATTTCTTATTTAGCGAGGAAAATTTTCTTTTCTATTCACTATATATTTTCCTGGTAAAAGTTAAAAAAGTAAAGTTGTAATAAACAACTGTATAAACTTACAACAACAATAGGGGTTGGGTGTTGAAACCTCTTGAAAATTCTCAAAACTTCACGCTGTTAGGTTTTATCTACAGCTTATCCACCTCATATGTATTGGAATATGAATTCCGTTCGTTGTATACTTACAGCGGTAGTGGTGTACAAAGCATTCATTCAACGGGGGTTTTTTATCAGCTACAAAAATTTTGGTTTAATTTTTTGTTTTTTTACTTATATTTATTTTGTGCCAATAAAACTTTAAAAAAGAACGAAAAATGCACAGCCAGGAATGAATGTGCAATAATTTTGTAAAAGCCTACACTGGCCCCAGTTATTGTTAGTCCCTATACCAATCATCGATACGTTAATAAAGCAATATTAGATTGGGTTCAGGAAAGTTCATGAGGGGAAGGGACGTTATACTTACCGACACTTCTCGATGTTCTCACATCTTACTCTGAGACACTTACTGTTATCAGGTAAAGTGTGTGTTTTTAAACCCCGCGGGCCCCTCCCTTTAGCTGGGATATGCTCAGTAGGCGGGAAAAAAAAAAAACCACTCCCCCCGTCACTGGAGGCCGAGTCGCCACCACCCTAAGAAGCCAAGCACACCTCACTTCAAGTTAACTACGGTTAGAGCGGTGTTAGCTAGCTGCCACGGTTACCTACGCTCGTTGCTTCTTGAATACACACCGGTATTTTAAGAGTTTCACCGGGGCACGTGGCGCGTTTTTCTTTATTTCCTTTCCTTTTTTAAAATGTGTTTTTGTTTACTAGTAAATCGATATAAAGGGTTGTTTTTTTTTAAACCCCCCTAAAAAAATCAAAAAGCAAAAAATCTTTCAGAAAAAAAAGGAATATCTGAGGTATTTTTTTTCTGTCAGATGTTTTGTTATTTTAGTTTACATGTGAGGGCGTTGAGAAAATCACCGACCTTTAACTTTGATTGACCTTTGCTACAACATTACATTTATCATATTTGTTTTGTGAAATAGGAAAATCCAAAAAAATCGCGCCGCGCGTTTAGTCCCAATGAATGTCTCGTGAAGACTCTGAAGGGGTCAATGGAAGGAAAGGTATCACCTACTATTTTGTGAAGTTTGGTAACCTGCCATAGAACGCGCGTTAAGTGGACCTACCCCTTAAGTAGCAGTTAAAAATCGTATTTAGAGTCTATCCACTCAGCCACATAACTGAATTCTTGGCGGGGGACTTCAATAGCAGACCAAGCCAACCCTGTCGGCGCCGACGCTTTCGATGAGTGAGCTAACAAGAGACCGGTATTTTAAACAACAAACATAGACCAAACAATTTTGAGACAGATTTAACAGATTCCACCTTTGAACGACGCCACAATCAACATTGCTGATTTGTAACAACTTTAGCAATGTACTATGTGCCGCATAGCCAGGATGGCTCCAAAGTCGCCATTTACACATTCTTAAGCAAATTAATTGATTGTGTCTACATCAGAAGTTACAAATCCAGCGAGAATTTCTACAAATGAATCAGAGTCATAACCACTGGGCCAACGAGCCAACGGTGAAGGTACTGCTCACGAAGAAGTCTGATTTACTTATGTACTCGAGTGTACTTTCGAAGTGTGTCCACCCCAAATCCAAAAAATTTGTCCCTTTCTATTCCTTTCTAAAAATCACCGGGTGATCCCTAACCCCTTACCACTGTCAATACCATTGGTTATTTTTTAAAACATAGTTTGGACACAGCAACAGCTAATATACTATGTTATGGTTACATTATAATCAAATCTACGTTAGATATTATTGTTAACTACAGCCCATACAAAAACCTCAAAATGTACAATACCATTTTAAAATGTTTAATCACAACTTTTTTATCACACTGCAATATCCTGAGCCCGCGCCAGTAAGCTCCTAGAAGTACCGTGTACGTTGTAAGAAGGCTAAAATTTTTAAAGATAGATTAATTTTGTAACTAATTTACATAAATTTTTGTAAAAATGCCTATGTAAAGTGTTAGGGTCTATTTTAAAAGCTGAACGCCCTATTATTTTTTTAATCATCGTGTTATAATGAAGCAATAAAAATTGTTCGGGAAGTTCATGAGGGGTCGCGGTATCATACTTCTCGATTTTCTCACATCTCACTCTATGGCACTTACTGTTATCAGGTAAAGTGCGTGACTTACCCCGCTGGAACCTCCCAGTACGCTAGGGATGATGCTCAGTAGGCTGGAACCACTCCCCCCGTCACTGGAGGCCGAGTCGCCACCACCCTAAGAAGCCAAGCACACCTCACTTCAAGTTAACTACGGTTAGAGCGGTGTTAGCTAGCTGCCACGGTTACCTACGCTCGTTGCTTCTTGAATGCACACCGGTTTTTTTAACGATCAAAGGACCTCGGGCATGTGGTGTGTGTTCTTCTCTGTTCTCATATGGATTACTAGGAAAACGCTCAGTCGGACGCGTTGTTGAGCGAGCACCGGTGCGTGTAACATGACCCGAGTACGACATTTCCATAAGGCCCACCACACAGTGTAGGCCTAACTGGATATTGACATTGTACCTATACTATTCCAACATCTTTTCAATTACTAATTGACGTCGCCCTTTTAAAGTGTATCTTTGTATCTTCACTGCCTCCCCTTTATTTTTTAACATCATTTTTTCGAATTATGTTACAATAAGTCTTTAAAAGGGCTTTACCATTTAGCTAAAATTTTGGAAAAAAGAAGAGAATTTTGTACTTTTTGACCCGCGAAATTTTATAACGATCGTACATTTTTTTTTTTATTTTTTTTATTTTATTTTTTTTTTTTTTATAACCCAAAGATCGGTTTTTTTCAAAACTATACCAACCCGCCAGGTGGTATGTACATTGTGCAAAATTTTAGGTCAAACGGAAAAGGTGCGACCTGTTCGAAGCAGTAACAGAAAAAAACAAAAACAGACATTCGAGCCATAAGAGTCAAGTGGAGACGCTCGCTACGCTCGCTCAATGATAAATGTGTTAATGTAGTTATATAGATCAATCGAAGTTGTAAATGATACATTTTTGTTACCCCCTAAAGCGAAATCTAAATTTAAAAAAAAAACGTCTTCCAGAACAAAAACACGGGATTTTTCTGTTCTAATTTTTTTCTGGTAGAAGTTTTGTGATTTTATTTTACATGTGAATCCATTGAAAAAAATTAACGATCTTTAACTTTGATCTATACTACAACAATTTACATTTATCATAATTGTTTAGTGAAATAGGAAAGTCCAAATAAATCGCTCCGCACGCTCGAGTCCAAATTGTATGTTGAGTAGATACTCTTAGTTTAGTGGAATGGAATGGAAGGGAAAGGTATCACCTACTATTTTGTGAAGGTTCGTCCAACTTATCATAGAACGCGCGTTAAGTGGACGTACCCCCAAAAGTAAATTAATAAATATATTCGTATTTCAAGTCTACCCACTCAGTCACATAACGAATTTTCAGTTGGGGACTTTAATTTAAAGCAGAGCAAGCCAACCACCTTTTTTAAATAAAAGACACCGACCAAACAAGTTGGACACGATTCCACCCTTGGAAGACGCCAGAATCAACAAGGCTGATTTGGAACAACTTTAAATTTTACTTTGTGCCTCGTTGCTAGGACGGTTCCAAAGTCGCAGTTAACAGATTCCCAAGCCAAAAATTGATGGACTCAAGTCCTTTTCAAAAGATTGAATCTTCTGCCTGTAGCAGGATTCGAACCCAAGAAGCTACTTTTGAGGCGGGGACGCAAACCACTGGACCAGAAAGCCAACGGTAAGAAGGTACTGCTCACGAACAAGTCTGATTTACTTATGTACTCGAGTGTACTTTCGGAGTGTGTCCACCCAAATCTATGAAATTATTAACTACTATTCCATATTTCTCAAATCACCAGGTGATACCTTAATCCCTTTGCACCCTGTCAATACCGGAGTTTTAGGTTATTATAAAACATAGTTTAGACAAAGCAACTAATATACTATGTTAAGGTTACATTATGCTCAAATCTACGTTAAATATTGTTGTTAACTACAGGCCGTTATAAAAAAACCTCAAAATGTACAATATCATGTTAAAATGTATTAATCACAACCACTTTTTTACATTGCAATGGCTTGAGCCCGCGCCAGTAAGCTCCTAGAAGTACCTGTGTACGTTGTAAGATAGCGCTCAATTGTTAAGATAGATTCATTTGTTAGGTATATCTTACATTGAATATTTTACTACAAATACCTATGTTAAGTGTTAGGCAGCGCTTCTCAATTATTTGGTGTTTTATTTGCATTTTATCTTAATTAATTCAAGGTTATTGGTGCGAGACAGTGGGCAAGATTAGATCGTGGTGACAGCATTAAGGAAGAACTAACATGTGAAGACAGCTGATAATTTCAAGAACTGTAGACGTTTTGAAGCTTGTTCTGACAAATATGGCAGCACTTAAAACAGATGAAATAAATATATTTTATAGTTGATTAAAACAATTAAGTTACTAAGGTAAAAGATAAGTAATTAGTTACAATTTAAATGCAGTTCATGTCTGTTTTTTATTTATTTCGTTTATTTATTTAAAGTCTATCCTATTCAGTTAAAAAACTTATTCAAAAATGAAAAGAGAGTAAGTTTTGACCGTGTTTTGGGTTTGAGGCAACCGGAAAGGCTACCGTGCAAAATGCAGTGTTGCCGACCAAAATAGCAGCGTTCTATCTGGCAACTGTTCTGATGACGTATGCTAGCTCCTCAATGTTATTCCTTCCTTCATGGGTTCAAGGGCTGGAGTGAGGATTGCACTCTTTAGTCTAATGCATGGATTATTTTAGGATGATAGTTAGTATGGAATACTAAATCCGATTGAACTCCATAAAAAGCTTGGGATGATAGTTAGTATGGAATACTTACCCCCACTTGAATTCTCTAAAAATCTTGGGATATTATTAACTGTGGACTATACTTACCTCACTTTAACTCCGTAATAAGTTTGGGATGTTAGTTAGTATGGATTATTTACCCTACTTGAACTCCGTAATAAGCTTGCGATGTTAGTAAGAGTGGGCTTGAACTCCTTAATAATCTTGGGATGTTAGTAAGTGTGGTCTTGAACTCCTTATTAAGATTGGGATGTAATTGAGTGTAGACTATGCTTACCTTACTTGAACTCCCTAATAAATTTGCGATGTTAGTAAGTGTAGTCCTGAACTCCTTAATAAGCTTGCGATGTTTGTTAGTGTAGACTTGAACTCCTTAATAATCTTGGGATGTTAGTTAGTGTGGACTATACTTTTAGTTACCTTACTTAAACTCTGTAATAAGCTTGGGATATTAGTTAAAGTGTCAACTACTTACCCCACTCCCTAATAATCTTGGGATGCTAGTTACTGTAGAATATTAACCCCACTCCCTAATAAGCTTGGGATGTTAGTTAGTGTCGACTACTAACACCACTCACTTCAAAGCTTGGTATGTTAATTAGCGTCGACTACTAACACCACTCCCTAATAAGCTTTCAATGTTAGTTAGTATGGTCTTGAACTCCTTAATAATCTTACGGTGTTAGTTTGTGTGGACCGTATAAACCTTACATGAACTCCGTAATAAGCTTGGGATGTAAGTAAGTGTGGACAACTTACCCCATTCCCGAATAAGCTTGGGATGTTATAGTTAGTCGACTACTAACCCCACTCCCTAATAAGCTTGGGATGTTAGTTAGTATGGTCTTGAACTCCTTAATAATCTCGGGGTGTTAGTTTGTGTGGACTGTATAAACCTTACATGAACTCCGTAATAAGCTTGGGATGTAAGTAAGTGTGGTCTTGAACTCCGTAATAATCTTGGGATGTAAGTAAGTGTGGACAACTTACCCCACTTCCTAATAAGCTTGGGATGTTAGTAAGTCGACTACTACCCCACTCCCTAATAAGCTTGGGATGTTATTATTATTATTATTATTATTATTATTATTATTATTATTATTATTATGTCTCTATTTGCAACAGGCAATGTAGCCCACTAGTGCAAATTTAATAGAGAAGGGAGGAGGGGAAACCCGGTACCGGCACATAGCCTACTCCTACCGAAAAGTACCAAGGGGACCAACGGCTTTACGTCCCATCCGAAAGGACGGTGTAATAGTTACCCTACTTGAACTCAATAATAATCTTTGGATGTTAGTCAGTGCGGACTACTTACCCCACTTGAACTCCTAATAAGCTTGGGATGTTAGTTAGTGGGACTACTTACCCCACTCCCTAATAAGCTTGGGATGTTAGTAAGTATGGACTAGTTACCCTACTTGAACTCAATAATAATCTTTGGATGTTAGTCAGTGCGGACTACTTACCCCACTTGAACTCCTCTAATAAGCTTGGGATGAGACTAAGAATGTTGGAACCACCACCTCCATCCTCAGAGTCGGAGCTCCCACCCTAACAACAGAAGCTTCAGTGAGTGACTGCTACAGCTCGCTCTGGTCTTAATAATATTATTATAGCAGAGTGCTGATGGTAAGAGCAGGTTTGTTCTGTGCAATCCAATGTACTTTGTTAGTGAACTTGCTTAAAGGTTACGTTTGAATCTACTTCCATACACCAATTTCATACATGTATACACTACATAATACACAATCTAGTTTTAATTATTTTTCGTTACTACTATATCGACACGAAGAATTTTGATTGCACAGTTCCAAAATCTATAAATTTGTTATGGCCAATTTCTTGATTATTTATTTTACTTACGTTTGACTGTCAAATGAGGTATTTTGAATTGAGATAATTTGAAATATGTCTATATTTTAAGTCTTCGTTGAAATTATAAAAATCAAGATTACAAGAACATTTTAAATCCCTCATAACACGATCAAACTATGTAAGCGATGATAAAAATAAGGCAATCCAAATTCAAATCGTATATGTTTGACTGCGCACAGAACAAATCAGTGTGGATAATAACTTTCTCATTAAAGAATCTTTCGAAGGGAGCTGGAATTGATTAATTCAAAGTTGGAGGTGCCAGGTAGCGGAATCGAATAATTATTTTATTCAATTTTTGGTGGATGCCGGAGGAATTCGAAATAATTTTTATTCAAGTTTTGGGTTGCGTGTGCCGGAATTCGATAAATATTTTTATTAATTGTTGGTGGAGGTGCCGGGCGCTAGGTATACGGCACTCTATTTTTAAGGAATTATCAAACGTAGGTACCTAATTTGATATATCTTGATCAATGGTGTTGCATTATGAGTGTGGATGTATCAATTATACCCTTCGATGTATTGTACAAGGACTCATGTGAATGTGTGGACAATTTTAATAATGATTTTTGTGTACTGTCACCTATTAATTATGATGTAAGTGGATATCTATTCAACGCAAATATAAAGTAGTGTTAATTTAGTATATTTGAAAAGCTTCTAAATATTAACGTATTATAAATTATATCTTGATTTATATCAATGTGAGGAATCATATATGAAGTCGATTTGTTTTTAATATCAACTAATCCCTAATTATTTAATGACTGTAATAGAATCAACAACATGAAACATTGTGGCAACTTAGTGTTATTTTAGTAATTATTTGAAAAACCTTCTAAAAAACATAAACGTTTATTATATTATAGATATTATTATTATAATCAAATTTGTGTGAGTGTAATTCATAATATGCTAAGTCTGTGAGTGTTGTTCTATAATAATCCAAAACTAAAAACTTACAATAATTACTTTGTAAACAACTAAAAAAAAAAAAAATCGTATTTAGAGTCTACCCACTCAGTTATATAACTGATTTTCAGTGGGGGACAGTAAATCAAAGCGACCAAGCCAACCCTGTAGGCCCTGACGCAATCGACGAGTGAGCGATAACCAACCAAAGATCAATATTTTTAATAGGAAATATAGCAATCAGTAGTATGGACAGTGCGAGCACCCGCGGATCAACGCCAGAATCAAAATGGCCGATTATATTCTCTCTTTGAAAAAAAAGTTTTTGTTATACTTAATATGATAGGCCTTCACGTAAAATAAATAAATACAATCTATAAATGTATACGATAGTAACAAATCGCGTGTTAAAAACATACATTTACATTTGATTCCTCGTTATAAACATTTGATTATGTTCGTCAATCAAAGTCAACGCCATGGATATTTGGCCTATTGACTGTTGTTTTACTATATAAAGTATAAAACGCATATTTTAGCCTTGTGCTTACACCAAAGCCAACATGTACTATAATGGTATAAGCATAAGCAGGAATGGTTTAATATTATTTTTATTTTTATTGTTATTATTATTTACACTACAAGGGTTAATTTACTGATACCATAAGCTTGTGATTTCAAATTGTTCATAGTCATTGAACAATTAAATTGCTATAATGTAAGCAATTTAACTACAATAATTGAAAATGTAAGTAGGTACCTGTTGGTAGTATCTCAAGTCCTCTTTAGTTTCCCAGTACGGAGGGCTTTCAATGACTTACCCCACTGCTACTTCCAAGGACGCCTGTAAGCAGACTAAGGACGTTAGATCCGCCACCTCCATCGCCATCGCCGTTGTCGCTCTCGGCGTTTCCCTAAACCATCCAGGGACAATCAATACAATACGATAGAAGGCGATATATTCCAAGGCGAATAGGGCCTAAATGATTTTTGAATTTTATTTGGTTTGTCAAAATATTGTATATTGAAACAGAAGGTCACAATGAATTTAAATGAAGGGATATTGCCGTGTTTTAAAATCCATTCTTCCATTTTTCTCATTGTGATAATTATTTAGATTCTACAAAGTAGGCTGCTTGTTTTGGTTGGGTTTATGCATGTGCATATGCTACATAACGCAATAGAGCATTAAGTTACAATTAATTTACTAGGCTACCTCTAATGTTAAAATGGGTTACTTTAAGGATATGGGGCAGATTTTCGGCAAATTTGTTATTTAAATTACAAACAATATAATGTGCATAATATATTTCATACTCAAGGAAAAGTGCTCCTTTCGAGGATGTGTTTTCTAACTTATACGGTTAAAAAAAATTATAAAATGCTGTCAAAAGTATATGAAGTTTAGTCGGAAATAATGCGAGAATTGGTGAGTTGTCTACCTTCAACAAGTTTCAGTCAGCAACCAGAAAGTAGGAATTCTAAATAAACCAACAAATATTTAAATATATTCTATGCTGCTTTGTGTTTAGATAAATACACTTATACAAAGGGATGCTCGTCATTAATTTTTTTTTAAAAGGATTTACTCAAAAAGCTCTGTAAGTTCGTTTGGTTCTAGTCGAAACGTAAGATAAATCTGAGTAATAACATCAAAAATACTAAACTATAGGTTATAACAATGTGTATGGAAGTTAATGCAGTGAAACTAGCCATCTCTCCGTACTTTATTGTATGCAAGACTGTTGCCATAATGGTTCATTCATCCCTTTTATCGTTGTTATATACATAATCCGCTTATAGAAAACAATTATCACAAGATATTAACAAATAGTTCGAATATCATCCGTCTGTTTGGTGGAGATGCCGGGTAAACACAATATGCGAGCAATTTCCAATACAAGTCTAGACTATTGTGTGTATAATACTTCATTATTTCACTAACAATTTTGGTGTATCTTATTAGTTTTTTCTACGATTTAAATAAACTCCCTTTTTTGGATGTTCAATATAATAAGGATAATAGTTTGAATTGAACATATCATGTACAATTTGGTCAAATTTATTATGATGATATTATAGAACATACGTTTTAAGCCAATTAATTCCCTTTCGCTCGGCCGACTGACATCACAGATGGATGGAGTTTTGGGTAATTGTCACAGAAAAGGAAATAGGGCTCTACTGTAAAACGTTTCAAAAACATAAACTTTGAAATAATTTAAAATATTAAATTGATTTTCAGGATTTTGGAGTTTGTTTAAAAGTCCAAAATTGACCATATTCGTGGCTTGATACTTTCTGATTGACATGAAAGTTTAAAAATCTATTACTGTGGGGTTGTTTATTATTGACAACTATGTAAAGTTTCATGTACGTCGGATCCTTCCTGGCCGAGCGATTAACTACGTGCCAACTGCCAAATGTGTCCTATCCACTCTTAAGGGGAATCCCTATACACCTAATGTGGTATGAAAATTAGGCAGAATGAAAGAGGGACATAAAATGGTAGATTTAGAGAAATGTATTTAGGACCGGACAATCAACACTTATATTAAAATTTCTCGACGCAAGACACCCAGTTACAAGTTAAATTTTCAGCAGCGTGTTTTTATGTTGTTCCTACACACCTTTCTTTATTTACTAACTGATTATATGTGAAAACAGTGTTCTGTTGTAGTTTTAGTTCTACGGTTTTTCCACCTGCTAAAAATTGCTGATTTTGTCAGGTCTTACAAAACAATCGTACAACGCTGATTACAAAAAATCTCAGTTATAAGCCTAATCATTTTGTATAAAATGTGTGTTCTATTTTATAAAAGTTGCTTAAAATTTAATATTTTACTAGATGATTTGTGACACGAAAATCTTAAATCTTAAAAAAAGTATTTTGCTCTTTTTGACGACGACGGGCTAAAATCGTCTTTCAATCTGCCAACTTAAGTGCATTCTTTTGAAATCATGTTAGGATTTGGGTTTCACCTTAAATTCAAAATATGCATATTTATAATGCAAGTGGGGACCAGTTGTTAATACCGCAACTCTTGTTTGGTTTCCCTGTCCACCGGAGGATTCCAATGACTCACCCCACTACTGCTGCCAACGACGCCTGTCAGGAGACTGAGGACATTAGATCCTCCCCCTCCATCGCCACTCTCGCCTTCTGAGTTGCCCTAAAACATTCAGGATAATATATTAACACGTAATGCAAATATTACGAATTTATGCACATTATATTATGTACTGTCCATAGTACATTGCAATTGGTAAATTACTAAAATTATTGTGATTGTATTTTTTTAAATTTTGTGGTAACATTGTAACAGGTAGTACGTTCCTCAATTAATGCAATTTACCATACACATTAACACAAAAGTGGGAGCGAAGCTCCTTAATCAACAGATCGTCGACAAAATATACGAACGTAAAATAATTGTCCATACGTCGATCATTTTGGTAGTGGCGCCGAGTAGGCTTAGCAATAAATAGGGCCATCAAATTCCAACTCGCAACCTTCTCGTGGTTTGGCCCGTTATTAGGGGAGTTTTTCTCCCTGAAACTAATGGCGAGCTCTGTGTCGTCGTCGGGAACTTTCCCCTTCCCTTTTGACTACCTCCCCGACGGCGACGACAATGACAACACGGTCGGATGATGACACAGACGGAGACGACCACGACGTGGGGGAACCCCTGCCCTCCCCATACGCTTGTGGCTGGTTCTGACCAGCACAGGCCGGTCCACCCCTTGTCCCCCCGCGTCATCCCTTACGTCCCTCCCTTCGTCTCGATTTACCAAGTTGCATAAATATGAGACGTAAAGCAATATCCAATCAAGCAATAAATAAATCAAGATTCATTGCTTGTTCGCGCGTGCGGTAATAGTGGTTGTGCCGGTCATGTATCTTCATACTTTCTGTGGGGCTAGCTACTCCCCCCCTATCCAAATAACATTATGTATCATCCTTGTTGAAGAGAAATGCTAAACAGGCATGTCAATCGTACGTCGTGTTCGGTTTTATTCGTGAGACGTGACACACGTACAGATGGACGGACGGATGGACGGAAAAGTGATGCATACATCGAAGCTTCGCTCCCTAATATGTAGCATTGTGTGCCTTTGATTTATTATTGCTAGGCCTAAATTCTCAGTTATGTAATAATATACAAGTGATATTCTACTATTGAACTTTCCACACTAGTGATATTGCGGTTCTTATATAAATTATATTGAAACAATGTTTTTATCTATTCGTGTCAATAATAATGTGGAAATTTCTACATTCACCATATTTGTTGCGAATTCATGATGGAATAATATTGATTGGAATATATCAATTACCAAATTGAAGTCGCTTCTCTAGAAAAGCTCTGCTCGAGGGCAAAACTGTAATCTATCTATTGTATAGTATTACAATCGCTACATCGTGGAAAACAAATTGTATTATATTCGAGCTCAGGGGTGGTCAAAACGTTTACTGGTGTGCAATCATCAGAAAACGCTGCGAATCTTGTGTGACTCGATCTCCCCCCCCCTTCTCACTCTTCCCCTTTCGAGTACGATTTGTTACTGTGTTTTGACCATTGTAGGTAGTCAGATAGTCACTTGAAAGATAAATGTGCTGCCCATTCAACGAACATTTATTTCTGTAAATCTTAACACCTACTACTCCAGATTAAAACTCATTCAGTGAAATCGTCCACTGTAATGGACACCAACTTTCAAAATTTATACCAGGGTAAAAGATAGTTTTTTCAATTTGACCCCAATTATTATTTTTTCCTTGCATTAAAAATAGATACATTTTTTCCCCATCCCGATTGGACAAAAAGTGCCTTTTTTTAGAGCAAATTAAAAATACACATTTGCAAAAATGGCTAAAGATGAAAAAATATGGTTTGTCCCGGAAAAGTAATTTATTTGTAGTATTGGTACTATTTGAGTTATAAAAAATGTAAAATATGCAAAAAATTCAGAAAAAAATCTTGTTTTAGGAATGTACATCAAATTTACATCTTTACCGTAAATTAAGCTTTAATTCAAAATCCAAAATTTCCCAAAACTCATTAAAAAAACACGAAAAAATATTTGAAAAACACTAAAAATCTTAGAAAAAATTAGTATTTTGAAATTATTGCTTAAAATAACTTAATTTTGGCCAATTTAATTCTCCACTGAATGGGTTAAAGTTAATTGAATGGAGTATCGCTACAAAATATTGTGTTTTTGAACTGCAACTGCAACAAAAAGTTCTACAAATAAGTCACACGGGTTTAGAAGATTTCCTCTTTAATTGTTCGTCTCATTCGCTATTAAACTCTTGCTCTGCTCTGCCAATGGTTGGCCACCCCTGTTCTAGTATGAACAAGGAGGGAATTGATTTATATCATTACGAGACAAAAATACAGCCCCATGTTCTGGAGGATTATCTTCATCAACTTCATTATAATATCTATATCAAAACAAATCGGAATTATACTATATTGTCACTTTGATGCCGAGAATATTAATTTCATTAATATACACTGTAAACACACTCGGTTTATTAAAATGGGCACTTGATTTATATAACATAAAAATCAATACATTTTCTCGAATTAACAAATTTTTACATTTCATACAGCCTTACTAGATTTAGGATGGTTATTTTCTAAACAATTTGTGGAATATTATTGGTCCTGAATGGATCTCATGCTGGTGGTAATCAAGACAAGCTTGCAAGTACGAGTTCTAGTTTCTCCGCGTGCGTAGTTGATTCTACTTACCCCACTGCTCCCGCCAACGAGTCCCGAGACAAGAGACAGGATTCCCTGCAGGACGAGCGGCGTTCCCGTTGGTTTCATCTCCTTGCTGAAAAGTAAAAGATTTATAAATGAAAATACTAGGTAACGCGTTTATTGAAATGATATTGTTTGAAACACAATCAAATTTAAATCTTAAGTTGAAACTTACTTGCACCTTTTAAAAAATGCCAAAAGGATGGAATAATTAATACATTTTCAAAACGAGTTAAATTGTTCACATGACCCGTTATAGACTGTTTCACGAAACTGCATCTTCAAAGCTGTTGACAGTTTCTGCGCCCTGTACATTAAATCCCTTCTGGGCCCCACAAAACACATTGATCAACGGCTGTTACCTCCCCTTCCCTGTGATTTACATCCCCTCCACTCCACTCAGCCCCCAACACATTCTTCAACAGTTGCCACCTCCCCTCCATGTGACTTACATCCTCTCCACCCATCCCCCCAACCATTATCAACAGCCCCTCCGTGTGATTACATTCCCCTCCCACAGGCCCCCAACACATTACGTCAAATCCAGTTCACATGGCCATTGACTTAAATTTACTCCTAAAGCAATATTTTAACACTTCCCTGTGATAATCTCTCACCACCCCAACATATTGTACAACAGATCCAACTCCTCAGTGATTGCATCACGTCACCCATCCCAAACATTATCTTAAACAGTTGCCCCTCCACTGTCACTGGCTGACATCCTCAATAAATATTTCTTCAACATTCCCTCCCCATTGATTAACATCCGTCAAAACACATTTCAAGCAGCTTCCCCTTGTAACGAATCTCACCCTCCAACGACATTCTAATCAGTCCCTCACCGTAGTTACAATTCCAATGCCCCCAACACATTCTTCAACAGTTGCCACCTCCCCACCCTATGACTTACATCCCCTCCGGTGAATCCCGCCAATAAGTTGTTGAGCAGCTCCACCGCCCTCTTGTCTCGCCGGACTAGCTCGTTCAACACCTGCATGTCTTGGGCTTGTTTCTCGGGGTTGCCGCGATCTCGAGTCAATGACTTCTGTGCCACCCGGAGGATCTGCTCTTCAAACTTCTGCTCCATTTGCACAGCTTGCGCGACTCCTCCTAGGGTAGCTGCCTTGATTAAGTCCGCCTCTTGCTTCTGCTCAGGGCAAAGAAGGACACTGCATTAGTTGTTTTTACTTTGATGGGCATTCATTCAGAATGTTTTTTTCGAATTCTTCACTGTCCATATTTTATTACAATTTCAAAATATTTTTCTTCGGCGATTTTGGACTATATATTTTTAAAGGGCGGGGGGACTTCATGTCAAACTGAGCTGGTTAATGGAGTAAATACCCTGATTACTAAATAGTTTTTTCATGTGTGCATTTTTTTAAAATGTTATTAAAAAAAATAAGTCATTTACAATTTATAAGGATTTTGTAATTGTATTGCTTGGTGTTCTAAAATCTCGAGTATGCAAGTCAAACTTACTAGAATCATCCAAAATATACAACGCGTCTGTAGTTACATATTAGAAGCTATTTGTTACATTGATCAGCAAAAAATGCCTATTTTTTATGGAGACCTGCATATAAACTTCTTAACCCTCATTTGGTGTTAAAGGGCTATTTGGAAATAACCCTACCACAGCATCTATATTTTGCCCTAGAGACGTCAATCATGATTGCCAATTGCAGGTATGGATCGGATAACTTGTAAGAGCTACTCCTATCGGTGAACGAGTACATAATTTGTCTTTAACATTGAGTTATCATGTGTAGCTGTCATCATTACTAGCTGTTAGAACCGGTAGAAGTGGCTCATGTATTACAAGCGAAACTAATTTGGGAGTTCAGCGGACCTATTCATCTCACCGCAAATCATGACAAAAGTTTTCGTAAGTTTTACTAACACAAAGTATTGTTTTGATGTGTCCAATAATTTTAGTTCGCGGACTTTCCCTGCTGTGTAGATATTCCACGCAAAATGCATTGATTTTAATTTCAATATGGTAGTGGATGTACCGGAATTCGGCCATGCGCGTGAATTCGGCCACTACCACTAATTTATCATTATATCAATGTTGACTGACACATTTCCCTAGATTTAACTCATGTATGTCGTAGTTTGTTGTATTTTCTTTCAGAAATGTCTTCGTTTTCGATATTTGGTTAAGAAACAGTCGAGATATAAATGTTGAAGAGTCGATTTGTGCGCGAATCGAGATTTTCGGCCACTTCTTATGGGAGCGGAGCTAAGACAGCCGCGCTGCGTGCCGTGCGTGGGTCTAAGGAATTTGTCTTTAAATTAATCTGTATTTGAGTCAGCGTGAAAAGAAAACCATTCATCTGAAAGATGAAATTTTGATGCATACGCGTAATAATATATGTGAACAAACAGTTTTTATAGAACAATTACTAGGCCTATAACCATTGAAATGCCAGATTGCGATGTGGACGGATTGAGCGAACGGACGGCGTGATGCAATGGAAGCGCACTCATTTCCTCTCCAAAGACTTCAACCAAAGATATTCCCCACCATTTGACTCATGTATTCGATAGTTTGGATATTTTTCTTTACGAAGCTCTTTGGTTTTCGACTTTCGATCAAAGGATAGTCGAGTTATTCAAGATCGTAGACTCGAATGCGTGTGGTCGAAAAATTTCCGACCGGAGATCTAAAATGGCGGCGTTGTGAGCGTCGTACGTAGAGCTGACGAACTTTTCATTTAAATAAAACCCTTTTAAAGTTAGAGGAAAACGGATTTATTTATCTTACAGCTAAAACTCCGATTCATACGTGGAATAGTGGATGTATTAAAAATATTCCCTGATATAATTACTGTAAGCCACGAAATTACGATGACGCAATGCACACGATAGGGTGGCCGAATTGACATTCTAACCTGTTTATAGGAACTTTTCGTCTATTTCAACCGCTCAAAACATATTTAAATAACGAATTTCAATGATTAAATTCACTTCACACGTGTTTTAATATAGTTATCGGTTACCACTGGTCTAATAATAGGCCATTACTGTAGTTCAGAGTGCGGACGGATTCAGGAGCAGACAGTGGTCGAATTCCCAGCAGAGGGTGGTCGGATTGGGACACATTACGTATTGGTCAAAGATATTCAAGAAATTACTGTTATTATGCACATATGTCAAGTGATATAGTTTGAAACTTATAAAAGACACTCAGACCTATAAATAGAGGGGCTTGGGTATGATCTAGTGACATTAGGAGAGATACTATCTTGATTTCAGTAGGAACTAGGCCCTTAAGTGGCCGAATTCCGGTACATCTAGTTGTTTTAGTTTAATCCATAAAGGAAGATTAAAATAATATCATCCACCGGATACATGATGTAAGAGCATCCCATATGTGGTTTTGATCTGTTTTTATTGACCACGCCCGTTTTATCAATTGTTTTACATTCTACACTAATATGTAGGCGACTACTAGCGCCTAGAATGTGTAGCAGGTTAGGATAAACTGGTTTGTTATGTAACTGGCGGCATTCTCAGAGTGTGTAATACATTGTCTGTAGTCATTCAGATCACTAGAACTACTTTCATTTTAAACAAGGGTTATTTTTTTCGTTTTAAACCTTGGCATAAATAATATTCATCCTAAATTCCAGCTAAGGTGTTGTTATCCATGTATAGAATATTGGTTTAATTTTTTCTTTGGAATACAATGTAACAAAAAGTTGTTATTTAAAAATACATTATCCGAATCTCTTCTATCTAATTAGTTTAGTATGGAGAAGGAAAAAAATTGAATGCGCAAATTATATAAAGAGATTGGCAATCTTTGTGAAGGTAATTGTTTTGTTTGTGTGACTGATGGAGGGGTAAGGTCTGTCTCTAAATAATATCTTTATAGTGTTGCGGTTGCGTTTGGGTTGAAGATGGGGAAAACTTTTAGGAAGTTACAGTTTGCCCCTTTTCGAAGAGCAACTCAATTGTAACTAACTCATTATTTTACAATTATAATTTCAAAATCTTAAAATTAAGCATAATAAGAAGCACATGAGAATTTGATTTTTATATTATTAAATTAAATATTATATTATAATAATTAATAAGCATTACTATTGAAGATAATGAGAATAATTATTTGGCATTTTGTAACTTTTTACTACCTTCAAACAATTGAGTATAAGGACATATATATTTTAAGGGTTTCGTTTTTTTAAATTAATATTTGTAAGTGAAAGTAAGACTGCATGTATATTAATGAAGACAAACTGCGTGGAAATAAAAAAAATTACATTTTATCTGTTAACAAAGCATAGCCTATATTAATATTAAAAAAAGTATAAAACGGGTCAATTCGCCGCCTCCTGAAGATGGAGCCCACAGTGGATCCGAAACGTCGAACTCACGCACGAGTAAGTGTGAACACGTGACGCGGCGAAATCACCCGTTTTAAACCTTTTTTAAAATATATTCGGGCCGCGAAAGTCTTAAATGTTTTTTAGTATATTGATACTTATGCGACAATTACTTCATATCCCACTATAAGTAATATGTATAACCTTTTTGAAATGGTTTTGCACATTAGCAGTCTGAATTAATTATGTTTTTGTATTTATGGAAGGCTGTAACATAGAATGCCAACAACACACTGTTGCATAATTTAAAACACCTGCCTGCGCAATGGACTATATAACAACAATTGCACTACTGGAACTACTTTCGCTAGCATTTCATTAGTCGTTTTTCTTCTAGCCTGCAGCTTACTTATTGTAAAATGTATAACGGACAGACCATACAAAGATAATCGAATAGCGCTTTAAAGTAGACTAGTTCAATGTTATGTGATGTGCAGATGTATTTTATTTATGAAGTATTTATACCCTGGGGTATATCTCGAAAACTATAGAAAAACCAGTTGTGTATTGATGA
The DNA here is from genome assembly GCA_024449915.1 of Sweltsa coloradensis. NCBI lineage: Eukaryota > Metazoa > Arthropoda > Insecta > Plecoptera > Chloroperlidae > Sweltsa > Sweltsa coloradensis. The sequence goes on from JAMZAV010000053.1 coordinate 575,331, forward strand.
TCGAATCAGTTTTTTACTGACTAAAGTTGAACCGTAAAACTCTTGTACATAGTTTGAATGAACTAGAGAACTTTTCATATTATTTTTACTATACAACATATTATGTCATCACTACTAAACTATCAGATGGTTTCGATACAATTTGGATTCTCAAGACAAAACCAGTTTTTAAGCAGTGTTTCAAAAACATATTGTGTAATAACCTTGTTTAGGTCTGGACAGACCTGATCGAATCTCAAGGTTATTTAGGGTGAACGTTTGGGAATCCCTTAATATAGTATTTTGAGTCTCGATGAGTACCCATATTGATTTTAAAATACGGAACAGAAAGATGTTTGAAATTGTCACTACAGAAACTTAATGTACCTAAATAATTTCTAAATTGTTACTTGCATTGTGAAAAAAATCCGTTTTCTCTTTCCCGCGCGTTTATAGTAAAAACGCCTGTGACGAAATCTCTCGTAACAACAGCTTATTTTATGAATGGATTCTACCACCGCCTTCTATATAAGGCAGTAGAGTCACGACCAGGACGCTCATAAAGCCTTCAAAAAACTATGGTTGATGTTGCTATTGCCATGACAAATATTTATTGTTAAACCATTATGAATAATTCAGTTACAAATAACCCAAATTTAATTCGTAGTGATTAATGATGTTTGCAATACATTATTACACCAAGTTACAACAGCATTTATTTAAAATATGAAAGTAACATTTAAAACACTTTAGTTGAATACAACTAATTATTTTATAACAATTACAACGTTTCGGATATTAGTGAAAACTATTTCCGTCATCAGTTTTTTTTTTATGAAAAACAAAAAATCATATGAGCAAACGTATATCAAAACAAACAAAGACAATAGCCAAGGTAGATAAGATTTAACATTAATTCTCACACACAAAAATCAAGGTGATATAAACAAAAAGGCTAGCTATTTTCCTCCTATATATGGATTCCTTTAGTTAATACTGTAAATAGCCTTTTTGTTTATATCACCCTGTCTTTTGTGTGTGAAACCTGATGACGGAAATAGTTTTCATTAATATCCGAAACGTTGTAATTGTTATAAAATAATTAGTTGTATTCAACTAAAGTTTTTTTAAATATTATATCATGAACTCTTCTTACTTTAAAACTAAAATGATATTGAATAATTTGATAAAAGCGAGTGATTTTATTACGCGTTACATGATTGGTTGATTGGTGTTATGAGAGATCACGACGACCTCTTTTCCCGCCCAAACTGTATGCCTACATTTGAAAATGAAATGAAACTATGCTTAAATTTACGACAAAAACCCATTTTATTTTGCAGTTAAAAAAAAGTTCTAAAAAGTTCCCTATTTTAGTTACGAAATTCAGTAGTTGCACTTTGAGCATTCTTTGCACAAGATAAAATGTCCCTCATCCCGCCACGAAGAAAATAATTTGAATTTCGTTCTTAATTGACAATTGTGTTAATTACCACATATTCATCGCTTTGCATAAGTTTGTCGCCATATCATTAAATGACACTTTTGAACAATAAACTTACCTTAATTTAAAAGTAATTACACACTTGGTTTTCCTCGTCCGTTGAAATATCCGCCCCGACTGCCGACTGTCGGTGTTATTACTGTAAGCCGTTACGCCCATTTACTGCAGTGTAATTGCGTCAAGTCTGAGTCAAGCCTGAGTTATACAGGTTGACTTTTGCACAGAGTTTGATTGCGCCTTTACTGCATTTGTTTTCGAATCTTAAATATCAGGTGCGAACTGACCTTATTTCATGATTATAGAACTAGTGACTCCATTTAATACCTGTTACCTCTTATACCTATTGTTAAAACTGCAATTATCTTAAGATAATTTTTCGATATCGATAGAAATTTAAGCTTTTAGTCCCATCCTTCTGGTGATAAGATGGGAATTTGATGTTTTCAGTTAAAGTTGTTATTTTTTCCGATTTTTTTACGTCAATAACCATATTTTAAATGGTCATAGCAATTGGTTCTACTATGTTATTTTCAACGTCACATCTAGATGCCCCACTTTTTTTTAATTACAAAATTCTTAAGCTTATCCATAGACGGAAGTTGAAATCCAGCGCACGGCTATAAGGTAATAATATTTAATCTTCTATTTTAACACAATAATTGCATCAATTAAGACGATCTCGAACGATCTTACTTATACTACCTATTTATTTGTGTAGTTAGATAGTTTTAATAGTAATCAAGTATTGTTTTAAAAGGACTAATAGCTCAATGAGTTTTATATGATAATTATTTCGCCACTCAATACTTATGTATTTGAGGATTATGTGAGGATAAAGAGCAACTTTACAATGTAATGTGGTACACAGAATTTTAAAACGTCTTCAAGAATTATTGCGTACTGGCGTATAGATATATTTAATCAAATTTGAGTATGATTTTATTTTATATATTTTTTAAATATTTTATTATTATACATTAAAGAAAGGACGCAAAATATCATAATATTGATTTTTTTTAAAACTAAATATGTAGGCCCTACCATTGCATTCATAGCTAACAGTCATTTAATGGTACGAACAGAAATATAATGGAACATACATTTGGCCAAGGTCTACCAATTATATTTAGGGTGTAATTTAAAGAGCAGTGTTGACATATTACACCAGCGGTTATAGTGTGTGCTATGCTGTTCTTATCTACACACCATACCACTTGCTTGTATCTTGTTTAGATTTTCGAAGTTGTCAGTTATAGATTTTAAACAGCAATATTGAATCTTTTCAACAAAAGTATTGAAAATTGAATGTATTACTTTAATATTAATCACATTGCCATCGAGCATTGGGTTTATTAAAAAAACTTCCAAAGGATTGTGGTAGGCCTACGTAACATTGGTTAATATCTTGTAAAAAGTATAGATTTGTATGCATTGTTATTTCATTATACATAATGCATTTCGTGTTTTTCAACTGGATAAAATACTGGCTTTCGTGTGAATGGAACAAGTACAATTTGTTAATAAATTAACCATGTTTGGATACATCAAAAAGGGGTTAATAGATTAATTCGAATTCGAGCCCGATTTAAAAATGTAATTACATTTCGTTGGTTAAAGAAGCATCTAGGGGGTCCTATTCACTAACCCAAACGACGATAATTATCGAAACTGACTAAGTCTTTCTCGTCGCTTTAGTCTTGACATGTTTGCGTGACAGTGAAGTGACTGTTTTCCCTGGGGTTTGTTCTATTAAGTTTTGTCACTGTCCATCGAAAAGTTGTCACATGCGTTATTATATTCACAAAGTTTTCCCTGTCGACCGCATATTGTCGGACGAGTTAGCAAATAGAACCTCTGGTTTTAGTTTTAAAACTTTATAAGTATCAGATTTTTCGCATTTTGTCAATTTATAATAAATTTTAATGTAAACTGTTTAATATTCTATTATTTAAATAAGTGTTTTTTTGGATATTACACTGCTCTTTTAGAATGTTTTATTCTGATATATTTCAACCTTTCTTCAAAAGTATTTTTTTTGAAGCAAAATGTGATTAATATAAAATAAAAACATGACAACAATTAATTATTTAATAAAGGTTGCCACCGTTAGTCACTAATATGTATAATAGCTATGTGTGCCCTTAACTACAGTAAATTTTGTGTAGGATTATTCGAAATACATATAATTCTAAGCTCAATGTAGCGTGTCATGTAGGTATGTTCGAGAGGCTCATCAAAACCGAACTCTCTACTTCCACGTGGTAAAGTTAAAGTACCGTAAGTAAAGAAGTAGCTTACTCCCAGAATCAAAATACGAGCTCTGGCCCTTCCTCCCTTACCCATCCGTATGAGACATGGATGCTTGGTGTCTGCTATTTAGCGTCGCCTGTGGCTTGATCTGTCCAGCACAAGTGTTTCTTTCTCTGTTCTTCATATTATTAATTCAAATCATTTTTTTTTTTTTATAAATGCCAAAACATTAGCTAAATATCAACCATGGCTAAATGTAGGCCTACCAGTCAATCAGAAATTGACCTTGGTTGTTAACTGACAGCTATATTTAATCAAAGCTAAGTACATGGAGGGACGGATTAATGAGTAGGTAAAAAAGCTTGTTTTATTGATTATAAAGTTCTTAGGCATAATTGAAATTATATATGAATAGCTGTGTTACACAATGTAATTCTCTAATAAAAAATATAATATATATAAATAATATAATATAATGTTCGATGGTATAGAGAAGACACAAATGGCCTGAATCACGCCTAAAATATAAGAGTCACATTTATAAAGTATATTTATTATAAAGTTTATACAGTTGTAATGGTTTTATAGCTTTTAAGCCATACTGTTGATATTTGACATGCATTAAAAATATTTTTCTTAATATTTTTATTTTAATACATTTTTTACTGTTCATAACCACCTCTTTTTATCTTTGAGTATCATTCGCCATGTCATTTTCACAATTTTTTTTATTTAGATGTAGTTAGAAATTAGAATCTTTATAAAATTGTACAAACATGCTGTATAAGACTTTTAATAATAAATAAATACATGAATCAGACGTAAATCTGATGATGTTTGAGAGTGGGAGTGTTGTTTACCTGCAAGAAGGCTTCCTTGTTCTGCTGCGCAGTGGTATCCGCCTGGCTGGGAACAGGGAGAGGTACACTCATCGCAGTGGCTAGCAGGCTGACCAAGATGGCCGCTATCGGTAGACTTGTTCTTCCCATCTTGAGAAGTTCTGAAACAAGTCACAAGAACAACAGTTCATTAGTAGGCTGCTGAAATAAACAAACGAATATACTTTTCGTCTGAAATCTGCCCAGAGGTAACATGCTCTCATAAGACGATCATAAAGGTAAACTGCGTCTCGCTGGATAGAAATGTGCGTGTGCACCCCCGCCCCTCCCCAATTATTAAAGGATAGATCTGCTCTTGTACCATCATGTAAGTTATGATTTATGGCATAGAGAATATAAGAGTTTGAAACACATTATTTAAAGCAATGTTTGCGTTTCGTTGGCTGCAATAATTGGATGAGCGTAGCGAGCGAAGCGAAAACTTCAATTTCACTGACCCCTCAAAAAATTTAGCTCCAATGTTTGTATGTTTTTTTTTGTTTGTTTGGTTTTCTGTCTGTTTGTTCGCTCGATTCCGGCCAAACGGCATATGCGATCATGATGAAAATTTTACAGGACCTCCGAAATCTCTGAATTTAGACGTGCCACGTTTTTGGGTACAATCGAAGAAATATTTCTCATGATATCGTACTTTTACGATTTTTTTCGATTTTTAGTGCGATATTTTCGTGACATTTGGGTCGATTCTGACCAAACGGGTGGGGCTAAAACTTTCATATTTCACATGGACATTAAGGTTAAAGTGATGTATTGCGTTTTGAAAGAAAAAGTTGAAAACATTATCCAGAAACCAAATAAATAAAGGTTTTAAATTAAGTTTTTTGAGGTATTTAATAACAATTAACAAGTAACAATAGAAACTTGACAACAATCACCTACAATGCGTTCAAAAAGCACTTGATAAGTAAAGAGATCCCACGCAAACTAAAAACTTACAAAAAAGCTCATCCATCAACGCGACGGGACTTAAGCGTTTTCCTAGTTAAACCAATTTAATTTTTTGCTAATTAACGCAACAAACTGACTTGATATAAATTATTTTTTTGCAAAATAGATTGCTACAAGAATAAAATATTTGTCAAAGTTGAAGCAATAGTTAGAAAAATGTTATTGTTCTGTCATTTACTAAATTTAAAAAAATCATATTTGTTGGGAAACATAACCTCTACATTTTCTAGTTGATATGTTTGTTGTATTTTGTGGTGTTAGTGGTCCAAAATATGAAGAACACGGCACAGTCTTGGTTGAAGGGCAATACAAACTGCATTTGCTTCATTTATACACATTTGTGATAATATTTAACATGTATTTTGCACATAGGCCTATAGTTTTTCATTCACAAATGATAATTTTCAAGAAATTAGATCCACAAAATGGAAAAAGTGTCAATAGTGCAAAAAAGTGCTAAATACTCGTTACTGATGCAATGCTATTTCTTCGCACCTCTATGTTATGTTGTACCGAACCGTTGACTTCTCAAGTGCAGTCCGGTCTACAATGTTTGCATGAATAGCTATATCGGTTACAATAAATATATCACCTACTCACGTGCCATTGACCTCAACTAGGCCTCTACCGTTTTAATAACGTGTTTCATTTTTTATTACACTTTTCTAGCGGATTCCTGCAGCCACTTTGTCAGCCTACTCCACGCAGGAAAATGAAAGTGGGTTTTAAAAGGTCAAATGAAAGAAGATGCGGATATGTAGTGTATATAGCTTGAAGCACAGAGCCTGCTTGCTTGCCAACAATTGGGTAATTAACACGTAACGCACTGGCCTAATGGATGTAACTGGTTTTTGGAAAAATTAAAGCTGTTTTTAATTTTAAAAATTTATTCGTTGAGAAAGTGATAAGCGATTCTGAATTACGCTCACATGTTAGATAATAATGATGTGTTACTTGCATAATAATTATAACAAGCTTGTTTGCTATACCGGTAGTGCATCGGAAATGAAACTTAATGTAAATTAGTAAGGCATCGTAATCGGGTCACTGTCAATCAAAACATAAACGATGCTAAAAATGAAGTTAGTAAGGGAATTGAATATTTGTAGCTTGGCTCTAGGACATTTAAATATCACAAAACGTATGTCCTTGACATAATAGCCATAGAGGTGGTTCATACGGTTGAAGCACAGACCCAAAGCGTATAATCCCAAAAACTTGGTTTCCACTTCCCATTGCCTCTCATAGAACAATTACATCCACAGATGTTATAGTCAACAATCTGCCATCACATTTTCTAAATTTTATTTTTACGGATTCAAGATTTTTAACCCATAGTAATTATTATGGTTATCGAAAATGTTGCTTAACAAAACTCTTTCTAAACGACTACTTATAATAATGCCCAAGCTAAGAGATATGAAGACGCTACTACATTGACTTATCATATATTATAAACGTATGTCACTAACAGTTTTTATGTTCGTTGAACATTCAATCATCACATTCTCGTGTGAAAGTGAAATTTAAAAAAAAAATTGTACATAGCAAAATAATTCTCTTAGATAGTTTGATCATTACGCCATATTGACAAGGTCAAACTCTTAAACAATGCGTCGTTTGACTTCGTAAAAGGAGATGTGATGTGTGTATGCTTCACACGCACGTCTCAGGTTGAAGTTCAAGTTCCCTGAAGACACCAGTCGTTGAAAGTAAAAGTCATTGTTGCTGATCTTCTATTCTCCACCAAACACGCTTGCATAAAATTTGTGGGAGAAAGTATACAATTTGAACGCACAACAAGGACAAGGTCAAATGCCACGGGTGAAGTGACCATAATGATCCGAACAACTTTAGGACTATAAGGAACCAACGCGATATCTTTAAAACCACGTTCAAGTGCCATTAGCATCACACAACGTGTATTCATATTGTATTGATAATGTATAATAATCGTAATGATAATGTATTCATAATCTTGAACCACGTGTATTTGAGTCTTATACTCAGTTAAAGATTTGGAGTATCGCTACATTTAAGTTTAATTTGTGTAACATTAATTTAAAGTAGAAAGTTAAGGGGTGTATTCCAATATGTCTTGTGTAATTAATGTTCGTGTTATTTTTACAACTTAAAAATTAAGTATTTATTTGTTTTAAAAAAATGCACACACGTGGCACTACCTTATTCCATGTGTACAAGAAAGGCATATTTTCATAGTTTCCCATTTCTTTATTTGTCTATTAATTCATTTCACTATCCAATTCAAATTTGTTGCCAAAATAATTGTCTTGTTATACATTGTTGTTGTAAGATTACTATTTCAAACTTTACTTAACCAAAGTTCATTATTGTGTCTGCATTGATGTAATTATTTTATTTAGTTGTCCTCCTTTGAAAATCAGTTTCTATAACTGAATCGTATAGACTTCAAATAAATAAAATTAATAGTCTCACACCACGTGTACGAGAGTGGCGTTATCATTTTAACACGTGCACAAAAGTGAATTACTTTTAAAGGTATATATTTTTCATATTTAATACAATTCAGAAGGTAAAAATCCATCCCGACCGGAGTTTGAACCCGGGTCTCCCACATTCCAGGTAGGCGCCTTAGCCAACTAGATCACCGAGACGGTAACTTTTTAACTGGCGCCTACTTGGAACGCGGGAGACCGATTATGATTGGATTTGCTTTACGTCTCATTATGCAACTGGCTAATCGAGACTAAGGAGACGTAAGGGAGACGCGGGGAACAAGGGTTATATTATATTACAATTCCACCTACGGGAGTGTTTCCCGACTAACCAAATCGAGATATATCTTTTTAGTTCTTAAATAATTTAATAAATACATAAATAAGATAAAGTCATAAGTCTATGAGACATTGTTTCCAAAATGGCCGAAGAAAAAAACTTACAATCATTCCCGAATCAAACGTTCACTGATTGATGAACTAAATTTTGCACCATTCTAAAACTCTTAAAAGGTAAGGAATGTACTCACATTTTAAATCCAAGAGTGTTATCCTGGATATGGCACATGTTTGACACAGGGTGTTGCTAGTGTGCCAAGCCATGTTGTCACCGCAGACCTACTCGAGGGCATGTTGCACAAACCGGACAGCTTGACCGACAGGGTTAACACATCCACTGAACCAAGCCTTCTAGACTTGCGTCAAGACCCAAGGTTAAACTTATAATATAAGAATTCAAACGATATTTATCAACGCTATTCGGTCATTGCAATATATCGTGTTGTACTGTTAGAAATGGCTCGGTGCCTGCGCACGCAAGTCGAGAAGTCACGCGAATCAAGTTTTGTCTTCACGAATAAATATATAAAATACATAAATTCATATTTAGAGTCTATACCTTCTCGGGATTAAATGTCGGTCTTACTAAACATTGTTCGTGTATTCAACTTACCTGATTCGCTCTTCTGAAATAGCCAGGCCAAATTAGACTACTTTTACTTAGTTCGTTTTTCCTTGTAATTATTCAATTCGTAAAATTATTTGATCGGGACATTTCGCTGCGTTAATATTTTATTATCTTTTGATCCGATCAAATGATAAATAATAAGAATATTGATAAACTTAGTATTATTGTTGTGTATGTGCGAGAGACTGAATCCGAATGTATTTAATTTATTTTGTATTTCATCTGTTGACTTTTACAAGATCATCATCCATGGACTATGCAGCGGTTTTTATTTAATAAGCATATCTCTAGGTACGTACACACTAAGGAAGCCGTGTGAGTCATCATATTACAAACCTAACTATTGGAAAGTTTTTAGGTGTTCCGAGTATTATCCTTGACCGCTCAATATGCCTATCTAAGTACTTAATAATTTCATAATAATCGAACGGATTCTTGGCATTATTTTTTGTATAGAGCTTCTGTTAAATATGCAGTCCCAAAGTTACATGGTCACACGTACAAATATTTTCCGAAAACGATAATAATTGTTTGTTTTTTTTAAATTACGGTTATTTTTTCTTTATTGTTTTCTTTAATTATAATTTAACAAAATTTATAGTGTGTTCAAGATGAAGATGAAAAACAAATAATGGATTGGATGATCTATGCGATTACTTGCAATGAGTTTCAGAGGGCTTATAATGTTTTGATTAGTTTTTGAAAGAAAAAAAAAGTATAAATTTTATAGGCAGATGATGGAACACCTAGGGGAATTATGAACCGACGAGGCTATTAGAAATACGAGCTGGTTTTAAAGCAATGTTTTGACGATGGTCTAGAACCTAAGAATAATAGCTCGATTGCAGAGTGTGGTATTGTCAATGGTGAAGAGTTGGTGATATTGTAGCTAAACATAAAACAATCACATGAAAAGTGTGAAGCTGTTCAGACAATTTAGAAGATTTAAATTAGTGAACTTCGCAGCATAAAAAACGACCAGACAGGGTAATCAACTAATGTTTCGGTTTGGCTTTGATAGTAGTTCGAAGGATATCATTCAAAAAAGTAAAGTGCCTTCATTCTGGGAATTTTCACCTAAAAAAACTACCACCAAATAATTTTAAACTCTTTGAGAGTACTTTCAGCTTGTTTTTAGTTTAGGTTTGGTATTTGTTAGAGGAAGAGAAAGGGCTAGACCGTTCTAAGCCTGGGCGTGCACATGTAGCGGGTGCTAAAGTGAATGCAAACTAGAAGCACAAGATTGAGACGATTTATTGGCTTCTTGCTCTTGCACTGATTCCAGACGATTGAACTCAACCTTGGACCTGCTAGCAGTTTCCGGTCCGGCCAGAAACACGCACTTTCTGATGCACTTTCTCGTCGCGAACCAGATTACGATGATTTAGGTGAGTAAGGGACTTGTTTCACGGTACGTGTTTTGAATGTTAGGTCTTCAAATATGTCTCGTCATATATATTTTTGAATAACGTAATACAAGATAATAAACTGATTGTTGCGCCATCCATCTTGCAAAGTCAATTTTTCAAAAGTCTCAGGATTGCTTCGTGTCGCCTATGATATTTGCATCATATCTTAACCCATTTCCCCTCCATTGTGTCTTCGTTTCACATTTGATATTTGTGTCATATTTCAACCTATATCACCCTCAAGGTTTCATCGTTTCACCGATGATATTTTCACCATGTTTTGACTCAATTCACCCTCAGGGTTCCATCGTTTCACCGATGATATTTTCACCATGTTTTGGCTCAATTCACCGAAGGGTTCCATCGTTTTGACCATGCAATTTGTATTAACTATTAATTCAATTTACTCTAAGTTTTAATTGTTTTACCAATGATGTTTTCACAATGAGTATGGCCAGAGCAATTCACCTGAAGTGTTTTATTCATGGCTGTATCAGTCGTCTTTGTATACGATAATAGGATCGTCGTCAAGGTTATTTTGTGGTCCATGATATTGGCCAGCAAACGGGTTCTGTTTCATTCAATTAGAAACCAATTATCAGTCAATGTGTAACTTTCACGTTGTATATAGAATATTGTGCACTATAATTATTAAGATCGAAATTTCCAATTCATTATTGATAGATTATAGAACACATATTCAGACATTGGTAATTTCATCCATTTTTGGTCATTTGCCGGCTTAGCTCAGAGAGAAAAGAAAGCAGGAATGCCACGTTTTTGCATGCACGAATCCAATTATCTACCTCATTGCTGTATACAGCTTACTTGAAACTGATTCACACAGTGAATGGATTTAAATTATGAGAGGGAACTAACCTGAATCAAGTAATTCCACGTTGTGTCGCAACACTGTAATATCATAGATATAAAGAAACATATACCTCAAGACTGAGATCTAAGAAAATTGCGTTTTACAATATTTCCCATTGCACAATGTTTGTACTGCATAAAGTTGACATTGATTTAAGTAGTTTTTGAAGAATTTGTGTCAAGTAGCATAAACTACTGTGCAAATATACAGCGAGAAAAGTTATCACTTACTTAGTATGATTGTCGATGCAGGTAGGCAAAGAGTTGATCTTTCTTTACGAGGAAGGAGGCATGCTAATTTTACCAGGTTTCAAAAATTCTTAACCAATTTCATTCTCATATGCATAAAATTACACATAATTGGTTCAAAATGAAATACGAAAGCACATATCATATATAGCACTTTCCCATAATTTGACTATATAAAATAAATATTAAATCAAATCAATTTTCTAGAATTTAGAATATGTGAAAATGGTCAAAAATACCCAAATAAGTATGCCTTTTTTTTACTGTTTTATGATAAATGTCGAAACTTTATGTACATTTGTCCTTTATTAGTAATACGTATACAAAGTTATATTTAGATCTATTGACTTGTGGCTAAAGAAAAAGAAACACTCCGAGCATCACATCAGTCTTACTCCTTAATATTGTTTCATTGAATGAAAATAAGACAGCGTATACGGTTCGTTGCGCATCGCTAACTGTTAGAAGTGAAGTAATTAACTATCAAAATAGGCCAAAACGAGCTTAAAATTTAGAACTTCACTACTTCCTTATAGTTTTTTATTTATTTATTATATATTATAACGCCAAATGTAAGAATGCATTGCCGAATTAATAACATTTTGTAACAAAATTACATTTTTCTGTTATAGCTTGACGTATTGATTCAAACCAATCTTTGAACACGAAAGTTGTTATATCGGTGGTTGCATATTTTCGTTGCTATTTTCTTGTGTGTTTTGAGGGTTTTTGTCAATAATCGTCTAAAACGACAATGTCCGTATTTTTCTTACCGTTGCTTGCATGGTTTCTTTGATAACCTCGACCCCAATAACATACATTCGGCCATGAGACTATTCGAATTTCTCACTGGATTGTAAACATTTATGAGGAAAACGAATGAAAATGCCAATAAAAAATAAGACCTGCTGTCAATAAGTGAAAATGTGTTGAAATTGAACATATTTAAAATACGACTCCTTTCACTTCTAGTGACACTAGGGATTGTTATTCCAATAGTGTACATAACCAAGTACGTTGTTATATTGATCAAGTTAAGTTTTTTTATTCATTTGCTTCCACATGTAAAATAATATTATATAACTTATGTATTGGTGTTTTGACAAAAGAACTATTGAATATGTTTGATGATGATCTATTCTTCGAGAATCCTCCAGTGAATTATGAACATTTACATTAATTTAAATGCCTCTGAAGCACAATGTGATCGATATTATTGTCTGATGTGTAACAATAAATTTTAAATTTTAACTCGCGCAAATTAAACTATTTCAATTTAAAGAACACATCTAATAATTTCTGAGCATTTCTCTAGTTACATCAGCTTATAAAACTAGAATTATTTAAAAGGTATGAATCTATTTTTGTGTCGAGTGGAACACACACAGACCGACTGAGGTGGCTTAAACTGTTGGGCTTGTTCAAACAGTAAATTACACAAAAGGCGCGGTACGAATGCCATAGAGGCACAAACGAATAATTAACAATGTCGTTCTCAGTTTTTATATCAAATCGTTTCTAATAGCATAATCGACGGTTGCTATTATATATTTCCATTTGTTGGAAACAAATAAGGTTTATGTTTTAAGAGTATTTATGAGAAATTATTGTACGAGTAGGAGAGTGTGAGAGTGACGCCAGAATATGCTCAACAGGTGCCCCGCAGGGTTCTATTTTAGGGCCGGTTTTGTATTTAATATATATTAACTGTATGGGGTACATTACATAAGTAAACGTGTTTCATTTTTATTTGCTGATGACGCAGAATTGGTAGCAATTCACAAAACATAAAAGTTGCTGAAATATATTTACAGGAAGATTTTATTAAAATATTAAGATGGACACATGATAACCCCCTATTAGAATATACAATTCAAGCATTTGCCTTTACTACAACTAGAAAGTTTTATTTGCAGGGGCCGAAATTGAGCTGTCGATCTCCTCCTAACTCTCGTGGCCGGATGTGTCATCACTGTAGGTCTGAGTTATTGATATATTTTTTATACCAATACTTTGATACAGTTCACTATTTTAAACGTATTTTCTAGCTTTTCTAGCGTTTCTAACCTAAAAAATACTTCAATGTACCAATATTTTGATACAATTCAGTTTCCTTTCTAGCGTATAGCGCCTACATCATCTCCTTCTCTAATTCTACTTCCTATAACGCGCACAGCATGGTAATATCAGAGGTAAAAGCGCCAACCCATAGATCACGAGTATCTATTGTCAGCCTCCATCACTTTCTTATTTTCATTCGAGTGATTCGTGGGTTCTCGAAGACCCGGTAGGCCTACCAACCCACCAAACAGGTTCAGGGAGTTTAGGTTGGTGGTTTCTTCCTAAATATTCACGATTGTGACATTACAGGTGTAGGACTGACCATGCTGGCAATACGTTAGGCAATAATGAGCTAGGTCTGAGACCGTGTGGGCGAGTGTGTACTGATGGATGTGGCTAAACACTAGCGAACAAGGCTCTAATCAGGAGGTTGTCGGTGTGCCTACACCTACAATTATAACCATTACTGAAGGCGTGAGGAAGGACTACCGCCAATATTAAAACCACCCGAAATAACCTTATTTTAGTAATAACTCGCATAACGCTACACAAAAACGAAAAATTGAATAGTAGGTCCCATTTGGTTTAGCTAGAACTATATCCGATAGAAAACATTTTTCAAATATTGTAACCAGTAATAATTTTAATCAAGATTTAAGTATAGGTCATGTATTCCGTAATTAAAAACGCTGATTACAATATTTGAATAATTGTTCATGCAATGTGTAGTTTTAACAAAACTGCGTGAGACCAAGTAGCCCTTTTTTATTTTTCTTAACGGTTTGAGAGATATTACTAAAATAAGGTATTTCGCGTGGTTTTAATATTGGCGGTAATAAGAGGCATGGGTGAACACAGCGCTGACCACTTATCGATCTGCAACTGCAAGCAATCAAATCAAAATTATGTTGGTTCTGTTTTCAACCTCCGATTGATAACTAAATCCGTATTTATAGGTACATGACTCTTTTTCATTTTATGATATTTCTTAAAGTTCATACAATTTATAAAAAAAATTGTCAAGAATAATATTTTTTGTGTGGCCAAAAGGGACTAAAATTTAAATCAAACTCAAGTAAAACAATAGTCGTCACTTTTCCAAATATGCACAAAAAGTTACGTTGATCTAAGGAACAATGTAGACGAGCAATGTAGAAAAGTATGAACCACATTTCCGGTTCAATAAGAGGCGCCACCCTACTTATATCATTATGATTTCGAACTTTATCCAGTCATACATAATACTGTTAAAATACCAATTCTGGGTAAAATAAAAGAGCACCCATACATTACGTTTCTAAAATGTTCAGGCAGTAAAGTCAACTAAAGAAGGACAATTCGTCCTTGGGCAGGTGTCCTACATAAAAAACATTCGTCGTTGTATACACTATTAAAAAGTCAGTGGTCAGTATTCGATAGGTCTAAAGCTGTGTCGTCTCCAGCCAATATCGTCACAGTCAGAAACAGAAGAGTGTATCACGAGTTATGTAATTATCCAGCTTTCTGTATCATGGTAGGAAGAAGATGTATACTTATGAATGATCTAATTTCTCATGTGGGCCAATTTTCAATTTTAAACAATACTAACTTTGATATATTTTATTTAAATTTATTTATTTTCAACATTCTTGTCATGATTATGTTTTAAAATTTGAACGCGTATTTATTAAAGAATTAGCAAACACTGTAGACATATTATAAGCTTTGATCAAGATTCAGTGGAAAATGATTGGTTGTGTTGTTAGTCATTTAACATGGAATAAATATACGTGTTGCAAATGTACAGTACAGCTAGGACATGGTTCCTTGGTAAACTTATTGCTGAGCTGTATGTATTGTTTAAACATTTGACAGACAGACAACTAAGACTTCATTCGTGATTATACACTTGTCAATTATTTGATGAGAGAACGGATGCCAACTGAACAGATGAAGTCAGTTGATGTAACATTATTATATCTTCAAACATTTTCTTTATGTTATATAATACTAATCTCGCAGTTTAAGTGACAAAGGTATCTATTATGACAGCAGCGAATATCTACACTCATCTTCGTGTACTATTAGATGCGGTGACTTAACCCTTTTACGAGGTTCGTTTTTTGCATTGAGAAATGAAATTAGTACAATGAATGAATACAGCATACCTAAGAGCTGTCTACATTGAGTAATAAATAAATGTAGCTACGTATTTAATTAAATATTATAGTATAGCAATAATGTAAATATAATTTCGCTGTGAGTTCTGCTGGTACACGGATGTTGAGCTGTGAATACAGTCGGTGCAGTAACAAGCAAGCGTGTTAGCTCAGGCTTTTCTCACAGAAGTGCTAATCACTAAGTTGCAGATGAATTCCTTCTAAGTTGCAGTACTCAGTCAATCGATGTCGTCATGATATGTCGCTTAGCACAAAACTCAGGTGCTCAGAAACTACTAATCTGTGTTGTTGGAATACTCGATGTACATACATACGTCCGTGTTTAGGTGACGTAGAAGGTATATTATTTTGGAATTTTAATTTTAATGTCACATTGCATCACTATAAGTAAACCTTCGTCACAGATAACTGATTGGGGCTACTCTCTTAATTCAAACTCGGTTAATCCAAATTATGTTTTAATTCAAACTTGTGAAAGTCCCTTTTACTAGTTTTATATTTATTTACTTTTGCAATTGTACAATTAATTTAAAATTAAGATGCGCAACTCCATAGAAAGTTATAAAATGTATATATATATTATATGTCATACATGCCATGTATGCTCAATGTTAAAACACTATTAAAATTATTAGTCTTTAACAATCTTTCAAAATCAAAATAAGGTTCGTATGGTCCCTTAGACTTTTAATTAAAGGGGACTACTTACAAAATCTTAGAATTCTCCCATGCTGAAGGAAAACAGGAAATAACCTTCAGTCAGGATTACCGGTAACTGGGGTCGAACGGGACCTTCCGAATTAGCCTCGAGTGTATCAGAAATGGGATTCTTCTATAGTTTGCAAGCATATTGTGTTGATTGTTTAAAAGAACGGTTTAATCGGGTAATTGATAACTAATCGAGATGGCTGTGTTGGCAAACGACCTTCAAAAACCAGACAACCAGACAATTTAGAATTGAATCAATATAGCTTTGACATCTTTCTCAACTGTCGAGGTGTTTGCATTCAGCACACCCTAAAGAAGAGTATGGGGCCTACACTAATGTTTCTGAGTAATTGTTTGTGAATGAATCTGTCGCCCAAAAAACATCAATAACAATTAAAAAACAATATGTATAGTCAAGAAAACAATAAACTAATCACGTTTGTTGTTTTTATGTATCTCGCTTTTACTCTCTATAGAAGTTACGAAAGATGCATCAACATCGAGTTTTGGTATACACATCATTTGTACATAGAAAGTGTCTACAATGAAAGTTCTTTGCAAGCATTAACATGCTGAATTGCCAGACTACCATCGCAAATCCATCACTTTTTATCTCCCAGCCTATAAGCCCCGGTTTATGATACATGTTCTATTCCCTACCCCACTATCATTTCTAAAAGAAGTTTCGAAGGTTTCCTTAGTCAACAAGCGAATTCATTCATTACAATCATTAAAACTTCATTCGAACGTTTAGTTCTTCACCACACGAACACCCTATAGCTTACTCAGTTGGTCACATATGAAAGCGCACATAAGATAACCTGCTTATTTACTTAGCACGTGGTAATCACAATGGATGGTTGTATCGATCAAGAGCTCTTGGCAGGAATTACTTTATGAATATTTATTAGAAATGGTTTCTTAAGTGTCATATGCATTCAGAAAGCACACAAGTGCCCACCCACACTATACCGGCGTACTGTCATGAGACAGCAGTCTATGTATACCCGGCGTCAGAAGTAAATCAAGGCTGGATACCCCTTGATTTAATTTGACGCCGGGTGTACAATCTGTCACTATTCAAGTAACCCGTGTAGGAGAGTAAATTTAGCAATTACATAACAAGAACTAAGCGCAGAACACAATTATCTCCATGATTATAATATGTAGTATGTTTAATTGATTTGATATAGTTACTTGGAACTTGTGTGGTGGTATCTGTGGTCAGGGCTAAATAAATATGTAAACATGTTAAAATATTTACCTCGCGATTGAAGATTTTTTTAAACTCAACTCATGATTGTCGGTGGCTAGAGCAGACCCTTCAACTTTCTGTTCGACTAACCTTGTGTTTAATTGTTAGTTGTGCATAGTCTAGAATTATTAAAGTACACGCTATGGTGTTAATGTAAATCGAGACTTTCATTAATACCAATGCCAAAGTAATCAAGAAAACCAACTGCATTATGAACACGTGCTGAAGCAGCAGCGTCGAACCGGGTAGATTTGTCATTAATACCGATTCCAAAGCATTCAAGATATAAACAACTAAATATACATAGTAATGTGAGTTTACAACTTTATTTTATTGGAAGCTTAACCAAGTACATTAATTGTATTAATGCCAAAACCAAAGCCGTTTAGATATAAAGCCTATAATTGAAATGAATATGAAATAACTGCTTAAGTTTGCTGCTAGTTGAATCCGGAACGTCTGATATTAATTTATGCGAATGAATGCCTCATCAATGAATGCATACTAAAGCAATTATGATAATTATTCCCACGTGTAGAGGTGGACATGTGCGTTTACGCGTTTCACAGGGAGTCAAACCCGGTATATATGTAATATATATTATATTTTATTGTGGTTTACCATACCCTAGACGGGTATGGAAGGCTACTGTAGGGCAATTCCCTCTTCAGCCTATATTACAATTAATTTTTAACTAAACATTACACACATGCACCTTATATCAATGCCCAAGGTATCAAGCTATAGCCGGCATTAAAAAAATTTGCACGCTTAAATCTAAAGCTATAATTTATAATTGTAGTCAAATCATGAATCTCTGTCAAGAATTAAGATATAATTAATCCTACGGAATGCATAAGCATGTGAATAACATCTAAAGATTATTGGTAGGCGAACTCAGTACATTATGTTAATGCCAATACCAAAGTCATTAAGATTGTCTAGTATCAATGCTAAAACAATCGGGATATACCCACGTACATACATAAAAAACATGTGAGTTTACATTGATTGTACTGAGAATCGAACCCGGTATATCTGTCAAGTGTCATTAATACCAATACCAAAGTAATGAAGAGACTCTAATATTTGTCAATAACAATACAAATAATTTAACCTACCTACATATACCCACGTGTATGCAAACAACCAAACATGTGAGTTAAAACAATAATTTACTGGGAGTCGAACTCAGTATAACTTATCTGTCATTAAATCCAATATCAAAGTTATCAAGATAGTCCAGATTCTTTCATAAATACCGATATCAATTTAACCTACCTATACATAATACCCACGTGTATGCAAACATGCGAGTTTAAAACAATAATTTACTGGGAAACTAACTCAGTATCTGTTTTGAATACCAATTCTAAAGTTGTCAATACTCCAGTACATGTCATAAATACCAATACCAAAGTTATCAAGAGTCCAGTACATGTCATTAATACCAATGCCGAATGAATTAACCTACCACATAATACCCACGTGAATACAAAAACGGGACTTTTAATTAATTTGCTTGTACTGAGAATCAAACCCGGTATATCTGTCAAGTCTCATAAATACTAATTCTAAAGTAATCAAGAGAGGTCACTTTCTATCATTTGTACAAAACCCAATAACCTGCCTCCAAACCCACGTGTATACAAGCATAGCATGTGAGTTTGAAACGAGAGTTTACAGAGTCGAACTCAGTACGTCTGTCACCGAATGCCAAAAGGCAATTAAACTATCTCTGCACGTGTATAGATGAGCGTGAGCTTACCTTCGAGTGGTGTGTGCGAGCAGTGACTGATGTTGAATGGCGGCACACCAATACTCCAAGTCCCGTTAGCTTACGATGAACCAGTGGCGTACTTGTTGGGGCCACCTCGCTTCGTCACTTACTAAAGTGAGAGTGCTCGGGTAAAGGAATGATGTTGCCTGTTAAGGCGAAGGAGTGGGGATTCTTAATGCTGTAAGAATTGCATGTCTTATAATACGCATTTGCAAAACATCGATTGATGACCTAGAAAGAAGTTCGCATTGTATTGACAAATTAATGATTAATAAAATAAATACAATTAATTATGTCCGCCTTTCTAGAAGGTAATTACTGTTGATGATAGTGTTTTGAAATTTGATGTTTCCAAATTCCATTAGTATAAAAAATAGTTGGCTTTGAATTATGACATAGGCTACGCGAACGCATATGCGACATGCCCTGTGTCATCCCTCATGCAATAGCGATTGTGTTCTGTGGATTCATGGTTATTATCATGCTAATAACTGTGTTTTATGACAATAATTTGCATTTCTTTTATGCTTATCGGGAACTTCAAACAGATTTGCATTTACATTTCCAGGCTACGTTCTACCTCTACTGTCGAAATGCGCAAATAATTTTTGCATAAAATCTTGAAACAATTCTCATATGTAAATTAATAGTGACGATGGAATACCAGATACTGGAAAGTTTAAAAATTAAATTTTGTAGATACAAAAATATACAATAGCAATAAAATTAGAAATGATTAAAATAAATTAGTCAACTATACCTATTTGAAACTTTTTTGGGAACTTTTCCTGAGTCCAACTGTCACGATTGATATGCAATTTTGGAAAATTTTCAAGCAAGGATATGGTCACTCTTCTAAAGTCGAAAATTACTAAACATCATTGCCCATTACGCACAAATAAATTCCAAAATTTACCAATTTCGATTATTTTACAAAAATCCAAAATCCTAGAAATCCATTTGATTTATTCGGGTTTTTTGTGATTGTTTAAAAAAAATCTGATCTTTATAAGCCTGTTTATACATGACTTTAAGCTACATGAAAAGTGTGGTAACAATCTAATAAAAACTGGCTTCAGGAAGAGTTCCAGAAAAAATTCACTGGTATTGCAATTGCAGACTCTTAATGTCATTATTAATGTATGTGTAGGACTACATGAGACTTGTTCACAAAAACGTGTTGCATTCCAAGGTTATTAGTGATTCTGATTAGCTACTTAATTGCGTCGGTATTTTTTTAATTATATTATTTAGCATGCTATATTCTAGATGATGAAGGTCTTGCACATGTCGACCCAAATAAAACAATACCCATATTAAATAGATTTATTGATAACAAATAATATAAGTTTTGTTTAGATCGTGTGTACAGTGGATAGAGGCCCTTCTTTCAAAATGTATTGCATACCAAGGTTATTAGTGATTAGCTAGTAATTGCGTTAGTAATGTTTTATTATTTTATTTAACTTGCTAATCGAGATTATGATGATCTTGCACATGTCGACAAAAATAAAACTATTATTATATTAAAGAGATTGATAACAAATATTATTACTTTTGTTTAGGTCGTGTGTCCAGTGGATAGACGCACAACTCCATTCCACTATATAATAAAATTCCCCCCCTGATAATCAGCTATACTGAGTGGGTAGACTCAAAACCAAAATGCATTTTTATTTATTTGACGATAATGATAACAATTATAAAATTAAAAGTAATTATACGTAAGTGGTATCAGCGTTTCCACGTGCATTTATCTACAGAGTTTCAAATATGAGTTTGTTATATACATACCATTTTAAACTGTGTATTCTACTTTAGTGCGCGCGTTTTCAGAAACATTCACAAAAACTAGTTTCTACAGATATTTTTCAATTTGTGCTTTTCAAATGTAACATACGTATTTTATGTTAATTTTCTCACTTAGTTATCGCATAGAATGCTTAACATAGATCATGTGCTTCAAAAATAGGATAATAATGATTATATAATTCAGAACTATATTAAAACCTGATATTCTAGTAAAAATCACAAAACAAAAATCACTGGAACCTGAAATACCGCTTTGATTGCATTCTACACTGACCGTTGGCATAATTAATTCCACGGCGCAACTAACTGCCGCAAATAAACGTTTACCAGCGGAAATATAGCAGCACGGTTGCATAACATTATGCAGTTTATTCGAGACGTTTGATTTAAAAACATCGATTACTTCAATACTACAGAAAATAAGTACAAACATTATCCGGTAGCTATACCGTTATTTCTTTTTATTACTTCAACGTGGTTTCAATCCAATAGCACACTGTGTTCTATTATTTTTTCTTCAGGGGTTTTCATTTGCCTACATCCAACAAATCCCATTAGTCGTTGTATTTCTATTTAATACACACACAACGACATAAACATATTAATGGTTATATTATTTTCAACTTTGCATATTACCCTGAATCAAAGAATAAAACACCTATCAGTGTGATGTGTACAACTGAACTACCGTTTTCAATAAATGTGTACATTACTGTTTTACCTATAGTAGTTACTCAAGCCATACACGCGGCACAACATTTCTCGAGATCGCCGGTACGCTACAGCCATCGGTAATCCTTACTGAAGGTTTTAACAAGTTCGGTTTTTATTTAAAATACATATATAATAGATTTTTCGATAATCCTTGCCTCCTAACATTTTTTCGCACTTATTCTGACAAACCTCAATCACTTTATCAGGGTTAAGATGTCCCTTGGAGGGCTTACTATAAAATTATTAATTATTATGTGTTCACTCAAATATAGTATTGCTGCCATTTTACATTGAGGTATATACTAAAACTAGGAAAACGCTTAAGTCCCGCCGCGTTGTTGGATGAGCGTAATTGGTGCATTGAGCTGCCATGTGTTATGCGAATTTTCTGTTGTTCTGTGGAAAAATCATTACTAAGTTGAAATTTTTTTTAAATTAAATTAAATTTAAAAAAAAATTAACTTCAATTTTTTAATTTATTTTAATTAATCGTAATTGTTAAAAAAAAATCGTAAATTTGCGATTTTTATAAGAAATAATTTCTCGATTGCGCTCAAATTTAACACTTATATATTAATTCATCAAATTAAGGTTCTGCGAAAAAATCATTACATTCGGATAAAGCATGTAGGTGTTATAAGTCAAAGAATTGTTTAAAAAAAGAAAAAAAACGTAAAATTTCGATTTTTATGATAAATATTTTTTCAATTGCGCTCAAATTTCCCAAGAATATCTTAATTCATAAAATAAAGGTTCTGTGCAAAAATCATCAAAATCGGATAAAGTATGTAGGTGTTATAAGTCGAAGAAATGTTTTAAAAATCGAAAAAAATCATAAAATTGCGATTTTCATGAGAAATAATTTTCCGATTGCGCTCAAAAACGTGGCAGTTCTAAGTTCAGAGATTTCGAAGGCCTCCATAAAATTTCATCGCAATCGGAGTATCGGTTTAGCCGAATCGTGTGGACAAACAGACAAAAATACAAAAAGAAAGAAGAAAAAAAAATCCGGGATTTTTTCTCCAGTGTAGTAGAATGGAATCTTCGCTACGCTCATCCAATAAACTTTAAAAACATATATAAACAGAAAACGTTTCAAATTCAAAGATATAAATTCAAAATATCAAAATTTGCCGCCACGGCGCCAAGGGGGTTTCACATACACTTCTGCCATCAAGTAAGTCATTTTAATCCTTGTACTTTCTGCCATCAATAATTTTTAATAGCCTCCTTTTGATCCATTTCTAGAACTAGAATCAAATTCTTTGACGTTGATCAATTGTTTATATTTTTACTCTTGCAAGTCTTGTTGCCCCGTATTGAAAATATTAAAAGTCAAAGTTATGAATATCAATTATGAATAATGATAATAATATTATCAATTATGAAATTAAAGTTTATTTGCACTGTAACGATTTTTCTCACTTGTCATTATTATCTAGTCACAACCCTTACTTATTCAGTATTATTCGTAAATGCTCAGTACAAGGTATCTTTAATTCAATCTTCCTATTTGCATCTTCTTTATAACCTCTCTGATGAGCATTTCATTTCTTTCCATGCGTCTAAATAATTCCAGTAACTAATTCTTCTTTCGATACCACATATAGAAGTAATCACCGTATACATACGGGTCCTCATTTTTTTAAATCGAAAATTGACCCTTTCCTCTTGCAATACGAAATACACATGTAGGTCTCATAATGCCCTCTTTAACGGAGCCTGTCCGGTAATACATTTTACACAATAGCAATAATCAAGTATTACTTTTTTTAATATTATGTTTTACAGCGGCCTACATTAAAGACTTCTGTCGTTTCTTAACTTAATTTGGTAAAATTTAATCTCTTTTTTCTTTAAACAATTGTTGTAATTGAGAATGTTTTGTGGCCGAGGTAAGTATAGATTAGGCATTGCGTCGCTACGTATAGCCCAAAAACTACTTGGTTTGATCTTAAAACTTGGTAATTTATAACGAAAATTTACATAACAGCAATATTAATATTCTTTATATTTTTTTTTAAATTATGTTATTACTGCCACCAACAACAGAGTTACCTCCACAAGTGCGATATAGGCTTTTACAAAAAATAATTATATAAAGAAATCAAACGACATAACTAGGAAAACGGTTAACTCCCGCCGCGTTGATTGATGAGCCTTTTTGTAAGTTTTTAGTTTGCGTAGGACCACTTTTCCTTTGCAAGTGCTTTTTGAATGCATTGTAGGTGATTGTTGTCAAGTTTCTATTGTTACTTGTTGATTGTTATAATAAACCTCAAAAAACTCATATTGTAACCTTTATTCTATGGATTCTGGCTAACTTTTTCAACTTTATCTTTCAGAAAGCAATACATCACCATTACCTTAATGTCCATGAACGTTGTAGCCCTACCCGTTCGGTCAGAATCGGCCCAAATGTCACGAAAATATCGCACTTAAAATCGAAAAAAATCGTAAAAGTACGATATTTATGAGAAATATTTCTTCGATTGTACCCAAAAACGAGGCAGGTCTAAGTTCAGAGATTTCGAAGGTCCCCTCCAATTTTCATCAAGATCGCATCTGCCGTTTGCCCGGTAGCGTGCGAACAAACAGACAGAGAGGGAAAAAACAAAAACATTGG